>OU452232.1:10619725-11063131 GCA_911728455.2 Marthasterias glacialis | reverse complement strand
ACCTTTAACGGTAGGAGCATTGAGGTCAGGCTGAAAGGGAATCCTGACTCCTTCATCAAGTACGATGGAATCAACTCGACCCCTGGGAATCATTGGTATCTTGGACTATTTGGCTACCAACAAACAGTCTGGTCATTCTATACATCCTGTTATTTGTTCTAGAACTAATTATGTGTTTCACGCTGGAATGTTATCGGGTCAGAGCAGTCATGGTAAAATCCAATGGTAAAAGTAAACAAAGTCGGTCTGAACGGACGATGGTATATATTTGAGTCTTTGGCAGTAAACCCACATTCTGGTTATTTTATACATCATGTTTGCTCTAGAACAATCGTGCTTCAAGCTGCAATGCCATTGGGTCAGGGCAGTCATGGTCACTTCAAATTCATTGGTAGAATTAGTAATAAAGTCGGTCCGAACATACGACGGTAAATCAAATGACACTCGGTGGTCATTGGTTATTTGACTCTTTTGTTAGTGTGCAATATTGAAATTCTGTTAACCACGGAATATCTAGTGTTATTCAACACGAACTACATTTTACAAAGGAATATCTACCGTGATATTCAACAAGAACTAAATTTATAACGAAATATCCACCGTGTTATTTAACGATGAACTACATTTAAGCCCGGAATATCTACCGTGTTATTTAACGATGAACTTCATTTAACCCCGGAATATCTACCGTGTTATTCAACGATGAACTTCATTTAACCCCGGAATATATACCGTGTTATTTAATGATGAACTACATTTAACCCCGGAATATCTACCGTCTTATTTAACGATGAACTACATTTAACCACAGAATATAAGGTGTTATTTTAAAGATGTACTACATTTAACAACGGGATATCTCTGCCCGTCCGTATATTTACAAGTTTTACATATTTTCCCAGAAATTACTATAAACTAGTTTCTATCTATCGACTGCTTACAATTACACCAGTTTCTAAAAAGATAATTTGGGGTCAACAAACGGCCACGTACGGATAATCTCGTACACGGATAATCTCGTATACGGATAATCTCGTTTACAATATATATTTTATATTAGTTATGTATTATATACATTATATATACAATGGAGTATTACATAACACGTTGAATGTTATGGCACTTATGGGGTTTCGAATTAACCAACATCTCGTTGATGTGTACTTCTATGCCTGAACGAGACTTCCCGCTGTCTGTTAAAACAGGGAGCTTAACACGCCGTCTTAAGATGATAAGCCGACTCATTTTACCCCTCTCTTAATAAATTCCCGTGTTAGCTATAATAATTTGGTATCCTGTCATTTTTCTTTTAGAACCGTATCATGTAAAGTGATTATTGTAAATGTAACCAGCAAAGCTTAGCTGTAGATTTGATTCACGATCTGTTAAAGCCTCAGATCAACATTGGTAAGCAGAAAAACATAAGTGTTCACAGATTTATATATTCCTTACATGGTATAATGGTATAACACTTTCCTTGAAATATTTCTGCCTGAAGTGATATCGTTTTTAAATAACAAAAGAAGTAAAATCCAAAAGTAGTTTTCGTCTAAGTTAGACGAAAAATCTGCCTATAGGATTGCATTCAAAAATGCTGAATGCATTTTTCAAAAATGCTCAATGCATTTTTACCGTTTCATCGTAATTTAATTGCAACAACGAAATTAACTGAAATTTACACAGGTTGGTTTATTATAAATATCTTGATTTGTGCAAAGAATGGAAGCATTTACAGTCAATTTACCAATGTTGAGCTTACCATTGGGTATTGCTTTTAACAAATAGGTAGTCTTCAAATGTTTAATAATAGGTAATTGTTCCAACTTGAGTGAACTGTTTGAAATTAAAGTATTTCAATAAAGACCTGAATGTGTATTTGTAATCAACGCATGCCTAAACATCTATATCCTTATTTTATTAATCAGTTACAATTTGTGTAAATGCAATTCGCAATATTTTTGAACGCGATAGGGCGTGTGTGAACCAAATTCAAGTGATCCAAAACAAGTAAAACGAACTAATTTTCCATTTTCGTTATTATCATTATCAGTATTTTCCTGGCCATTGATACAATAAAGCAATAGCCTATACAGGCTTTCAAACTAAAATAAACCTTTACCTGTGATGCAATGAAATTATCCGGTAAAAGCTGAACTGGATAACGGTTGGCCTTGTAACGTAAGAGGAGCGTGGATTATAATGGCAATGAATTAATGAATGAATGGAAGCTAAGTATCGCGAAAGGCATTTTGTGCAAGTCACATGTTTATTCAGAACCCAAGGTGTAAGTTGTCCAAGACGTTCACGTAAACCTAGTAAATAATCAAAACTGACATTTGAACGAACGTTCATGCATACGGAGGTCATACGCAAAAGAAAGAGATTTTAAGTGTTTGATTAATGATGATTTTGATTTTAGATGGAAATGTACACTATTTCAATTATTTGTGTATGTAGTGGAGTGACACCTTGATCACATAGAAATTGTATTTGAACATCGAATCGTATTAAGTTGTTTATAAATTAACATAAGTCTATTGTCCTCAATAAAACACGTAATTGATTGTGTTAAACAATGACTAACACTTTGGTGTCATGATTATTAATTTGATGTTATAACTTTAGGGTTTTTATTCATACTTTGAATATCTTATTATATTAGTGAAACTGTTACCGACGGGTTACTTTCTCATAAATTGAAAAAGTCATTTCATATAGGAAGGCCTTTGGAAGCTAAAATACCAAAAGCATTTTCTTCTTCTAATAGCCAATTTCATATAGGAAGGCCTTTGAAAGCTAAAAATACCAAAAGCATTTTCTTCTTCTAATAGCCAAGATTACTGTACGCTTACTACATATGAGAACTTGCTGATTTAAAATATCCAACACAAATAAGCCAAGGGCAGACAAAACAAGATTTAAGAGCGTGATTTGAGTGTGAAAAATCAATAAGCATGGGAGCGTGATGAGCCCTGCACAATGAGATGGAACCAGCCAAGGTCGAAACGAACCATTTTCTTAATCTGTATGCTCCTCGTTAAAGATGTAATATTGCCTGGTTTGGTTAGATATTACACAAATAATTTTGCAAAGAATTTAGTGGAACATTACTTAAATGAGATCAATCCTAACCCTATATCCACCAAACTCAGCCGTCAATCTCTTACCAAGCACGATCATCTCTGAAACGTTGCGGTGCCCGACTGCCTACGTTTTTTTGGTGCTAAACTAATTTCATAACACGAGTTTAAAACATTCACAGATTCTAGAAGTTTAAACTTTCCTACCCATTTGGATTGTACATAGAAAAAGTACAGATAAAGCGAAAAGGGCAAGAAATGCATTTCAGTACAAGATACAAAGTTTGTTTAATTACTCGTAAATTCAAACATTAAGCTCTATTTGCGACAGCTACTTGCTACGAGCCGTCGAAGAGCGAACACAAACCCACGTACTCGTGATAAAGGTGCCATCTGGCACAAATTTGCGCACATATTCACAAAAACATTTGCATTGCAAATCTCAAGGCATGCGTATAATGGTCATGTTCCTTACTTAACCAACATTTTCTTGACCACCACCACCACCACCACCAACCAAACACCACCCACCTCCACCACCACCACCACCCCAACATCACCCCACCTCCACCACCACCACCACCATCACCACCACCACCACCTCCACCACCACCACTACCACCACCACCACCACCACCTCCACTTCCACTACCACCACCACCACCACCACCACCGCCAACCAAACACCACCCCACCTCCACCACCACCACCACCACCCCAACATCACCCCACCTCCACCACCACCACCACCACCACCACCACCTCCACCACCACCACCACCACCTCCACTTCCACTACCATCACTACCACCACCACCACCACCACCACCTCCACCACCACCACCACCACCACCTTCACACATTATAGGTGGGAGTACAAGTGGGAGGGGAATGCGAACAGACATTTTTAAAGAGAAAAGGAGAAAGGCGGGAAAAAAAAGAAAAAAACAAACCATTTACTTGCCTCAATACACATGTGAACCGTTACACATCTAAAAGCCATCAATGAACATTCTAGGTGGGAGTACAAGTGGGGGGAGGGGTGCAAACAAGAATATAATAAAGAGAAAAATGTGAAAGACAGAACAAGAAGGGAAAACAATATTTACTTACAATACACATTTGAACCGTTATTAAAAAAAGCGAGAAAATGTGTGGTTCAACTTGTTTACATTAACATTTTACTGTTTACAGTTTTGCAATGCTGCTGATTTATCCTCGATCTACATTATTTATTTCAGCCAGCAACTCGAATGATGTATTTAGGTGGAACTTTCCGTAGAATTCCTTGGGGAGGTACACCTGGTCTAGGTGGAACTGAACACTATTGAACGTTTTACAGTGGATGTGAGTTAACATTACGATACCACACTATCCTCTATTTTTTTTCGTTTCTTTTTTTCCGGTGTACTTTAACTTGCACAAAATCTAGTCTAGGTAACTAAAAAATTGTAGTCAAAATGGTATCTGTCTCGACTTATTTTAATTCGTCATTAAAATTCAAAGACCAATTATAGTTAGTCCTATAACCGGTTTTTAAAGCCAAACTACTAGTTTTTATTCGTCTTTGCATGGTGTCTGAATCGACTAAGTTGGTTGGTCAAGCGACATAAACATTTATTCATAAATGAACAGACGAAGCAAATTAGTCAAATGCCTAGTTTTTACCCCTGTTTTATTTCAAGCCAAAACGAAGAGAAAAGTGTTTGGTAAAAATATGCTTGTCACAGCTTTAGGTAATTCTACTGCTCAAAACCTAAAAATCTTAAAATACTGCACTGTTTGTGTACATTTCAATAATGTGTATCCCAAATAAACTGCACTGTAATTTAAAGTAATTTAAAGATATACAGGATTGGTAATGATAAAAACAATTGTTTAGTTTCAGTCTGGAAGCTTACTATTAATTTTATAAAGTTCATCTAGAACCAATTTTTCTGTTTAATATTATACACAACAGCTGATTTTGGTTAACAACCGAAATTAACGTCTTCATAGGAACTGCCATTGCATGCACACAATGGGGACAGGAGTCCAACCATGATTCTACATAAACGTTAGGCCCGTTCAAATTTCCGCAATACAAAAACCACAAGAAACAAATTTCAACTTACTGAAATTTGGAGCCCATACTTCCAGACATGCAAGCTAGCGGCATCGTGACTGACTACTGCATGCATTATGCATGTTGCAAAACAACCGCAGATCGACAACAGAAAATGTATGGCGGACGCGCATTTAGGGCATGCTCGATATGTGGCAGGGTGTACCCCACTCATATTGTGTCTTCATTGTGTTCTGGGAATCTCAAGAATTCTTTTGAGGATTTTAGGGGTGCTTCTGTACAAGAGGGGAAGAGTGTGTTAGAGTATGGGAACATTGGGGGGGGGGGGGGGCTCCCTCTGCCACGTATCGGGCATGGTATACGGACGCGTAACGCATTGTTTTCGCACTAAAATGTATTATGTTGCGTGTGTTAGTGCGCATGCTCACGAAAACTGAGACGCCTGAATGACCTGAGCTTTTTCGTCAAGCAACTCACTCGCGTGACTTTCTGAAGTTTGACTTAAAGACTACAGTTTCATGACGAATTTTATCTGTTCCGTACAAACAAGTAATTCGTCGTGGTCTTAAAAAAGTGACGGACGAAAACTTTTAGTCAGCAAGACTATATTTGATTCATACCTTGACTAGATTTTGTTTACAGTGTGAAAACTAAATACTTTTGCCGTTTAAACATTTCTGTTTGAAACAAAGGGATTAAATACCCGTGTAATAACAATTTGCTGTTTAATGTAGGTGTTTTCAGCCTGATTAACATAAATTATTGCAAACAACAAATTAACCTCAAAGTTGTATTACTAATCCGTATTAAAAGCAAGGGAGAATGTTTACGGTAATTCATGCTCCCTCCGTGCAGTATATTTCATATAGCAGAAGTTAACTACTAAAACAGTCATTGAAAAGTGCACATCTTTATTAAACATTTACAATTTTCAATGCTTTTCCTGAAAAGCGAGGGAGCTGACGTCGTGTCATTTCAGGGAGATACTGTGGTTTTTTGTTAAAATTCATGAAATTGTGATTGTGAACCCCCGAATTGGCTTAGTGAAAGCATTTGTGAGAAAACCATGGTTTATCATGTACGTGGAGATTTGATTGACACAAAGATGTAGGAAGATTCAATGTAGAACCACTATGCCGGATATTATATAATTCTTCTCTACAATACTTCATTCTATATGTAGTGTCAGGCAGAAGATGTTCACATAACCACGTTTAATTTTGTGTCGGAAAAACACATCCGGCCATGCGCATAAGCACATACAGAAACGGCAACAGTGCATTTAAAATGTTGAGTAAAACCAGTCTTATTTGGACGAATCCTGCTCGAAATTTCATCTTTAAATCGTAGCCTACTGAAACATTATTAGGTACTCACAGTTACATCTTCTGTCATACAGATTAATTAGAAGAGACACTCTAGCTGGCGAAAAGACGAAGACGTGATACAAAAACGGGCACAGAGAAAAGGACGATGGAAGCAGCTGAACAGCGCCCTCTCTCATCAAATCAAAATAACAGGCCGTTGTACATCGTGATCCGACGCCGGGTAGTGCATATTAACTCAAAATAAACCTATTTTGCAGTAGGAAAACTGGTAGTTTTAATGAAACAGTAATGTGATTAATAAAAAAAGGGTTTAGTAACAGTGTTATTATTACCAAAAGCCTACTTTTGGTGTGACTCTGTCGGTCACAACCTGTATTTGCACGTATAGCTTGCCATCAGCTGAGATGATGTAGTGCCCACTACAGGTCACGTGATGACATGTAAACATGGTCGCGCAATCGGTCCATTAGTAGGAAATGTCAGAGGCAGCTTCTTGTTTTTAATTTAATACGTATTTGTTGAAGGTGTATATTTTCAAGTTTTGCTTGACAGAACACTTTTAGGAAAATGATACCAGTACGTTACGTATAGTAAACTTGTCAAAACCAACTTCAATTTTATTTATTTTTTTTTTTTCTTTTGCATTGAAGCTATACAGCTTCATTTATTCACATTTCAATGCAAATAATGAAGTACAATACATGTATGAAGTTAAAACAATTATAGGAAAACTACAACAACTTCTTTTGTAAGAAGGAAAAACATGACAAAAACACAAGCACAAAAATAAAATAGTATTACCCAACAAAATTTAACTCATCTTAAAGCCAGGATAATGAGGTTAAAATAAAATTAAATTAAATTAGTTTCTTTTACCCAGACTAATTTGTGAGAAAGCACAGAACGTCTACTGAATGTTCTATAGGTTTGCAAGATAATCCAAATCAAAATGGATTTATAAATGGAACACAATTTTCCCTACTCGAAGGGAGCATATGGCTTCGTTTTTGGAATACAGGTACCTAAAATAATCCTCTGTTAGTCTGCTACGCTCAAAATAAATGAACTGTTTCAATTTGCTTTTATATTTTTGAATAACGTTGTGATCTCTGGCAGACATATTCTCAAAAACTAATTTACACCTGAAGATCCAAATTTCTCTGATCATTTTAACAACTAATAAAGAAATTACATCGCTGAGTTTTTCTCCTAATATTCTAGCACAATCGTTCAGGAAGTAATGATTATTAACTTCATATTTTTTTAGTAATGATTCCAAGAAAATCCAAGCCTCTTGATTTTTTGTACAGTAAATAAAAAGATGTTCTATTGTTTCTGGTTCATTATCACATAAAGGACAAACGTTATTGTCAGTAATTTTCATTTTGTGAAGCAGACTTTTCGTGGGAAGTATTCTGTGTTTAATCTTAAACCAAAGGTCTTTCTCATCATTATCAAGTAATTTGTTGTTATGATTATTTTTCCAAACTGTTTTCCAATCAATTTCTGTACGATACAAAATATTTTGCCACTTTTCTTGAGCTGGTGGAGTGACAACCTTGCTTATTACAAAACTGTGGTAGTTGCTTTTAACCGTGGTGTCAGAGATTGGCATTTCAATGTTTTGGTCGTGGTTCCAGACTGTCAGCCAATGGGCTACATGATTCATTGGGCCACTTCTTACTTCTTGAATGAAATCCTTGTTTATGTTGTTTTTTAACTTTGAGGCTAAGCGACCAGCAATAATATAATGTAAGTTACATCTGTTGACTATTTCCCTATGATCGATAATTTTCCCATTGGTGATTATGTCTTTTAGCAATATAATTCCAGCTTCTTTGAGAACTGGGCTATTCATGGATTTACTACCCCCAGTAACAATATCATTACTCCACAATGGTATATTGTAAATTTCTTGAGCACAAGAGTAAGAGGGTGAAATTTTCCCTCCAACCTCCTTAAATCCTGTTATGAGTTCACTATAAAATTGTGTCGTTTGACAAATACCTCTAAAGTTGTTGTTGAAAATATACCATCCTAGTTTTTCACCTCCACTTACTTTGCAAATCCAGTAATTGAATAGTTTTTTCCACCTACCATTAAAATTACAATAATTAGTTAACCATTTCAGCTTTAAGCACTTTATTTTACATTTTATGTTAACTAGCCCAGTTCCTCCAAACTCCTTGGGGGAGGTGATAATAGTTCTTTTAATTTTATCTGGTTTTCCGCTCCAGTAAAAATTCCAGATAATATCATTCATTTTACCAATCCAATAGTCATTAACAGGAAGAACACTTCCAAAGTAATTTAACCCATTTCCAACCAGGGTATTAACAATAACTGCTTTTCCATTTAAAGTAAGCTTGCGTTTAGTCCACCTATTGAGGGTGCATTGCATTTTATTTACCCTTGGGCCCCAGTTATCATCTAGAGTAACTTCGTGGCCAAAGTATATTCCTAAAATTTTAAGTCTGTCATTAGTCCAAGAAAAATTACAAGGTTTCTCTTGTCGAAATCTCCAATTTCCTAACCACAGACCTTTAGTTTTAGTCACATTTATCTTAGACCCACTACCCCTACTATAGGTATTTAAGATATCTTCAATAATTTTAAATTCTTTATCCTTAGTGACGAATATAGTCGTATCGTCTGCATGCTGGACCAACTTAATGGTGGTAGGAATGTCCGTGGGGTTAAACCCATTTATATCTTTATTAGTTCTTATCAAACTGGCTAGACCTTCTGCGCAAATTGAATATAGAAGAGGTGATAGAGGACATCCTTGTCTAATGCCTCGCTTTATACTAATGGGAGCACCAATAAAGTTGTTAACAATAAAACTACTTGATGGATTGTTATATAACAGTTTAATCCACTGAATGACTTTCCCGGGTATACCCATCTTGGCCATAATACTGAAAAGATATTTCCAGTTGACTCTATCGAAAGCTTTCTCTTGATCAATGCTTATTAGAGCTCCACCACATTTATTCCAGTTAATATAATCAGTGACATCTCTAAGAATCATAAGACTATCCTGAATATTTCTGTTAATAACTCCGCTGGTCTGCTCCTCTCCAATAATAACATTCATAATTGGTTTAATTCTATTTGTAATAGCTTTGGCTAGAATTTTATAGTCAACTGTGAGGAGACTGATTGGTCTCCAGTTTTTTAGCTCTGTTCTGTCTCCTTTATTTTTATAGATTAATCTGACAAGAGCATTGTTCATGGAATTAGGCAATAGATTATAAGTCAGACATTCCTTAAGAACACAGAGAAAATCGTTTTTTAGAATATCCCAATAGGTTAGGTAAAATTCAACTGTGAGTCCATCTAAACCAGGAGACTTGTTTTTCTTCATTTGCTTCAAAGCTTCAGTAAGGTCCTCAACAGTGATGTCTTTTTCTAATTCGCTGACGATATTCTCAGGAAAATGTTTCTCTTCTATTTTCGATAAGATCTCATTCATGTGCTGAATAGAAACGTCTTCATTGTTGTACAATTCAGTATAAAACCGATTCACACATTCAATAACATCTTCCGTTTGGTCAATATAAGTGTGTTCATCCTTTTTCAATTTGTCAAGTTTGTGGTTGTTTATTTGTTGTTTTTCCAGACTCAGAAAATATTTAGAAGGTTTTTCATTTTCGTTTTTTGTAGTATTTCTCACCCGAATTTTTGCTTTTTCCCACTGTTTGATTTCAATATTCTTTAATCTATCCTCAATCTGATGAATCTCATCGTAGTTTGTTCTTGGATCACCCATGATGCTCTCATACCGCCTTTGTAAAAGCTTAGTTTCTCTTTTCTCGGAGAAAGCTTTTTCTGAGCTGAGATCACGGATAATTTCTTTTAATTTTCTTTTACCTGTCTCCCACCAGGTTAGTAATGTAGGATAATCTGAACTTTTCGTTCTCCAGTAATCCCAAAAATTAGTTATTCTGAACTTACAATCTTCATTGTTTAAAACACTATTGTTGCAAATCCATCTACCGGGTCCTGTGGGATTGTTAATATTGATAAGTTTCAAATAAACTATTTCATGGTCAGAAAGTCCTGTTGGATTGGTACCAATTTGCTCAATGTTGTTTAGAAGATCATTAGTGACAAAAAAATAATCAATTCTGCTAGCCTCGGCCATACCTTTACGGTAGTATGTGTGACCCGGCTTGTCATAATGAATTTTTCGCCAAACATCTCTAAGACCATGTTTTCTAATTATATTTACAAAATCGATTCTACTTCTGTCATACACATCGGTTTTATCAAGATGGCAATTAAAATCACCTCCCATGATAATATTATCATTCTCCTTTAACATATTGTCAATATTTTTAAAGAATACAATCCTGGGATTAATTTGATTTGGGGCATAAACCGAAATTACAGTAATTTTCTTTTCACCCCAATCAAGATCTGCTTTAATCCACCTTCCTTCGTTATCTTTACTAATATTGCCTATTGTAAATCCTGATTTGTTAGAAACTAATATTGCGACACCTCTCGATGCTTTATTCCCGTGGTTGAATATAACCTCCCCTTCCCACTGTTTACGCCAAGAATACTCGTCAGTGATTTCACTGTGGGTTTCTTGTAAAAGAACAATTTGAAATTTTCTACGAGTGAGGTAATTAAACAAAGTTTCACGTTTGGTGTGGTCACGTAAACCATTTGTATTTAACGAAGCTATTGATAGTGAACTACTGACAGCCATACATGCAAACAATAATACACAATAAATCATAAATAAGTTTGAACTTATATTGCCCTGCCTCGCCCCCGTCCTCGTTGGCTTGAAGTCTTTGAAATGTCCTTGCTTTGTTGACTGTTTTGGCCTTGTGTTTCATGTTTATGTCCTCGTTGGCTTGAATTTTCATGTTTCTGTCCACCTTGACTTGAGGTTTGAGGTTTTTGTCCACCTTGACTTGAGGTTTGAGGTTTCTGTCCACCTTCACTTGAGGTTTGAGGTTTCTGTCCACCTTCACTTGAGGTTTTAGGTTTCTGTCCTCGTTGACTTGAGGTTTGAAGTTTTTGTCCTCGTTGACTTGAGGTTTGTGGCTTCTGTCTTCGTTGACTTGAGGTTTGTGTATCCTGAGTTTGTTCAGTGTTCTGGCTTTGTGTTTCATTTTGTTGTTCTCCATTCCGTAGTCCAGTTCCCCGTCTGTGCCTGAAACGTTGTACTCCCTTTCGTATATACGGAATCATGTCCTCTTCGTTTTCTTGACTAGGTTCGGGAAGTTCTGTTTCGGATTTTGTTCCCGTGTCCATGTCTCTGTTTCCTTCGTCATCCTCTTTATGCTGTTTCCGATCCAGTCCTGAATCTTCAGCTGATTTTCTCTTCCTTGACTGGGTTTTGACAAAATCGTCCCAGAACCCCGGTTGTTTTTGTTGATCTTTTTTCTGATCTGTTGATTTTTGTTTTAGAGATGTCATCTTGCTCTTTACTGTATCATCTCGATCTTCATCATCACTTGCAGTTGAATTTGGTATAGTGGTTAGAACTTCACTATAGCTTCTCTTCGGTTCCCTTTGTTCGGCCCAACTTTCAGTGTTGTTTTGTCTTTCCTGGTTTTCTTCGTCTGAGTTTTCTTCGTCTGAGTTTTCTTCGTCTATATTCTCCCGATGTGATTGGGTTTCCATGTCGTCGTTTGCTTGGTTTTCCTCGTCTTCGCTGGTATCTGCTGGCTGATTTTCAACTTCTGTTATAGACACAGTGTCTGTATCATCATCATTTTCATAATTCTCTTTGTCGTGCCATGAAGCTCTGTGGTTTCCACTTCCACACACGAAGCAGTGTCCTCGGCTGGGACAGTCTCTTGCGAAGTGATTCGGCTGTTGGCAGATCTTACATGTTTTTTGTTGTCCCTTGTATCTAACTGGGAGAGTAAAAGCTCCAACTCTGACGTAACTAGGTATAGGTTTCTTTATGCTCTTTATTAGGCAGCTTCTGACTCCTGTTTCAATTTGATCATCAAAATCATGTACTTGTCGTCTTATGTTTGCGACTATTCCATATTCCATCAGTTTGGTGGTGATGACTTGATCGGCCATTTCATATGGTGCTTTTATGTAAATAACTGCAGAATTTTGTAATGCTGCTCGTTCGCACTGTACCATGACATTCTTAACTATAAAGCCCTGTGTAGCGACTCTCTCGCAGTGGTTTTCATTGTCAAAAGTTATGTTCCACCACCCATTCTCTAAAGGTGCTAAACACTTCATTGTGTCAACTCGTCCGATTTCTTTGTATATAGCCCTGTACACGTCCTGAGATGTGACTGCCTTTACATTACGTAAGTTAAATTTTACTGTGTTAGGTCGGTTCAGGTTGCCTTTCGTGGTGCTTTGGTTAAACATCTTGAATTTTTCAAGATGGCCGCCGGCTCAACGTGGCCGCGACAATTCTCAGATCAAGAAGAGGCCCAAAAGGGCCTCTAAGTCTCTCTCTCCACCACTTTCACTTATTTGTAGTTTATCTACTCACCACAACTGACAAGATTATTCACTTTAGGAGAAGTAAACCTCATTTACTTTGAAGAAAATGATGAATTTATCAGAGCTCGTCAAACATGTGTCTTGCGACCTCGAACGCATTTATTTATTTATTTATTTATTTATTTATTTATCTATTTATTTATTTTTATTTATTTTTATTTTTATTTATTTTATTTTATTTTTTCCAACAGATAGTGTATTTTATTTGACACAAAATACTTCAACGCGTTTATGTATGACCTCGCAAAAATTGGAGATCATTTTTGTAACAGATCGTATGAACGACAAAAGTGAAGTATTATCGTGTAAGTGTAGCCAGCGTCGAATAAAACCCGAGCCGAAACACTCCTTTAAGGAAGCCTGGAAATGTGTCCAATGTGTTTTTTCAATTTAAATTTCACCACAATTAATATGTATATATTTTATTAAATTTAGAAAACTGTATATGATTATTTTCATTAATATTAACAATAATTGATTTACTAGAAAGTCACTCAAGGCTTACTGCAACAATTAATTCAATTTAAATACAGCAAATAAATTTAGCGTTCGTCTTAATAATAAATAAACTTGCATGATACCAATTCTGTAGATTGAAATGTTGATATTATTTTTCTTTACCAATTTCGTCTTACGTTTAGAACCTTTTCTTTCAGTTGTTTTATTCAGCATACAAATATTTTGTATCGAATTTGTGGTAATAAAAGTTGTGTACAACCAGAAGGATATCTCAAAGATGTCGCCTTAACGCAAAACTGCGGTTGCTTTGTTGATGTTTGCCATAAAATAGTCGAGGGTGGTTTTAGTGGTTTCTTCCCTGCCTTTCTACCTGAACCAGTATACGGTGGTTATAGTCCGTCGGGTCTTTTAGTGCCCTGCCGCAAGTAAACCCTCCAACATTATCACATCAACACAGTGGCGTATCTTAGGGGGGAGGGCACGGAGGCACGTCCCCCCCCCCCCAACTGACGTCCGTGCACCCCCACCCTGGGTGCCCCCCATTTGAAATCTGGACTTTTGAGATTACAAGAAAATTACAAGATTAAAATGTTACATTTTATGAGCATTTACGTAGTAATTTCAATGTTTTTAGAACTATTTTTAATTATTTACACGTAGAATGTATTTTATTTTAACTCAATACGTCAGAAAATGCTGAAAAGGGGCTTGTTTAGGAAAAATAAAAACGGAAACTGCAGTTTTAATTGGCAAAAAGTGCCCCCTAGGAAAAATGGTGCCCCCCTAAAATTTTACCCTAATACGGCGCTGCATCAACATCTGGTGGTGCGTTAAACTTTACTTCGTCATGAATAGAGTTTGTAAAACACAGGTTTTTTCTTTAACAGTATTTATGAATTTATGACGCAAGAGGGTTAACTGTTCGTTCCAAAACAGATATCGAAGTGAAAAAGACGATGTTTTGGGGGTAAATTCAATCAACGGAAATATTGTTTAAAAATTTAGGCCTTATCATTCTTTTTGTAAGATGTAAATTTTTAGTTATGATTTGTTTATAAGACAATATTATACAAATATTGGATGCATATTTAATTTCACGATTACTCCCTTTAAAAAGTTTTTGATTATAATGTACTCTTTTCGATTGAAACTAAGGCCAAACTGCAAAAGATTTGTCCCTGGCCTCAATCGAAAAAGTGGTTTTCAATCTAATTAGACTGATTTTCAATCTTACTGTTTACAGCAGCAAACACGTGGCAAAATCATATTTGACACGTGGCACGTGTTCCACCAATCAAAAATGACAAGGATCTGTATGTGAAGTATTTATTGAATATTATTGTAGGGAAAAAATAAGTGAAGAATTATATAGGTACATCAGTTGTTGTAAACTAATCGAAATCGTCTTCGGTTTAAATTATATTATGCAGCTGTCGGTGTATTTAATTAACAAAAAATTATTGATTGTGGCAACTTAAAAGGTATCATATTTTCCAAAAAATAGGACACTGATAGTAACATATCTTAAAATATGATGACGTAGTTGAGACTTGGAGGAAACTGTTATGTCTAAAAAGTAATGTAGGGATATCAAGTGCGCCCTCAGTGTTCATGGGCCTGATGCATCTTTCTTGTTTGCATATTTATAATTTTATACTATATAAAAACTTAAAGTTAGACCTTTCTCTTTTCCGTTAGACTTTCGGTAGGGAGAGAGCACAATCATACAATTTACTCCATAAATTTTCTCTTTTGTAAGGAACTTGGCAGAACTCATAATTTTCGCTCAAAATTGTATCTATTTTGCAGGAAGCATGCATCTTGTTATGCTCTTAAAGTTCGTCATTTGGAAGGAATAATGTTAAACAGACACCTATGATTATTTTAGGGTTTATACCAAGCTATATAGAAAGATCGTGTTTTAGTAACTTGTCTTAGTCAAGCGCAATGTATAGTTAGCCATGTCTTGACCTTTGACCTTTACAAATGTTATTGTATTTGACTGTGCTGTGTTATTTTTATATATTGTGAACTGTTACTGTATTCTAAGAATTAGATTGGGTGCAGGGGATTTATCTTTTAATCTTGAGACGCCATATTGTGCATTTTGTAGCATTATTGGTGAACGCTCGTTCTTTTCCAAAGGACCGTTCCTCCCTCCTCACCCCCACACGACGGGGGCAGATCACTTCACTTATACATTTCTTTAGACTATTTTCTCAGATGCGACAACAATTAAACGTGTTGATGTAGCACGCAACAAACAAAACATAAAACATAAATTCAAGTAACCTTTATTTAAAATTATTTCGTACTTAAGTGTATAAATTGGAATATGTTGCATTTAAAAGAATGTTGTTTCAATAAAAATGTCCTTGAAATTTAACGAGCATGCACACCGATTCTGTTAATCGAAATGTTTATTTTGTTCAATTGTTCGAGTTCTATACTTTATCAAGTAAATAAACCACAAGGGCAACCCTCGCCCCCCCCCCCAAAAAAAAAAAAAAAAAAAAGACAAGACAAAAAGAAAAAGAAAATGTCTGGTTACGCCATTGCCAATCCGCCATGCAATTTCTGTGCGAAATACTGTCAAAGTTGAGATTATTACCAATTGTAGATCCCAACCCAAACTTTGCACATTTTAATTGCCGCAATTGAATCAGCTCAGGTATTTTTCCAATCTCACTGAAAGTGACAAAAAAAACTCACAAAAAAAATATATCCCATTTTACATTATTTTCAGTGAAGCCTGACCAACGATGTTTGGTTATGTGATGTGACTATTAAATAGAGGTGGAGAGTAATTAACCCTTCCAAATCTACAATGATGTATTTTCCTTATTGCTAGGAAATAGTGCTTCTTGTGTGATTCAGCTTAACTTGATTTAATTCAGACACGACAGATGGGAGCCAATGGATAGATTTCGGTACAATTCATTACAGAACCGAAGCCGCTGAATGGATCGAAAATGATTATTAAAGAGCGCCCTCTTTCGATGTTGTGCTTCTTTAGATACAAACCTTTAAAAAAAAAAGTCGAAAGACATTCTGAAAAGATTTAATTAATTTGTTATGTCATTTCGATACCTCCGATATTTCATCTTGAGAATTATTAATAGTAATTTGGGAGGCTAATCATCCTTACTGGCTACACGTGTTCGAGCTTTGGCAGCCAACCACATCAACCCGACCACGGAGCACAGCCTGAGATCGAAAGTGGTTGGTTTTTTCAGGAGGGAGAAAATTGGAAGGCCTGGAGAAAAAACCTTCGTGGCACAGGAGAGAACCAACGCACAACTCTACTCACATGGCCCTAGCCGAGAATCGAACCAAGTTACACATTGAGCAGAGGCGAGCGCTTTACGCACATGCACCATATTACCACTTATACAATTGAAGTATATAGTTGTCAATTTTGTTCGTGCTTACTGCAAAACGCCGATACTCGTACTCGAGTACTTCTCCAGTACCGTTTATAAGGTACTCGGCTGGCAAAGTAATCGTACTCTAAGTCCATACTCGATACTCGACTTTCAAATTACTGGTACTCGAAGTCACGTACTCGATACTAGACTAAAAATGTACTCGGAATTGATTTTAAAAACTCCTGGAAAAAAAACAATTTTTTTGATCTTGGGGAATGAGTAAATTTTCGATACTTCCACCAAAGCACTGAAAGAATCAATGACTAGTAACTGTACAATTCAATGCAGCTAGGTAGCGTCTGTGTTCAGACCAGCCATCTGTAGAAAATGAGCTGCTGGAACCAGACGGTTGCAAGCTCCTTAGTTTGCGTGCGTGTGTAGATGATGGACAGCTGATGAAAGGAATCAACTGCGTGCTCCAAAGCTTTACTGCTGAATGAGCCGAGCTATGGTAGAAAAGTCATGCTACTGATATCCATGTGATTATATTTTATATAATGAAATTCCACTGACAAAAATGGGAAATTGAAAATAGTGGAAGCCTTTAATTTGCATGAAGTAGTACTCGGGTACTTCTCGGCCACCCTAGTACTCTGTAGTATTTGATGTTCGACTTAAAGTACTTGACACTGAATTTTGTTTAGAACATGGTCAAAATGCAAACAGTTATGCAATCAACTACAAAGTAATGGAGTGATATTTTGTCACTTTGATTAGCTCTAAAGCATGATATAAAATACATTATAATAATACACACGTTCTTCTTCCAGTCTACGTAGCCTTGACCTATCTCCCGGGCCATTTGTTGAGAGACAACTGATATTAAGAAGCTTTCTTTAAATCAAATTAAAACCGTCAAGAGTTTATTGTGATAAACGACCTTCAAGGCACAATTTAAGATCATATGAATGCATTTGCCTTGAACTTATTGTTTGTCTATTGAGGCACGCAAGCTTGCATAGTTATCGTTGTTTTCGTTAGGTTGACAGATAACTGATATTAATTAGAACATTTCATTAAAAGAATGCCTTAAATTATCGTGACATTGTGATAACTGCACAACAACCAACATTATTTAAGTTCCTATAATTGTGAGTGCCTTTACCTTGACTTTATCTTGACTTGATTTGTTGCTAATTGAGGCACACACTTCGAAGTTGTCAAAATGGTGTTATTGTAGTTTCAATTACACGCCTCAAATAAAAGGACAGAGCTGTAAAGGAAAAAAAAGTTATACCTTATGAATCCACATTTTAAAGGTAAATTTAAGTATATTATTAACCCAAAATAAGTCAATGAGATATAAAACACACCAGTGTTTTATATCCAACTTTGGAGTTTGTTTCTTTTGAAAGTACCGTACCCGTGTTTGGAGATCAATGTACATGGTACTTGGCTGTTGGACTTGGTACTCATTTATCAGGATACTCTTCACTCAGTTACTTGTACTACTTGATGGCCACAGAACTCGTACTCGAGTACTACTGGGCAACCCTAGTACTCGGCTGTAAGTCTACTTGATGCTCGACTATAAAGTGCTTGGCACTGAATTTTGTTTAGAACATGGTCAAAATGTAAACAGTTCTGCAATCAACTACAAAGTAATGGAGTGATATTTGTCAATTTGATAACATCTAAAGCACGACACAAAATACCGTATAATATACACACGCTCTTCTTCCAGTATACGTAGCCTTGACCGGCTCCCGGACCATTGTTGATATAGACAATTTATATTAAGAAGCTTTCTTTATATCAAATTAAAACCTCCCAAGAGTTTATCGTGACAGCAAGATAACCATACAACAACCCACGTAATTTAAGTTCATATTATTTGAATGTATTTACCTTGAATTTGTTGCTTGCTTAAAGGGAATATGAAATTTGAGTAAAGTCAGCTGTTTTGTAGTATTTTGGAAGTACATTTCTGTTCATGACTGCAAAATGATGTAAGCTCTCACAAGAACAATCTACTGCATAGGGCCTATACACGTGGTGTTCCTTCAAACCGCGTATACATTGATACCTCACCATGTAATGCCTTAAAAACCCACTCTTGCTTAGCTCTCTACAGACACCGTCCACATTTTGACCGGAGAGCTGTTCTTACCCATAACCATCCCTCACCCTTCGAAATCCAACTGCCTGTTTTCTTTGATTCGGTTGGACTGAAGACTGCACCAGTAAACTGATTATGCTTCACATGGGATCAGGCTATACCACCATAATCAGAGTCCAACAGTTTGGGTATCGAGTTTTGTTGGTCTTAGAGGAGTAAGGGGTAATTTAAGAGATACTCACTGAAAGTATTAGCGTGCAAGCACTTAGATTCACAGGCAGGAAATATGGATTTCTGGGTCGCTTTATAATATAAGGCTATTATTGTACTGCTTTTGGTCAAGATTAACCGGAAGTGGTGGTTATTGGATTTAAATTGGAGCTGAACGCAGCACAATTAAGGCAGTACAGACCAAGGTCGGTTCGTGGTACCTTATTATTTATCTAATTCTTTTAAAGATGCTTTGCACGTATCTCTCTATTTATGGAAAGAGGTTACCCATGTGAGATAATATCGGTCAATCCTCCTGGAAAATATTTCCATCTGATATTGAGGTAGAATTCAAGAAGAAAATTACTTACATATAATCAAGACTATTTTATTTTACCTGTTGCAATCAAAACAAGCACGATCATGAACGTGTGTTTTTTTTCCTATTAGGATGATAATTGTGATCACCTTTTTTAATGAATTTTAAGAGATTGGCTTTCTGGTGTTTTTTTTTTTCTTGAAAACTAGGAGATTGAAAAGAACCGGTTAGCCTGGTCCGTTTAATAGACCTTCCGGCCTGTCAATCAGACTGTAGGCATTGACCAATTGGATCACGCCTTTTGGTCATGTGACCTCGGTCAAACTCGGTCACACGTGCAGCGTAAACGTACACAAACTAAGGTGTGTGGGCGGGGCTTGTTACCAAAGCCGGAACGGTCTATTGTATTTTCAACTAACTACTCCACCTTTGACAATGGACGATCATGCTTATGCTACGTCAAGCGCTTTTTGGCCAATGGTCGCGAGCATCAACAACAGTTTTATACAGATGTGCGCATGCGCTTTTTTTCCCCACCTCGCAACGATACCTTGTAGTATTGACTTCCAAGGGTGGTGCCAGATATTGAGCGACACTGCTAGGGTTTGGAAGGGAATATCAACTCGTCTCAATGCACCAACAGGTAGAGTGAACGATGTCCTCTGAGGCAGTCATGAGTCGGGTCCAACCACTAGCTCTATTAATTCTGATTCCTGCACTCATCATCGAAGGTATTAAGCTTGTTCGTCTCTTTCCAGTTATACTTTGGATTTGATTTCATTTTGACACATTCTGTTGACTTTTAAAATTGTTAATCGGCAAATTCGGTATTCTTGTTGTTGTTCTTCTTCTTTGATCTAACTTGCAAAAAGATGGTTATGGCCTAGCGTTTCAACCCTAGCAGAGTCTTTCTCAAAGGCTAAATCTCATTTAGCCTTTGAGAAAAAGACACTGCTGGTGTCAAAACGTGAGGCCATTAACATTGTTTTGCATTTATACAACAGGTCCTTGTGGTCGGTAAGCAGTTTGCAACTGCTATTTTTTTCTTCTTCTTCGTTATTATCTAACTTGTAACAATATCGCCGGGCCCCAGTACATACATTCACATGTTGAAACACTTAACGGGTGGTTTCAGGTACTCGACGAAAGGGTAGAACCATTTGAAAAACATGACGGTACGGATGCAAAGATATTATTCTTATTATGTTTTATGTCAACATCACAAAACCTTTGCGTAACGCACACGTAACTTAAGATTTAGACATTTATATAGCAAAGTTTCCGGTGTAGTAAAATGTTTATGGAGTGTCTATATTGATGATGCTCGTCCATTGATGTCGATGAAGACAACGACTTCATTGGTTGCTTGAGTGTGTCCGGAGGTGACTGTTCCGTGCTCAGATCAGACTATTTGTCTGATCAGGGGTGGATTTCACAAAGCACTAGGACTAGTCTTATCTTGAGTAAGGATGAGTTAACTAGTCCTAACTTATATGACTAGTCATATGTTAGAACTAGTCCTAAGTTAAGACTAGTTTTGTGAAATACACCCCTGGGCACGGAACTGTCTGCCGCAGGTCTGCCGCAGTTTTGGCAGATGGCTTGATTGAAGAGCTGGCAACTCATGCCTTCCTTGCTGCCCGTTTGCTGCCCGCTTGCTGTTCGTATTATTAACATTACTATTGTACACCAAACTTCAGTATTCGTTTTTGTATTAATTTTCAAAGCACGTGTTTGCTACATGGGGCAGGAATCTTACCAGACATCTAGCACCAGATATCGGTTCCTCGTTGCTGAGAGAAACCCGTGTGAATGCACGAAGTTTCGACTGGGTGGGTTGAACACCAAACCACAACCTCGTCCCAGTGGAGTGGATGGTATCTACTACGTCCCATTGACAACAAATGGTGAGAAGATTCGCGGACTTCTTGGATGCGAGAATGGTAAGTTTAAGACATCACAGAATTTGGCAACTGGGTTTTTGTACAAATTGCTATCAACATTTTAAGCAAATTTTAGGACCCAAGACGTAGTAGTTTTGTAATAACACAAAGCTCGACGAATCACTAGATTAGCCATTAATATTGCGTTTTTAACGAAGATACATTTACCGTTTCAAATACACAGCGCTGGCACGATGCCAAACACCGTCCTCTGACTTTTGCGTTTTTACGAAGGACGAATCATCTGCATGCATTGATGTGTACACAGCGCACTGCGTGAAAGTCTCGTTTTTTCGTTTTCATCAGTCCCAAGCAAAACGGCGCACTGTTCCCAAAATTTTGCCAACCAAAATGTAAATGCGCACGCGCAATGTCCAACTTACATACTTCATGGGAAAGGTCCATTTTCACGAAATGATTTTTTGAACATTGGTCCTCCATTGGTCCTCCATTGGTCCTCGTTATGTATTCATAATCACGACGGCCATGCATACAACGCAAATGAAAGTGAGCACTTTTTTGACTGCTGTGCACTGGCTGGTTGAATTTGAAAGTTCCCCGCACAACACGCACAGTGCATACATAACTTTTACACAACAATGCTTGTTTATGGGCCAGTTATTCGCTGGTTTACAGAGCCGGTCTTTATATCACTTGTTAATACACCCCCACGTGACCACACTTCGACCAATCAGAGTGCCTAAACTCTCCGAGGTATTTACTAATATTTAATACGAGAATTTAGGGTCATAAACAATTTACAATTAAAACCAAACTAAGAACTGTAAGAAGTCAATTATTGAGAATACCTGTTTTTCAAATCACGACACACCCATACTAGCTTAATTTTGAAATAGAATTGCAACTTTGCCTTAAATTATTTTTATTCCTTTCTTTTTTCAGCAAGCCCATTGTTACGTGAAACACCTTGTAAAAACGTCACAATAAGTAAGGGTGTAACTTCGATGATAACTGAAGTTCTAGCACATAGACTCCCGATGGAACTGGAAGTGGTCATTGATGCAACCTACATCGTGATTGTGTACTTCTCTAACAATTTGCCGTTCAGAAATAATCAAAAATTCTCAGTTGGTAAGAAGCAATGCAATATTACATGAGGTCGCATTGATAGTTGTACATTTTTAGTCAAATGAAGGTACAGAATTTCTGCGCAATCAGCGAACCGCGTCGTTTAGTTAAGTTTGCGTACATTAAACACCACGTACATGCAATCTCTCTAATGAGTTGTGGGTGGTTATTAAAAGAACCGGTGGTGTAATAACAACATCGCTCCTTCCACCATCCCAGCATCCGAACATGATGGCGGCTTCCATATTTTGTTATTTTCTTTATTCCGGCCGGGGGTACCAGCCAGATTTCAAAAGGCGTTCTGAAATATTTGGCAAAAAAAAAAACAATCATAATAAAATAATAACAAATAAACAAAATCAGCCATAAAATGTTAGTTTGAAGAGTTTCCTTTCATTAATTCAAAATGGTTTGAACCATGTGGTTGTTGCAAAACGTGCTTCAGGGGTCCACCCTTGTCAGGTGTCTCTTATTCTAAGCGATTTATTCATGTTTTGGTTTACTTTATATTTCTCCTAGTGATAGAAAAGAGTTATGCCTACATCAAATCAAACCTAAATGGCTGGAAGACGGAACCTGGTTCTTCGCGCGGGAACTTCTTTGGGCAAGCCGTTGTGATTACCTTCACTGGAACGAGTGTCGGTGTTGGGCTGAAAGGGAACCCCAACTCCGTCGTTCACTTCGACGGGATTCCCACAAACTTCGGGAGCCCATGGTACTTTGGACTGCATGACACCTTGGGTACTTCAGTTTGGTCATTCTCCTCACCGTGTGGTGTATTCGAAGACCAAGGTAACCAGTGAACAACCCAACAGGGGGTTAGCTGTTGCCATGGCAACCAATTGTTTAGACCTTGCTTGGGTCACACGATTTTGATGTATTTCAGTGATTGTTAAAAGAATTGTGTACATAATTTTCCCTTGTTTTGGATTTTTGGGCAAGAAATGTCAAAGTGACGAATCAAGTAATAGTCCGAAATGTGTATGAGAATTCAAAATGGATTTTGTGTTTTCAGCCTGTAATTAGGGGGTAAAATTATATCCAGTTTTTAACAAAACCAATTCAACATGCTAAATTCCTACTCATCAGGCCATTTTGATTTTTTAGTGAAAAAACGCAAAAAAAAAAAAAAATAAAAAAAAAATAAAATACAAATAAAATCAAATGAATAGGATACATAAATAGATTATGGCGCCCCTAACGGCGACTCCAGATATTAAATTAGTTTGGAATTAGTTAGTTGAGTTAATTTTAGTTATGCGGTTATATACACCTAAATATTTTACTTGTTAAGATATTATACAAACATAATGTCGCTCATCCCGGATGGTCTCTTCGTTATCCACTTTCGACAATCCGATAATGATAATTTACACAACAACCACGTGACAACAAATTCGTAATGTTACCAGATCACCTTAGCACTTTCCCGTTCTCAGAAGGGTCCAGGTTTGTCGACCCCATAATCGAAGACTACTCTTTGTTATCACATTGTCTGGACTGATGGATATTCACGTGTTCCATTCGCCTTTGTGGTTTACCGCAACTAACAGTGGCTAAAGAAAGCTGACAAACGTCACAAAAGGTAATACTTATTTTATCGTTCTAAGACGAGTGAAAGCCAGGTCCCAAACCATGTTTTCATTTTTGCTATTGTTCTTGTATATCTAGAGGCCCTATCAGATTGGTCTCCCCGGAGCCCCTGAGCAGAAAATCACAACGCAGAACAATTTTACAAATAGCTGGTATAACAACACACAACAAAACTTATGTATTTGCCAACCACAGTTCACACACTTGTTAGTAAAGTATTGTAAGTAATTAAGAAAGGCAGAACTTTAAATAAGGGTCATTCCACCAAGTTGGGACACAGTGTGATTTTTGTGCAACATTTGTCCATATTAATTATGAAAAGAAATCATTTATTTGACTCAATTATTTCATGTAACATTCAATTCAATTCAATTCAAAAAACTTTATTTATCCTTAAAAGGCAATTACAAGTAGTTGAACAGCTCCATATTAAAAAACAAAATAAAAAGACAACAACAATACAAAATTTTAAAAATTTTAAAAGGCGAAAAAGTGTAAAAATTACAATAAGAAAACATTTAGACAAATTAAAATGTATATTATATATTTAGATAGTTGCAAAACAGACCCCTAAATAGCCAACATTTCGCACACGTATGTGAAAAAAAAATTTGAAATATAAAATTGTTTTAATGTATTTTAATGGAAATCATTATGAAAAATGAAATTCGGATGTAACACGGACACGGTGTCCATGTTACATCCAAATTCAATTTTTTTCAAATTTTTCAACACTTAAATACATAGTTATGCAATTTCACTTCATGCAGACGTTATACAAATGTCACAAACTGTGTCCCAGCTTGGTGGAAAGACCCATAAATATATTTTGGCTAAAATCAATCTGCCTGTGTTTGAATCGCGTTCTCAAATCCTAGTAGCGAGTACACTTGTATATTTAGTTTACAATATGTCTCTTCCGGAAATAAAATCAGCTCTCAAGCACGTCACTCGGTCAAGACGAACTTTCTCAAAACGATCCTCAGAGGTCCTCAGAGTCACAAGTAACATCGCAGGTCCTGACATAACGGAAGTCTCGATAGCCTCTAGTCCCGCTAGAAATATCTGCCCGTCCGTATATACAAGTTTTACATGTTTCCCCAGAAATTACCATACAATAATTTCTAGAGACTGCTTACAATTACATCAGTTTTCCAAATTTAAACTTACAGAACGTAAACCCCGCCTCTTGGGGTCAACAAACGGTCGCGTACGGATAATCGCGTGTACGGTTAATCTCGTATACGGATAATCTCGTGTACAATATATAATTATATATACATTGTATTCAAACATACATAATGTAGTATTATATAACACGTTGAACGTTATGGGACATATGGGGCTCCGTATGAACTAACATCTCGTTGGAGTGTACTTTTATGCGTGAACGTATAACAAGAATATTGTGGAATCAAACACAACGTGTACTTGAAACTTTACGCTGTCTGTTAAAACAGAGAACTTAGCATTACGTCTTAACATGATAAGCGGCGACTCATTTTACTCCTTTTCTTGATAAGTTCCCATGTTAGCTTGTAATGTTCAATTTAGTACCCTGTCAGTTTTCTTTCAGTACAGTATCATGTGAAGTGATTTTTGTAAATGCAATCAGTCAAGCTTAGCCATAGATTTTATTCATAATCTGTTAATGCTTAAAATCGGGTATTGCTTTTGTCAAATAGCTGGTCTTAAAATGTTTAACAATAGGTAATTGTTCCAACTGGAGTAAACTGTTTGATATTAAAGTATTTTCATAAAGACTTGAATAAGTATCTGTGATCAACGCAAGCTGTATCTTTAATTTACTTTTATTACATTTTTTTGCAATTGCAATATTTTGGAACGCGTGAGGGCGTGTGTAAACCCAATTCAAGTAATGCATAACAACACGAACTGGTTTTCCATTGTTGTTATTATCATTATTAGTATTTATTTGGCCATTGGTATACAATAAAACAATATACAGGCATCCAAACTAAAATAAATCTGTATCTGTGATGCAATGCAATTATCCGTTAAAAGCGCCCTCATGTGGTCGAACTGAACTGGATATCAGTCTAGCTTACGTTGGACTTGTAACGTAAGGAGATCGTGGAAATATAATGCCTATGAAATAATGAATGAATGGAAGCTAAGTACCGCGAAAGGCATTTTTTGCAAGTCACATGGTTATTCAGAACCTAAAAATGACGTTCACGTAACCTAGCAACTAATCAAACCTTACCTTTGAACGAACGTTCATGCATAAAAAACACCGGAGGTCATAGGCAAACAAAAGAGACTTTAAGTGTTTTGTTTAATGATAAACATTTTGAACACGTTTTTGAATGGAAATGTACACTATTTCAATTATTTGTGTATGTATTACTGGAGTAATTACACCTTTATCACATAGAACTAGACCCAGTAACTGGGGCGCTGTACTCATTTTTTAAAATTTTGACATTGTCGGTCGTACTAGCGCCCCAGAAAACTATGTGTAAGTTGATTTGAAAAGCTGTTATGGCGAGGAGGATTTAAAACACCTCTAAAAAAGTGGCCAAAATGACCACAAAAACTCAACAGAATTGCTGGAAAATCGTATACTGGCTTCTCAACATATCAAAGATGAAATAGAATGCATTTAATTGTACTCACGATCACTTTGTGTCCTCCAAATCGATGATTTTCTAGCCCACTAAAAACCGCTCCGATGCAGCCGTTAAAATCGCCATTTTACTACTGCTAGTCATGCGATACTCAACGACTGTTTTCTTACATGTTTATTTGTCGTATTAACACTACGCGGATTGCGTGTTCGCTAATGCCCTGAAATGCGCATTGTCTTGTGCAGTCAGCGCAGGATACCAGCATGCGCGCTCGGCCAATCATGACCAAATGGAACTTTCAGTAGCCACGGGGGTCGTTGCACTACATAGCTGGTATCCTGTGTTGACTGCACAAGACAATGTGCAAGTCAGGGCATCAGCGAACACGCAATCCTCGTATAAGAAAACAGTCGTTGAATATCGCAGTATCAGTAGTAAAATGGCGATTGTAACGGCTGCATTTGAGTGGTTTTAGTGGGCTAAAAAATCTTCGATTTGGAGGACAGAAAGTGATCGTAAGTACAATTAAATGCATTCTATTTCATCTTTGATATCTTGAGAAGCCAGTAGGTGATTTTCCAGCAATTCTGTTGAGTTTTTGTCGTAATTTTGGCCACTTTTTTAGAGGTGTTTTAAATCCTCTTCGCCATAACAGCTTTTCAAACCAACTTACACATACTTTTCTGGGGCGCTAGTACGACCGACAATGTCAAAATTTTAAAAAAGGAGTACAGCGCCCCAGTTACTGGGTCTAACATAGAACAATTATTTGAACATCGAATCGTAATAATATTGTTAGTAAATTAACATAAATGTTTTGTACTTAATAAAACATGTAATTGATTGTTAAACAATGACTAACAATTTGGCGTCATAATTATTAATTCAATGTTATAATTATTGGGGTTTTATTCATACTTTGAATATCTTATTATTGTAGTGAAGCTGTTACCGACGAGTTACTTTCTCATAAATTTGAGAAAGTCATTAGGTTCATAGGAAGGCCTTTGAAAGCTACAACACCAAAAGCATTTTCTTCTTCCAATAACCAAAATGACTGTACGCTTACTACGTAGGAGAACTTGCTGATTTTAAATATCCAACACAAATAGGCCAAGGACAGACAGAACAGATTTAAGAGTGTGATTTGAGCGGGAAAAAACAATAAGCATGGGAGCGTGATGAGCGCAGCACTATGAGATGGAACCAGCCGAGAACCAAACGAACCACTTTCTCAATCTGTATGCTCCTCGTTAAAGATGTAATATCGCTTGGTTTGGTTAGATATTACGCAAAGAATTTTGCAAAGAAATTACTGGAACAGATAAGATAAGAACAGATAAGATGGTAACTCTGCTGTATTGGTCCCCGGCACGCCATTAGCAACAGTGGCGAAGTTGTTGATTGATGATGTTTGCGATTTCTGTAAAACAATGGTTGTGATCATTCCCTGGAGCCTTGATTGACTTGTTCGCTTTCGTACAGATTGTTACCGCGTTGATCTTTCGATACCATGCAACCGGGCTAGTTGTCTTCGGACGTTTAAGTCTGTTATTGTAATATTCGTGTTTTGCAAAATGGATAGCTCGTACAATATTTTAATACGTAATTACTTCGAGGACCGAGTGTTTTTTTTATGATGAAAAGTAACGTGACGTTACTGGATGAGAGACTTGATAGCTTGGGACATCCATGATTTACGAGGAGTTTGGTGATACGAGTTGTGAAGTGATAATCTAAAGTTTTGTTCAGAGCATCATAGAAGGCAGGCTGTCTGTTGGTTAGGATCTGACGGTTTGCACTACAGAAGATCAATCTTCGTGGCAAATCCATGCACCAAACTCTTGAATATTGGAGTCACGTATGGGTGTGTTGTTGCCAATTTTGGTAATATTCGATGTACCAGTACAGGTTTGCAGAGGTGACCAGATCACAGTGTTGTGATCACTCGTGTCAATTGGTGAGCAAACGACAGGCACAGGGTGATGGTTTGACATTATTGGAGACAATTTTGTCTAAAATCCTGTCCTCTCTGGTAGGTTGATTGACAACCTGCCTGAACGCATCATCATTGAGAAGTTGTGCAAGGTCGAGCTGGTTAAAATCTCACAAGATCACAACCCCAGCATCCTTTTGATTGGCAAGAACGTTATAAATTGGAGACTTTTGAGACGTTAGCGGGCGCCCCAGGAAGCGGTCCTTTTTCTTCTTTCCTCATAATAAAAGTGTCCCATTGTTTCATGAAGATGGATAAGCAGCCGATCAGCGACAGGACTGCCAGGTGGATAGTATAATACCACTACAACTATGACATGTGAAACTGATCTTGGTAGGCGTGGGGTACGAGTCTTAACCCACAAAACCTCAATATTATCTGGAGTATCAACATGAAGTTGTTCAGGATGTTTGATCATGTTTTGCTGTAACGCAACACCTCCACCACCACGCTGAGAAGTACAAGATTTTATAGAGAACATGGTGAAACCAGGCATTGAAACAAGATCAGATGAAAAGTCCAGTCTGAACCAAGTTTCTGTTACTGCTGCAATGTCAAACGGGTTATTCACAGTAGTTGTCAATGAATAAAATTCATCAAATCTGTTGACCAATGATCTGGCATTACAAAGATAAAAAGTAGGTAGCTGATGACGTTGTTGATGATGAGGGGCTGTTCTTATTTTCATAAGAGCTTGTTGTGGCTGGTCGGCAGAATGGAGGCTACCGACAGATCCATTGATTTCATTCTTTGTGGATGGTCAACAACGGTTATTCGCCGCTGAATATGTTACCCTGCAGGACGTCCCCAATGACTGCATTTGTGGATTTGTGAATGTCGGTCGTTTCGTACCAAATTCGTTTAATAACCAAGTCATTTCTGTGCTATGACAGACATGAACCCTGGGTACGAAACGACTTAGGTATGAAACGCCTTGGGTACGAAACGACCTGCTTCGTTCCCAAAATAGAATGGCACAAATATGTAAGAAATTTCAATGTACAAACATTATGCCGGATATTACATCATTCTTCTCTGCAGGACTTCATTCTATATGTAGTGTGAGGCATGTTGGCAAATGCTGAAGTTTTGAACAGAAGATGTTCACTATAAAACACGTTCAAGTTAGTGTCGGAAAAACACATCCGCCCATGCACATAATCACATACACAAACGGCAATAATTATTGCATAATGTTGAGCACAAAACCAGTCTTATTTGGACGAATCCTGCTCGAAGTTTCAGCTTTAAATCGTAGCCTACTAAAACATTACTAGGTACTCACGGTTCCATGTTCTATCCAGCAGATGAATGGAAGAGACACCCACGCTGGTAAAAAGACGAAAACATGATACTAAGCGGGCACAGAAAAAAAGGACGATGGCAGCAGCTGAACAGCGCCCTCTTTCATAAAAACAAAATAACAGGCGGGTTGCTACATAGTCGTCCGACGCCGGTAATGTATCTACTCAAAATAAACCTCTTTTGTAGTAAAATACTGGTAGTATATGAAACAGTAATGTGATTACTATCAATGTCACAGCATACAATTTGTCGGTCACAGCATGTGTTTGCACGTAGTTTGCCATCAGCTGAGATGACATATATAGTACCCACTACAGGTCACGTGATGTCATGTAAACATAGGTCGCGCAATCGGAAAATGTCAGTAGCAGCTCCTCGTTTCCAATTTAGTACACACTTGTTGAAGGTGTATATTATTTTCCAGTTTTGCTAAACACAACACTTTAAGGAAAATCAGAACGTTACGTAGTAGTAAACTGGTCGTAACGTCGTAAAGTGTCAAAACCAACTTTAGTTATTTATTTGTTTATTTTGTATTCATTTATTTATTTATTTTTATTTTGTTTTGAACAGATAGTGTATTGAGTTGACACAAAAATACGTCATCGCGTTTATGTATGGATCGCGCAAAAATTTGACATCGTTTGTAACAGATCGTATGAAAGACAAAAGTGAAGTATTATCGTGTAAGTGTATAGTCTGGTTCCCTGACCAAAGATTCCCTGACGACTCTTGTTAAAAACATTAGGTCAGGCATCATCCAAAGCTAAAAATACATTATGATGCAACATATATAAATATGCATTACTAGTCACCAACGGTGGACGATGTCATTGGATGCAAAACGGAGCACTGATGACGGACTTTGCTTACTTTGCTTACTTTCAAAAAGCTTGGGATAATCAGTTTGCAGGAATGTTACAAATATATTCCAATTTTAGTGTTGAATTTGTTTGGGGGGGGAGAAAAACGATAATGGGATGTGTCTGCAATTATTTCTTTAATTTTTATGAACAAAAGAAATGCCCGACCATCAACGACATTGTCCGATTGTTGACGACAACGAGTTCGGAGCATTTCGGATATTTTCGGAAAAGGAGGAATTTCTCCTTTTTTGTCACGTGACATTTGGGTGATACCGGACCCTAAAATCGATACAGGGAATAGTTTTTTGGGGTGGGAACCAGACCAGGAAATGTATTTTTAAAAAGGACAAACTTTCGTCATGTGTTTTTCATATTAATTTTTTTTTTTTTTTTTTTTTTTAATTTAGAAAACTGTCTATAATTATTTTCATAAATATTAACAATATTTTGTTTTACTAGAAAGTCACCCAAGGCCTATTGCAACAACAAATTCAATTTAAATACAGTAAACAAATTTGACATTCGTCTTAATAATGAATAAACTTGCATGATACCAATTCTGTAGATTGGAATGTTGATATTTTTTTCTTTACCGATTTCGTCTTACGTTTAGAATCTTTATCTTCAGTGGTTTTGTTCAGTTTACAAATAATTTGTATCTAATTTGTGGTAAATTAAAATTGTGCACAATCAGAAGGATATCTTCAAGATATCGCCATAATGCAAAAATGCTGTTGCTTTTTCGATGTTTACCATAAAATAGTCAAGGTTGGTTTTCAGAGGTTTCTTCCCTGCCTTTCTACCAGAACCAGTCTACGGTGGTGATAGTCCGTCGGGGTCTTGCAGTGCCCTGCAGACATCTTTACGAGAGCGACATTCTGGGGGTTTCCAGCGGTAGTTCTATGACCCCCTTTTCAAATGTTTTCCCTGTTGAAAACATTCTGGGGGTTTTAAGCCCACAATGTAATATTTCTTATGTTTTTCACCCCAAAAATCATCCCACGATATGACCCTCGTAAGCTCCGCAAGGCGTCCAACGTCATCACATTAACGTCTGGTGGTGCGATAACCATAGAATTATCAAATAAACCCAAACATAATACATAAACCACTTCAAGTCAAATAGCTTATAAGCAAATAACATATTAACAGCTATACTTCCTGCTTGATTGAAAGCACATTTGTCTTTTATTACCGCAAATGACTATTTTTAATGCAAATCAAATGTTGTTTAAAAATTGGTTTCACAACTTAAATAACAATTAATAACAAATAAAACGTTTCTCGAAATAAGAGTACATACAAGTAACTACTAGCAGGTCCTTCTGACATTCCTGCATTTACTGTCTGGCCGGTTTCGTGTTTTTTTTTTTTTTTTTTTTTTTTAATATATCAAAGAGGCCCCAAACATTGCTCAAAATCCCTCGCGTCAGCGGGGAGGTAAAATATAATCCAATTTTTACCAATTAATATGGTCATAATTTTTTTTTCAATGGGCCAATAAGGCTAAGATTCCATGTAATCCTCACCCTGGTATACCCCACAAGCCTGTAGACTCCCATAGGCCAGACCCTAACCACTGTAGAGTAAGGAGTGTTGAAATACAGCAGCCACCCGTCACAGTGTAGTAATTGATTGACCTTGTGGCTAAGGATCCTTGGCACAGGGCGGTATGCAATTTGTGTAAACAGCTTATGCGGAACGTGGATCTTAAATAACACAAGTCTAAGTCTTGACTGGCTCTCCAATTCACCCCCACAGTGATTTATAATGGTTTTGGGCTTGCAGGGTGGGTTATTGACCTTAAAGACAGGGTGGACGAAATTTTAACCTCCTGGATCCAGCGAAGTTGTTGATTTTTGGTTCTGCTCCGAATGTTTTAAACAAACAAATAACCAGCCAAAAGACTTCTGAGTTTCCGATTACTCTACCAAAACTGTCTTTAAAAGCTGTGTCAAGTTGTTGAATCTTATAACACAATATAGTCCGTACAGTTCAATTTCATTAAACACAAGGTCTCCAACCAGCCTACGCAGCCTTGATCGGCTCCTAAGCCACTTGACCAAGAACAATTTGATTAAAAAACTCTCATTTTACCATCGTGAACCTTCGATTGCGTTTAAAAAATAACACTATTGATCACCCCCCGCCATTTAGTTTCCTTGAAGGCATTGATTTCCTGATTTTTTTTCTGCAAGCGATGGTCGGGCCGACCATCTCTTCATAATGAAACAAAACTGCATTCTTTTGTCTTTAACAACGAAATAACCTTTTGGGCAAACGATTTCACTGGGTACTTGTAGTACGTAATTTGAGTCAAGTCAGCTATTGTGTAGTATCTTGGAACTACATTTTTGTTAATGTCTGCAAATGGTGTAAGCTTTCACAAGAACAATCCACTGTATACATACACATGGTGTTAACGCAAACCGAGTATACATTGATACCTCATCATGTAATGCCTTAAAAACACAGTCTTGCTTTAGTTCTCTACAGACACCGTCCACATTTTGACCGGAGAGCAGCACCGTAACTAGGGTCAAATTTTAAGGGGCACAAGGGGGTCACCATTTTTCCTAGGGGGCACTTTTGGCCAACTAAAACTGCAGTTTCCGTTTGTATTTTTCCCGAACAAGCCTCTTTTCAGCGTTCTTCTGACGTCTTTGATTCGGTTGGACTGAGGACTTCACCAGTAAACTGATTATGCTTTACATGGGATCAGGCAATACCAGCATAATCAGAGTCCAACAGTTTGGGTATCGAGTTTTGTTGGACTTAGAGGAGTAAGGGGTAATTTAAGAGATACTCACTGAAAGTATTAGCGTGCAAGCACTTAGATTCACAGGCAGGAAATATGGATTTCTGTGTGGCTTTATAATATAAGGCTATTATTGTACTGCTTTTGGTCAAGATTAACCGGAAGTGGTGGTTATTGAATTTAAATTGGAGCTGAACGCAGCACAATTAAGGCAGCACAGAGCGAGGTCGGTTCATGGTACCTTATTATTTATATAATTTGTTCAAAGCACGGATCTCTCGATTTAAGGGAAGAGATTACCCATGTGCAATATTATCGATTTAATAATTAATATTAGTTTCCATATGGAAGCTCATTGATTATATCATATCACTGTCAATCTTCCAGGAAAATATTTCCATCTGATATAAGGTAAAATTCACCTATTGCAATAAAAACAAGCACCGGTTTCCACTTGTATTTTCCTAAACAAGCCTCTTTTCAGCATTCTTCTGACGGGGAGGTAAAACAAAATACATTCTGCGTTTAAATAATATTCATAAACATTGAAATTACTATTTGCAACAAAAACAAGGACCACCATGAACGTGCAAAAAATGCATAATACAAACTGGTTTTTTCCTATTAGCTGATTATGTGATCAACGTATTTAACGAATTTTAAAGAGAATGTCTTTCTGGTGTTTTTGTTTTTGTTTTTTTTAACTAGGGGATGGAAAAGAACCGGTTAGGCTGGTCTGTTTGATTATATTTTCAGCTAACAAATCCACCTTTAATTTGACAATGGACGTTACAGGTCATGTTACGTCAAGAGCGTTTTGGCCAATGATCGCGAGCTTCAACAGCTATCTTTTAAACAGACATGCGCATGCGCCTTTCTTCACATGGCAACGATACCTTGTAGTATTGACTTCCAAGGGTGGTGCCAGATATTGAACGACACTGCTAGGGTTTGGAAGGGAATATCAACTCGTCTCAATGCACCAACAGGTAGAGTGAACTATGTCCTCTCAGGCATTCATGACTTGGGTCCAACCACTAGCTCTGTTGATGCTGATTTCTGCACTCATCATCGAAGGTATCTTGTTCGTCTCTTTCCAGTTATACTTTTGGATTTGATTTAATTTTCACACATTCTGTTGATTTTTCTAATTTTTAATCGGCAAATTCGGTATTCTTGTTGTTTTTTCTTCTTCCATTATCTAACTTGCAAAAAGATGGTTATGGCCTAACGTTTAAACCCTATAGCAGAGTCTTTCTCAAAGGCTAAATCTCATTTAGCCTTTGAGTAAGACTCTGCTGGGGTCGAAACGTAAGGCCTTTAACAATTGTTTGCATTTATACAACAGGTCCTTGAGGTTGGTGAGCAGTTTGCAACAGCTATTTTTGTTTTTCTTCATTATTATCTAACTTTATCTAACAATATTGCCGGGCCCCAGTACATACATTCACATGTTGAAACGCTTACGGGTGGTTTCAGGTACTCAAAAAAAGGTAGAACCATTTGAAAACATACTAACGTGACGTTACGGATACAAAGTGGTACTCTTTATTGTATTTCCTGTAACGCCCTTTGCGTAACGCAAACATAACTTACGAGTCATACATTTCGTCGCAGTTTTCAAGAAGTGACATAATGCTCAAAACAACTATTTTTTGTACAGATTTTAGTTTATATTTAGTAGGTATTCACTGATACCTTTCTTTCTGTCAAGTAACAAGTCTTGAAACATCTTGGTTGCTTAGTTACAGTAATGTCACTAAGCTAAAATTGGTCGAAACTGGACTTTTTCGCTTTCCCGAAGTGACATGTTGCAGACTTGTCCATGTGTGTTAATGCATGACACAACGTGGTTGTGTTTTTAGTAAAGTGACTGAATGGGTAACACCCACCGAGCGTGCGTTGTGTGTGTTCCACGAAGTGACACCATTCCCTATACTATTACACACGGAATACGTCACTTCGTGAAAACTTGAAAACCGTGTATATTGAACTTTTTTCGTTTTCACGAAGTGACGTTTTTGTTTAAAAGTATGTAAGTTGTTGATAATTGTTTCCCTTAACAAGAAAATCACAGATAAGTATCCTTTGAAATTTCAGCTTTCTGACAAAGTAAAAAACAAAAGTTAAAAAAAAATTGGCCATGAAATAAAATCAAAACAGCGAATTTAAAACTTTAACCAACTAAAATTCGCAATATCTCGAAACATTGTTTTACTACTGTGGTTTATTGCGTCACTTCGTGAACTGCGACGATCTATTTAGCAAAGGCTCCACGTGTATAGTAAAATGTTTATCGAGTGTCCATATTGATGATGCTCGTCCATTGGTATCGATGAAGACAAAGATTGAGTGTGTCCGGCGGTGGCTAAGTAGTCTGATCTGGGCACGGAACTGTTTGCCGCAGGTCTTTCACTCTTGGCCGATGGTTGGCTGGATGGAAGAGCTGGCAGCTCCTGCCTCCCTTGCTGCCCGTTTGTTCTTCGTATTAAAAATGATACACTTGTACACCACACTGTAGTATTCTTTTTTTGTATTAATTTTCAAAGCACGTGTTTGCTACACGGGGCAGGAATCTTACCAGACATCTAGCACCAGATATCGGTTCCTTGTTGCTGAGAGAAACCCGTGTGAATGCACGAAGTTTCGAGTGGGTGGATTGAACACCAAACCACAACCTCCTCCCAGTGGAGTGGATGTTATCTACTACGTCCCATTAACAACAATTGGTGAGAAGATTCGCGGACTTCTTGGATGCGAGAATGGTAAGTTTCAGACATATCGTCAATGTTTTCACGAAGTGACGAAAGTGTAAAGAAAAAAATCTCAAAATTTGGCAAATCGGTTTTTGTACAAACTGCTATCAAGAATTTCAGTAAATTTCATGACACAAGACGTAATGGTTTCGTAGTTACACTAATTAGCATGCTCGACGAATCACTAGATTTGCCATCTTGCATTTTAACGAGGTGACATTTACCATTCGAAATACAAAGCGCTGGCACGGTGCCAAACACGCGTCCTCTGTCTGTTTGTTTGTTTGTTTGTTTTTTGGGCGTTTTCGAATCTGCATGCATTGGTGCGTACACAGCGCACTGCGTGAAAGTCTCGGTTTTTTTTTTCGTTTCCACGAAGTGACGAATGGGTTAAAAAAACTCATCAAAACAGTTGCAAGATTGAAAATATATTGACAGATCTGTTTGAATGAAGAAGTCAGCTTTAATTTGATAGGTTGGTTAGCAGTGTAAAAAACAGCAGTTTGAAAAATAGTTCAATTTCAAAAGCGACTTTCTAAGAACAATGAATTATGGCCGCATTCGTGTCTTTGTGAAATTGGCGTAGATTATGATTCATATGATAAAGTTAGCGTAACGGTGTTTATTGCTTGGGACCTTACATAATAATTCAATTGATATAAGATATTATGTTGAAGTAATTAAAGAAACATAATACATAGTATCCTAAGCTAGACCGGTCCACACATCCTAGAAGGGGTGTCAATCAACTGGGGCGATGACTTGGTCAGAATGGGCTGCCAATAATGCTTACTCCCAGAATGGTGCAAGCGACCTTGCCTAGTCTCAGGCCCACCAGAGTTAAATGGAACCATCTGTGGAGTCAATTGGCTGTGGTATATAGGGTTATCTTTTGATCTGGCACCGACAGTTTACATGTCCAGCGACAAGCAAGCACCAAATATGCCTATGTGTGCCAGAACTGTCTGGCCACGTGCAATCGGCCGGTAAGTGACCTTGAGGTCCCTCCCTTGATGGTTTTAATGGACCGAACCGAAGGGCAGGTCCATTAACAGCGGCCAGCCACCAACCAAGGTCATTACCAAGCAGTGAAGACCGGACCATCACCCTGTTATTGCCATTAATAGATTAATTTAACGAAAAAAACGGTAAAAATCATCAGTAGTTGTGATTTTCTTTCGCCGATAAATTACATTCATGTTTAAGGGCCATTCTTTAGACTGCTCAATTTGTGTGTGGCACCTAGTCTCTTACACACAGTCAACTATTCATGCATATTTTCAAGAACCAGACTACGAGCTTTGAAAATTAACAGCACCATAAATGGAAATACTGTGGTTGGTGTTCGGCTTCATGCTATGCATTCTAATGGTTTCAGGTGCGTACCAGCTACCTTAAATTGATACACTGTCCGCGCGTTCACGCATACGCATGGTATGCAGGTGCACTCGGCCACTTTGTTTTAAATTATTTTTATTTAATTTGTTTTTCAGCAAGCCCATTGTTACGTAGACCACCACTTTGTAAAAACGTCACAATAAGTCAGGGTGTAACTTCGATGATAACTAAAGTTCTACCACAAAGACTCCCGATGGAACTGGAAGTGGTCATTGATGCCGCCAACATCGTGACTGTGTACTTTGCTGACAATTTGCCGCTCAGAGAAAATACAAAATTTTCAGTGGGTAAGAAGTAATGCAGTATAACATGAAGTCGTGATGATACTTGTAAAATTTTAAATTATAGTCAAAATGAAGGCACATAATTTCTGCGCAACCATTGGGCCGACGCGGTTCACTAAACGACGCGTTTAGTTAAGTTAGCGGCAAGACCACCTGCATGGAATCTCTCTTTGCGGTGCATGGTTCTGAAAAGAACTGATGGTGCAACAACGTCACTCCTCCCACCATCTCAGCATCCCATGATGGCGTCCTCCATTCAGTTTTCTTTTTCCGGCCGGGGTGCTTATCAGATTTCAAAAGACGTTCTAAAATGTTTGGCGAAAAACAAATGAACAAAATCAGACAAACAATTTTGTTTTGAAGAATCTCCATTCACTAATTCAAAATGGTTTTAATCCCGTAGTTGCTAAAAAAAAAAAACGTGCTCCAGGGGTCCACCCTTATTCTAAGCGATTTGTTCATGTTTTGGTTTATTCTGTTGTTGTTGTTTTTATTTCCAAGTGATGGCGAAGAGTTATGCATACATCAAATCAAACCTAAATGGCTGGAAGACGGAACCTGGTACTTCGTACTGGAACTTCTTTGGGCAAGCCGTTGTGATTACCTTCACTGGAACGAGTGTCGGTGTTGGGCTGAAAGGGAACCCCGACTCCGTCGTTCACTTCGACGGGATTCCCACAAACTTCGAGAGTCCATGGTACTTTGGACTGTATGGCACCTCGGGTAATTCAGTTTGGTCATTCTACTCATCGTGTGGTGTATTCGAAGACCAAGGTAACCAATGAACAACCCCATCCGGTGGTTAGCTGTTGCCATAGCAACCAATTGTTTAGACCTTGGGTCACACGATTTTCATTATTATTTTTTGTGTGTGTGTGAAATTGTGTACATAATTTCCACTTGTTTTTGGATTTTGGGGGGCAAGAAAAGTGATAGTGATGAATCAAGTAATAGTCTTAAATGCTTACAGGAAATCAAAATGAATTTCGTGTTTTCAGCCTGTGTTCCCAGCCTGTAATTAGGGGGTAAATTTATATCCTGTTTTTTAACTAAAAAAAATCAATATGCTAAATTCCTGCTTATCAGGACATTTTGATTTTCAAGTGAAAAAAACGCAACAACAAAAAATTAAAAAGTAACAAATAAATAAAATAATATAATGGGACACATTAATGGATGATAGCGCCCCTAACGGTGTCCCCAGTTATTAAATTAGTTTGGAATTAGTTAGTTGACTTATTAAAATATTATATAAACATAATATCACTCATCCCGGATGGTCTCTTCGTTATCCACTTTCGACGATCCGATGATGATAATTTACACATCAACCACGTGACAACAAATTCGTGATGTTATCAGGTCACCTTAACACTTCCCCGTTCTTAAGAGGTACCAAGTGTATTTCCATGACACACAGACAAGGTTTGTTGACCCATCGAAGACTTCTTCTTTGTTATCACATTGTCTGAACTGATGGACTTGCTTCTTATCCTGCTAGAAAGTCATGAAGTTTTGGAGCCGGACAGACAGTGTAACGAACCTTTATGTTCATGTATGTATACCATTCGTTTACATTGCACTTCCGGCTCCAAAACGTCATAATGTTTTTTTACTAAAAGTGATTATTTATAAATAATGCCTATTTACAAAAAAATGCTTTTTACAAACAATGCTTATTTATAAGTAATACTTATTTATAAATAATGCTTATTTATAAATAATGCTTATTTTTATAAACAGAGTTTTGTTTATAATTCATGTTTATTTAGAAATAAAGCTTATCTATAAATAATGCTTATTTATAAACAACGGTCACTCGGACGTAAAAATGCTTTAGATATTCCCGTGTTCCATTTGCCTTTGTGGTTTACCATAAAATAAATAGTGGCTAGAAAGCTGACAAAAGTCACAAAAGGTTACTTATTTCATCGTTCGGGCTTTTTCTTTGGTCAAAAATTGATAAATCTAAGACGAATGAAAGCCAGGTCCAAAACCATGTTTTCGTGTAATGCTATAGTTCTGATATATTGGGGGGGGGGGGGCCTGATCTGTAATGAGAGACTTTTGAGACGATAGCGGGCGTCCCACAGATCGGCTCTTTTCCATTGTTCTCAGCGATGCAAACAATGGAAAAGGACCGGTCTGTGGGACGCCCGCTATCGTCTCGAAAATCTCCCATTGGTCTCACCAGATCCCCTGGAGAACAACTTTATAAATAGCTGGTATAACAACACTTAGAAAAAAACTTCATTTATTTGCCAACCACAGTTCACACACTTTTTAGCGAAGTATTGTAAGTATAACTATAAAGGAAGGGAAAACTTCAAACAAACGTATTTTGGCTAACTGTCTGTGTTTGAGTCCAGTCCCTCAAGTCCGAGTACCGAGTACTTGATTCAGAGCCCGAGTCCAAAGTTCCAATGTACGTGTACCGTCAGGGCTGAGTACAGAGCCCAGCTCAAAAAAAGGCCGGGTCTGAGTCACTATTTATTCAGTAATATAATATTGATAATAAAAAATAGTAATAAAAATAATACCATAACTACGCATAATTCTCTATACAAAGTTAAGTTTTCCATTTCCTCTTTCTGTGCATTTACAAAGATCCATGGTTGATTTCCTGGGTTGGTACGATGCCCGTGAAGGGACAGTGGTAAGAAACAAAAAACGGGCTAATCCGTTCGCACAGTTTAGTAATCCGTTCGCACAGTTTAGTAATCCGTTTGCACGGTTTGATTTTAGTAACCCGTTTGCACATTCTAGCAATCCATGCCAACGAATTAGCCAAAGAAAGCATAATTGATATAAAGGGTATTGCACGCATGCATACGATCCACAGGTATGAGGCACAATACGACTTTGGCTAACATTAGCTGGGATGACACATTTAATCATGATATGCTTTTACAGACTTTTCAACAACTTTCATGATGTAACTTATGTTCAGAAAACTAAAAACATGTATTGGTCTTGAAGAGCCTTGTATAAAAAATTTCCAAGATACTGGTCGTAAAGGACAAGGCCAAGACGAAGGCTTGTGTAGTCAAGGACAATGTCTTACAATTTTGCATAACAAGGTCAATGCCCAGCATCAAGGCACTACTACACTGCTTGCTGGTAATACAAAGCATGTCCAAAATGTCTCGTCAATGTACAGGTTGGTGCTACCTTCGCCGGAAGAAGCAAATCAGTGATAGCATCTCTGCTTTGTAATGAACGTTAGTTGAAGCGTAAAGGAACGGGTTTATCGCTGAATTCGCGAACAGTAGATATGACATTGACCACAGCAAGTCAACGCTGACGTAGCCCCCACCGTTGAGGGCGTTCAGAAATATAATGATAAACCACGGGAACCAGCATACGATGAATGCCCCCGTCATCAGGCCGAGCATGACGGCCGACTTGCGGTAGGCTTGCGGACCGGGCTGCTTGGGCAAAGCAACGCCGTTCGGGGTCCACTGATGAAGGCTGTCGTCACTCCGGTCAGCGTCCGATGATGCTTTGGTCCTCTGGCTGTTTTGCCCGCATTCGATTGATATTGTCCCCGATTCGGTGCGTTGACGCTGTAGCAGCATCTTTCTGATCTTGATGAACACCAGCACGTTGAACGTTGCTAGCAGCCCGGCTGGGAGGACAAACTCGAAGGCGAACGTTATGAAGGCATAGGGTATTGAGTGGATTCCCTCCGACTCGCAGGTGGTCGAGTAGTTCACCCTGTGCTCCCCGGAAATCACCTCCCACTCGACGTCGATTACAGACACGAAGGTATATGTGGCGAAAATAGTACCGACTATGACAGCAAGAGCGCGCTTCTTCGATTGGCTGTGGATGTAAACCAACGGGGCTCTCACCCACAGGTAACGGTCCCAGCTGATGAGGACCAGAGCGAAGCTGGACAAGACCGTGCAGGCGAACACGAGGAGTAGCCAGACTTTGCAGACGACCTTACCGAAAGGCCAGTAGCCGTAGTACACGGAGACATTGTTGATGGGCATCACGACCGCGCCGATGAGTAGGTCGGCCACGGAGAGGTTCAGGATGAAGTAGTTGGACACCTTCCTGCGGATCTTCTTGGACGTGAAGAAAGCCATGACGGCCAGGGTGTTAGCTATGGCGGCGATACCAGTCTCCAGCCACATTCCGACGATAATGGCGAGGAAACAGTTCGGGCAGTCGGCCTGCACAGTTGAAGTGACTTGTCTAGATGACATTTCTGAAAAAAATAAATCAAAGGCCCACATTGAAGTTGTAAAGAAAACAATATCTCGCAATTTAACAGGGTCGACGCTCGAAGACGGCTGGGGTTTGATTCGTCTGAAGTAGATCAGTTGACAATTTTCAAGACAGGCGATCCGAAGAGACAACGTACCACACACATGTTCAGATATAAGAAAATTACACGTTCAGTTCTTTAGCAATTTACGTAACTTCAAAGTGATTCATTGAAGAAGAAAAAAAAACTTTAAGTCAATATTATTTTTTTTCCATTTATTTATTTGAATCATTTTTTTAAGAAGAAGAGTAGGGTACAGTTTATCAAATATTTTGAAAGGTTACATTAATGTTTTTAGAGGAATAAACTAGTCACAATAGCCCCCAAATCCATCATTCACAAGTTGGTGATTTAAGTAGTTGAGAAAATTGGAATTTCGCACAGAACGGGAAATTCCCGGGAAAATGTTGACCTTTTCAGACTTGCCAAACGCGTTCGCCGCGCGTACAGAGGCCGTTAACGAAACCACGGCTTGGGCTCGGGCTTGGGCTTAGGCTCTGTCAGTTATTTTGAAAACGTGTGCTTTCCTTACGGGGATTCAAACAGGCGGACGGAGTCCAAGCCCAAGCCGTGATTTCGTAAACGGCCATAGATGTGCGTTTCCATTGTTTCATCCTCGTTTTACCTCTAAGATGGTGGCGTGATGACGTCAATGCAAAAAAAGGTCTGTTGATCTCAATTAATAATGGAAATCGATGACGAGATCAATTTGCCAAATGGAAACAAACGCAGATGTGAACGTAAAGTGTTAGTATAAGTGTTTTTTTGTTTTTTGTTTTTTGTTTTTTTTCGTTTTTTCCCTTAAACACGGGTCAACTTAATTTGATTTTTGTTTCTACAGAGCTTTCATGGTTTATTAAAAGCTTCAAGAAATGGTGAATGTGTCCTCTGAAAACCTACAACAGAAAAGAGTGGTTGGGATTAATTGTAACTTGCTGCGCCGCGGCACGGTTACCATGTTGATCATTATGCTCAGCGACGAGATTTGATGCTTCACACACAGTCAGGGAATTAAGCTTTTATCTAAAAGCTCACAAAGTATCAGTTCATATTCTCGAGAGAAACACCACGGTAGGCCAACTGTCCTGAAAACTGAATTCAAAGACGTCAAAAATTAACGTTGTGCCGTATTGTCGCGTCGTGCCGTCGCGTCGTGCCGTCGTGATTTTTGTCCATAGCAGCTAAAATTTATAAGAAATCACGGAACTGTAGTTATTGTGCTCAGCAATATTTTAAAGTATAATTTTCCAATATGTAGATGTTTTAGACAGCATAATGTAAGGCTCTGAACAATTAGATTTTGCCAAAAAGGTTAAGGCGTTTGAATTTTTTTGGAAAATTTACTTTTGCTTGTTGATTTTTTTTTCTTAGTGTTTCACTGCAATGTGTTTGGATAGTGTTCTTACCTGAAGTGTTGTTATTGTTCTGGTGAACAATAAATGTATACTCTTTTTGTAAGGATTTATTTATCACAGTTTTGGTAACTTACTTATTTTTGGCTGACATTTATCTAGCAACCTAGTGTCTTGCTTAAGGACACAAGTGTCAAGACCGGGACTCGAACGCACACTCTGCGGATCAGAACACCAGATGTTGAGTCCGGTGCGCTTGACTACTCGCTGGCGATGTACCGTCCTATCAGGCTATGAAAAAGTGCATTATAAGCACACACAATAATTGCTTGGCTAACAGGTTACAAGCCAAAATCCCATTATAATTTAAATTGATGCAGCTGGTACGCCGGTACTTTTCTGCACGGTAAGTAAGTTTGCCAGGCAGGACTGTCTGCTTAACAGCTTTGTAAAAATTGGTCCTGGGAAACGTCATTGAAAGATGAAACCACACATTTCGAAAATAACGTTTACGTTTGCATACCATGCCTTAGTTGGTAAAGAAATGCCATTAAAACACTCAAGTATGTTTAAGTACTGAGTATACAGTGCTTAACAATAATCGGTGTATGGGCAAAAACAAAAAAACACATATCACTCAAGTAAGTTGAACATAAACAATCATTGTTGAGCTAAAGAGTACACAACCAAACTGTTTTGGACTGATGCACTGTTAAACTTTCTATTAAGTAAAGATACTTCGATTGAGCAATATATTTCTGGCCAGACACTCTGAGGAACATGTGGCGTAATTGAAGGCAGGGGGCATGAGGCCCCTCCCGCTCAAAACCCTTGCCGCTTCCCCCTGCTCCCCAAATGAAATCGAACAAATTCACAAATGAATGGTTTGTTACATTAACTAGCCTCCCCAAAAAAATAATAACAATGTCTGATTACACCACCGCTAGGAACTGGTCTTTGTCTTGAGGCTAATATTTTTACATCTATTGTTGTATTTTGTAACTCTAATATGTGTATTTTCTTGTTTCTATGTATTTCTATAAGCATACGATCGGTCCGCTAAAATGTATGCTGTATACTTCTTATATAAACAGCAGCAAATCAAAGTCAATCCATATCAATTCAAGAAATATTTGCTTTTTCGTGAAGCTTTAACTGATGTCATAATTTCTAGAGCATGACATAAAGTCGGTTTTAAACAATAGTTAAAAACCTCTTCATCACCTCTTCATTTATATGGCCGTCGTGCATTTTCCACCATTGTATTGGAATGACCTCCCTATCAAAACTTCCCCAAATGTGAACAATTTCAAGATGAGACTCAAAACACATTTGAAAACATTTTCTATGTAATTCTTATATTATGTAGTTCTTTGATCATATTTTTTATGGATACCGGCGCTATACCCTTTTTTTATTGATTGGTTTATTAATTTGTTGATGGAGTTCAGTACCTGGTACGATTTTGTTCCTAATTCTCAATCGCTGCTAGAGCCCCATAGCTCAACATTGAGAATGTAAATTATTCAATTCTTTGAACAAAATAAAGATATTTATAGTAAAATCAACCTGTGAAAATGTCAGCTCATTTCTTTGTTTCATTTGCGAGAAAACAGTAAAAATGCTTTCAGCATTTTTTGTCCGCATTCATTATAAGCAGAGTTTTTGTCTCACTGAGACGAAAACTGATTTTGGATCTAATTTTATTTATTGTTCAAAACCGATAACACTTGAGGCAGAATATTTCAAGGAAAGTTGTCTACCATCATTATCTTTATACCATGTAAGGTATATGTAAATCTGTGAACATTTATGTATTTTCCACTTACCAATGTTGAGTTTGGGCTTTAAATCAAATTCTAGCCCTACACCTTCAACACAGATAAACAATTCAGCAAAGCAACAGGAGGGCCTTGTCACACTATAGACAATATCTACTGAGAGGCAACTATGCTACTCTCTTAAAAATTTAGATTGAAATTCAGTCTATTTGATTGAAACTAGGGACAAACTGCAAAACATTTGTCCGTGGCCTCAATCAAAAAGAGTGATTTTCAATCTAACTATTTAAGAGAGTACGTGCAATGCATGACCACTATAACATTATGCTTTAACAGTCTACCTGCTATACATCTACAAAAAATATGTTAACAAACCGAAAGGTAAAGTGTTTTCATTTCCTTTTTTATTTAGAACTTATTGCAGGAGCGAATTACTTTGTGTGACACGTCCTTGTACACGGAAATGATGATGTTCCATGTACAAATAACCGTACAAACCAAGTGCAAAATTACCAACTAACATGCCAGCATTGTTCCCATGACCTCCCTATAGAGATCAAAACTTCCCCAAATTTGAACGTATTTTTCAAAAAGCGACTAAAAAGTCATTTGTTCTCTAAAGCATGTAATTTATATATAGTATGTATTTCTTTGTCACAGCGTCATTGAACATACATTTATACACTACAAAGTGACAAACAAGTTTTGAACAGATTATTTTGCAAACAGTCTCTTGTATTAGGGGTGGGTTACGGAAAATATTACAGATACATTGTGCAACACTACATGTTTCATTTTGGGCTGCCGGCCACAGGCCAAAATCTATGTGCTTCTCTTAAATGTTTTCTTTGACCGCTTGTAGCTTATAATAAGCTACGATGTCAAGAAAGTAATGTGTACTAATCCAATCGTGGAGGTAGAAACGGTTCGATATAGAGTAACTTTGCAAGGGAACAACTGTAACTTACCGGTAACACGGCCCCGTCAGTAGCTCGGTTGACAGCTGTGGGTACACAGTCGAATGAAGATTGTTTGCATCTCTCCCGTATAACCCGATATATCACTAACCACTTCAGCGCAAAGGCCATGTTAAGCTGAACCGTCACGGTGAAATAGATCACAGAGTGATCTTTACTTATCTTTGCACCCCATCAATATTTATATCAAAAAGGGAATTTTTTTTTTGGTCCTATTTTGAGTCACAGTTCTCTTGGAAAGGGCTAATCTGGGGATTTTTTTCGTTCAGTTAATTTTTGATAAAGAAACGTGACTTGGTGCGTAGTGTTGGACTCTGAGAAAAAAAATTTGAAAATTGCTGCGATTTCAATCCCGATTTTCCTAATTAAGGTGTGCTTTGGGCTGGTTTGCAGACGGCTGTTGAAGGAATAATACAATAATGTCCAATCAAAACCGAATTCGTTCTTACCATGAAACAGCACAGTGGCGTAACCACATATTTTAATATAATACATTTTTAGTATTATTTTTTATTTTATTTGTCTGTTAATTCATTTATTTTATTCGTTTTTTTATGTTAATTTCCTTTTTATTTATTTATTTTTTTTATATTTTTATTTCTTGCTTTTGTTTGTGTATATATATTTTTTTATCGGGGGTAATATTATTTGGGGTATTTAATGCATCTAACCAATCATTTATGCATCTCTTCGATCTCATTTTGGGGGAAGGGGGCAAGAATTCTGGGAGCTGCCCCCCCCCCCCCCAGTTACGCCACTGCAGCACCACCTACTTAATAAAAAGATCAGTTGTAATAATTGATTGGTTAGATTTAATTTTATATAGTTCAAACCAAGATGCTTTATATGAAGTAAATTATTTTTAGTTATTATTGGTCATTCTTATTTCAAAGCTGCAAAGGAGACAATTGTAAAAACAATACAAAAAAAATACGCTCGTCACAAAGTTTTAACACAGTAATGAAGCAGAACAAACTGCGACCTTCCACCTTTCATTCAGTATGGCAATATCCCGTCCAATGTTGTACACACGCACTTGTTTTAGATACAAACTTTGAACCTCTTCTAGTTTTTGCAATTGCCCGACATTAATCAATGCAAATAAACACTGCAATAATAAATGCTATACACGAGTTCCGTGTGTAGTTTCACAATACAAGGAAGTTCAACGGGCATTGGTATTTATCTACAGTAGACTACCAGTAGGGAGACTGTGCAAGTCTAACGTTTCTTCGAAATTTGAGGCCCGTTTTAAAGCAAGTGATTCCATTTCTTCCACACTTTAAAACCCCGTGGTACTTGACTGTGTTGAAGAACCTCCACACAAAATGAATATTCATGGTTGCTTACCCTCTTGATGGTCCCCACGTCACCTCCGGGTTGACAATTCTCCATTGCCATTGGTTGAATAACGAATTAGGCTTGCACTAGGTTCATAAAGTTTGTACACCCTTTACTTGACCTAGGAAGGCTTATATCAATGCACGGAGAGTGTGCCTTTGTTTGGTGTCATGGGTCAAATGACTATGATTTGACCATAATCATGTAGGTTTACCTTTTGATTTGATTTGTCAATGGCATATCAGATAGGGGGAACAATATAGGAGCATAATTTGGGGCTTATCACGCTAAAATTAGACGTGTGTAATGACCTTCAACACAGGTGCGTACCCCGCAGGTAGCCCTCTACGTTGGCACCCAAGGTTCACCAAAATGTTCGAATGTGCGTGGCATTTGCAAGATCAATTGAGTATAAGACCACTTTTAGGAATTGTTGTTTATTTGTTTCATTAACGCACGCAATGTTGTAAAAGTTTTCGTCAAAAAGTGAGAACTACTATAGATAGCTAGCTTTGGAATATAATATACATTTGTGTAGTTGTAGCCTGGGTTCCACACTTCCATTGTAACTACTTTGCTTGTAATCCATAGGTAAATTGAATTTCATTATTTGTATAGGGTTATATTATTATTATTTTTTGTGTGTGTGTAAGCCCGTATCCGATGGTTTTCCTTTTTGATCTATGGTTTGGAATCCATCAAGCGACATATATCACACAGTCAGTTGGCTCTATAATCGGTGGTGAGTGAGGCTGGCTTCACCTCTAAAAAAAAAAAGCGGCAGGATGACGTCGAAACGCAAGGTAGACAGATGCAAAAGATCATACTAAAAATACTGTTTCAATCGTGGAGAGTAAGCCAGGTAGACTCTAGGCAAAACACAAGGCGTTGGATAAAAGACACTTGCCCTTCTCTAAGTTGCATGGGCTGAAGTAGTCACATCTTTGACTAAAATTCATCTTGATGAAATATAACAGACGGAAATTTACCCAGCACTCGAACTCGTTTTCAAGATTGTCAAGGGTGCCGTGGGCAGTCGTGCTTGTAATGAAATCCGATGATTTATAACAATAAATTCACTTGAAACTGTTATTAATAATTTCTCCCTGGAGGCACTTGAGCATGTATGCAGCTAACCCCTACTGCTGTTTGATGATGAACACTTTCGTAACACGACAACAAGTGATACAACACTAATGCCTACAACATTGAGGATGTGGTTTAGCGTCAGGGCTAAATCAATAATAATGTCAAAGTCACTTTCCGTCGATATTAGCAGATCATGTCTGCTAGATATTGTACTCGCCAACAGAGGGCGCATTTCAAGTGCGCCTTTAATGGTCGACCGGTCGCATTGCCTAAAATAAAATTTAAAAAACACGTAAGGAATGCATAATAATCCTCCATTACGTTGCAGTTAACTGTATTACCCCAGTATTTTGTAAGAATTTAAGGCATAAACCATGAGATCATTGGTATTGTATTACCCCGTACGTTCAAGTCCCATCATTAGAGCTAATTGGACGTTTCATTGAAACCTTTAAAAAATATATACTATATTCAGTCTAGAATCTGACTGGCAGTAAAGTTATATTAGCACGAATAGGAACCGTTGATTATTTCGATTGTCCAAAAAGGAAAAGCAAGTCCTATATGAATTTGTACATAACATCCTTTCTTTCTTTTTTCACCTAGCACAAATACTGATGAAATGTTCACATTTTGTTTTTATGGTGTGTGTTTTGATATGATAATGATGGATATCAATAAACTTATCAAACAAACAAAAACAGTAATTATTTTATATACCAATTGTACATTAGTACTCATTGTCATGATTCCCATTTCTCTTTTATTCAAAACCCGACGACCAGGGTTTACGTCACTATGGCACATCTTTGGTGGCTTACTATACCTTTATCTTAATCTCCCCCAAAATCCCTAAGGATTATGAGATTAAGTGTAATTTTTATAAGGTTGAGATCCATTTGAAGAGACAGGTGTAAGAATTCACAGACATGATAAAGACAGTCTACAATTTCCAACAGCAGAGGCGCTTAGTGCACAGTCACGTGTGACATAGACTGGTGGACATTATTTTGGCGTCATGTTGTCAACAAAACATTTTTCAAACCCTCATGAAAAATTTCAACTAGAGACTAGTTTTGTGAGCAAATTTATTGACACTGATCCCTATTATAACATACTTTGTTTTGAGATGATAAATGATGTACAGAAAATGCTTCCTTTTTTTAGTAAAACGAGAACTATGTAACTCTTGATAACGCTGTTTGAATGTATGAAAGTCCACGCATTGTTTCAAGTTCCTACATAGTGTGAACATATTTTGTTATCAGGTTCACACTTACTGTTTAACACAAACACATTAAAACGACTTAGTTCACACTCTTTGATCAATATTTTTGCTTTGAAAAGGTTCCTTTGCATTAATATTGTTCCAGAACGAGTTCATGGCGAGAAGCTCTTTGGAATGAAATTCAGAAAAGAAAATATTATAAAGTTAAAACAGACGCATTTTAAAAATCATGGGAAAAGGTTTTGACTAATGAATATTAAGAAATAGCACAACACAATACAGAATCGGATCTACAAAGAAAACACAACATGCCTTTAAAAAAAAGACTTTCTGGAGGAGACTTTTGAGGACGCTAGGTGGCAGCAGACTTACCAGGTATCCATTGTTCTCGGAAATGTGCGCATGCTCATATCTACGTAAACAATGACAATTTATCCGGTAAGTCTGGTGCCACCTATATATCATTCCAAAGTCTCCAATTGAAAACTTGTTTTTGCTACAATGAAAGGTCTTCCGAACAAATAAAAGCAGTTTATTTATGGTGGCCCTGAAAACTTATCAATACTTTCATCCAAATAAGTTTATCGGTTTAGAGTTTTAATTATAGCGAGTGAAATCCGCAACGACAGATAAGAAAGTGATGACGTGCAGTAATTACTAGCTATAAAAGGCATAGGGTTTTGGGGTTGTTAGTCATTATACCAGACGCAGAAGCATCGACGTATATCACCATGCTGAAGTTTGTCGTACTGTGCGCCCTTGTGGCAACCGTGTTCGCCGGTAAGTATACGCAGAGCCCTGAGCGTATAGTGTCATAATAATGAGTAATTCCAAACCGATACCATTGAGGCCCCAGCTCAACATTGATTTTTTGCACAAATTAAGATATTTATAATAAAACCAACCTGTGAAAATGTCAGCTCATTTCGTTGTTTCATTTGCGAGAAAATGGTAAAAATGCATTCAGCATTTTTGTACGCATTCCTATAGAGAGATATTTCAAGGAATATTTCAAGGAAAGTGTCCTACCATCATTATCTTTATACCATGTAAGGTACATGTAAATCTGTGAACATTTATGTTGTTCTTCTTACCAATGTTGGGCTTGGGCTTTAACGACTGGTATCATCAAACCTGGTTTTCCAAATTATTTCAGAGACTTGACTTGTGTTACTATATCAGAACCAGGTATCAACAAGGTTCAGGAAAGTTGTTCGGGAAAAAAACACATAATGTTTGATTTTAGCTTGAAAACTGAGCCGTTGAAGTTTACAATAGCTATTTGTAACATTAAAATGCAAATGTGACCTGCTCTGCAAAATGAGTCTGATGTCGTATATCTTGTTAACATGTAAACAGCGATTGAAAAAATATATATATAAAAGGTTTACATTATTGCCACATCAGAATCGTTCCTGCAGAGTGGGTCACAAATATTCAGTGACATAAATCAATATGTAAACAGCAGTATCATTGGTTTGCTGTTGTGCATATACCAATTATCTCGTCATAAAGACAGCACAGTCTTGGTGAAATTGATTGCAAAACAGTGATCATTTTTATACTCAAAAGTGCACGTTGAAAAGACATTCGTCTAAATAGACCTAGCCACACAGAGGGAGGTTGTAGCAAACAGAACCAGTAATTGGAACAGAGCAAAGTAACTGTTGATGTTGCGTATGAGCTGGTACAAACGATCAATGGATGGAGGCCTGACAAATAATGTTTTTATTTTATAGATTGCGGTGTCCAGGTCATCTCACCATCCCTGTCCAAGATCGTCGGGGGTTCCGAGGCTGTGCCAGGATCCTGGCCATGGCAGGTGATGCTCAGGAAGCGGTACTTCGGCGGTGACTACCAGTTCTGCGGCGGTACCTTGATCAGTGACCAGTGGGTCCTTACCGCTGCTCACTGCTTCTAGTAAGTTTAAAGCCCCAATACGAATGGCCCTAATGGCCTTATGATGAGACGTCTATGGGTATGAGAGACTTTGGAACAACAGGTGGCAGCAGACTTGCCAGGTAAATGTCTATTGTTTGCGTAGTTCTGAGCATGCGCACATATTTGAGAACAATGGATGTACCTGGTAAGTCTGCTGCCACCTAGTGTCCTTAAGTCTCCCATTCATTTTGAACAAGAACATGAGCACCCTCATATTTGTAAATGTCGTAAATCGAGGACTTCCCTTTGTTCTACCATTATTTGGACTATCTACCAACTAGTGTTCTAAAATGTGTCCACCATCTCAAAATGGCTTGTAATGTGTCCACCATTTTGAGATATTATGGTGGACGCATTACTAGGGCACTTAAAACAAACAGGGAACTCCTATTTGTATAGTGTCCGCTTTACCACAAAAGGACTTATGGTGTAAGTTTTCCTCGACCCTATGATCTAGCTTGAACGAATACCAAATCCTACCAAGAACTTTCTCGATTTTTTTACGTCTTATTTTTCTACTGTGTAAACCCCTCTGCAACTGGCTTTAAGCCTTGATTTGGGGTGAACTTGCATACAAACATAGTATAAAAAAACGAACGGGAATAAAAACATATAAAGTAAAATTCTTCTAGGGAAACCTGGACGTTTTTTTACACTGTAATTTTCATTCTAGTAAAATGGTTCAAGCAACGGTCCGAGCTTGGACGGTTTTATAGAACTCCTTCTAATATAACAGCCGTTGTTTACGTGTTTTGTTTATCCAGCCAATTCGGCAACATCAAGGCATACACTGCCGTTGTCGGAGCCCACGATCGCGACTCCGTCGACTCTACCCAGTCCTCTTACTCACTGGAGCAGATCTTCCTGCACGAGGACTACAACACCAATACCCTTGACAACGACATCACCCTTCTCAAGCTGTCCAGCCCAGTGAGCTTCAGCGATTACGTCAACACCGCCTGCCTGCCAACATCAGACTACCCAGCTGGAACCGACTGTGTCGTCACCGGTTGGGGAAACCAGGAGAGTAAGTATGGCATCCCTGCCGAGCACGACCTTTTCCACTCTTAATAGATCCCGGGTCAGAATTGACCCGGATTCCGGGCCTCCAGGGGACCCAACTCATTTCTGGGTCAGGCTCACCCAGAAGTTGATGAAAGTATAATGGGATTTTGACTCGGATTCTGCAGTAGATCGACACAGAGATTCCGGGTCACTTCGGCACAGATGCTTGATCATACTGACCCAAAATGGGTCAGGCCCCCTGCAATCCGGAATCCGGGTCAAATTGTGACCCTGAGGTTTACAGATTGACCAAGCAAAACTCACAAAGGGGTCACTCGTGGACAAGCAAGTTCGTAAACTCAATGACTGCACGTGCTTCATTCTATCAAAAACTGTTGTTGAAAGAAAATAAAGATCACATTGAAATCCGAGTCCGACGTTGACCACAATCATTTTTAACCACAAAAATATTCATGTAAAACACTCAACTCCGGCAGCTTTGCTTTGGGTGTGGAAGAAACGAGACTAGCAAGTTCTGTCATTGCAAGTTCTAAAACCAAAATAAGTCCCAAAAGTAATACACCGAAAAGCATAATGTAAGTAGAACGTAAGAGCTGTTTTTAAGCCAAATTGATGGTAAAATATTGATTAAAATAATACATAGTTATTTTCCGTCAGTCGAGGAAGTTGTAAAACAAAATTTGAGATACCAAACGAAACAAATCCGTCAATGATACAAGATAGAAATGAGTTATTTTCGGGACCCGATATTATCTCATGTACCAGCAGCCATGTATAAACCATTTTGCGTGTTTTTACTTTATTCAGTGTATTGTTCGTCGCTTTTATACGGAAAAAAAGCATTTTTAGTTTTTCTTTCCGAAACAGCTTCATTTGTGGAAACGTTATTATTTTTTTTTTTTTGGGGGGGGGGTCTTTCGGTACAAAGCTGGCGATGCAAACTCTTAGCGTTGTATTTCCACTGATCTCCTTGTCATTGCATGAGATTCGTTTATAACAGAGGCTTCAAGCGGAGAAAGTTTATTAAAAAACAAATGGTAACTTCGTTAGAAATGTCTTGACTGATATTAATAAGGTAGTTTTATTTTATTCATTTTTAATATTTAGACATAGTGTACAATCATTAAAAATTGAACAGGGGCTGTCAAGAAAACACAAAAGTATCAGAACTGTCATCAAAAGATGTGTACAACCATAACCCTGTCAACAATAAAAAAAAAAAAAATTATGTTTGTATTTATTTGTTTGAAACTAACTCGTTTCCCAGCCGTCATCGATGACCCCACCCTTCAGCAAGTCGAGGTACCAATCATCTCTACCAGCCAGTGCAACAAGCCACTGTGGTACGGTGGAGCCATCACTGATAACATGATCTGCGCCGGCTACTCAGACGGTGGCAAGGACTCTTGCCAGGTATGGTTAAGACATCTTTGATGACCTATAATTGTGCGCATGTAGCAGACCGATCCATTGAGCCCCGCCCCTAAACATATTGACCAATCACAGCATTGGATACATCACTGCTGTACACGTGGGCAATGCAATGTGCGTCCCTTCAATACCGCACTGCACGACCTGAACGCGTACGCTATAAGTACGCCCACATGTACATGTTTACATTTTCCAGTGTGATTTTATCGTGTCGGACTTTTGTCGGACTTTCGGTGGCATAACCAAGGCAGTGATTGGTCAACACGTAAGGGGCGGGGCTTAATGGATTAGTCTTTTGCGAATAAATTCACGACATCGCATATTCAATTTTAACAATTAATAATTTGCCTACACATCAAGTACGTTTGATTCATGCAAGATATATTCCGAGAAATAACGAAGACAGAAACTAAACTTTTTACCGGGTCTTCATACAGAAAACTGAACGGTGACCCCTGCGTAAATTACAAATTATAACATTCTGTTGCGAGGGCGCTTATCAATAAAATAAAAGACGCTACGTCATAACTAAACGTTACGTCACTAGTATATGCTACGTCACTAGTATATGCTACGTCAATTTGATAAAGTAATATAAAAGCAAATGAATTTAGGGAGTACTTCATACGCTTGTCATATATTATGCACACATATTTGCGAAATGCGACGTCCCTTCAGGGCTACCGTACTGTTCGCTTAACTGAAACTCATCAATCATTCGCCACGCAAAGCTGCAACTTGCACCACTCTAAATTTTAAACGTCTTTTCCCCCATTGCCTTTTCCCCCAGGGTGACAGTGGCGGTCCATTCGTATGCAAGGGTGCCTCTGGCGCCTACGAGATTGCCGGTGTTGTGAGCTGGGGCTACGGCTGTGCTGATGCCCGCAACCCAGGTGTATACGCCAAGGTCTCAAACTACAACAGCTGGATCAACAACATCATCGCCAACAACTAAAATGTCTTAGATTCAACTTGAATTTTTAAATATATAGATGGGAGGGTTGCCTACATCGGGGCATATAAAGCAAGTCGAAAAAAGGTAAATAATTATAAAACAAGAAAAACAAAAACACGTTGTAGTTTGCATTCCACTGTGGAATGGCTCTGTAATGCTAAACCACCAATAGTTTACCATATCTCTCATTTTACATTAAAGCAAAAGAGATCATGTACGTAAAAAAGTGTAATTACAAGTAACTTTCCAAGGGTAATAAATATGCAAAATAATTAAATCGGTAAAAAGCTGTTCTCTTGTGTGTATTTGTTAACATGGTTATATGTTATTTCTGCTGAACAAATTAATTATTTAAAACACTTAAAATGAAGATTGTAAGAACTAGCAGAGACAAACAGAACACAAGGGGAAAAAATCCATGCACGTTGGGCCTACTTTACCGCGAAAAGAAGATATCACAATGCAGGCGCGTACGCAGGATTTTTTCAAGGGGGGTGTGAAAGTGTTCACTCCCTCGTCAAAAAAAATAATTGCTCTGCAGGTCGTTCTCGTATGCCATGATAAAGACAGAAAATGTATAACGGGCGCGTTCATGTCTCGAACAAAACTCTTTAGCATATATCCATTTTTTTTTGGGGGGGGGGTGGTGGCTTCAAACAGTTGGGGTGGGGGGAGGGGACATTTGATATGCTATCCCCCACTCTAAAAAGTGGGGGGCATGGTCCCCCCCCCCCCCCCGTCCCCCACCAATCGAGGCCCTGGCTTGTCTCGCCATCCCCTGTGGTGTAATTCCATTCCTGGATTAATTAAATACTGCATTCAGTCAGTGCACTAAAAGGGTTAATCTTATTACTTGGTGAATACATACCCGCTACCGGACAATAGGAATAAAGCGGGTTTAGTAGAAAGGCTGCTGCAATGCTGCAATCAACTACGGACAATGTCGAAATCCCCCCGTTTCATACTTGTTATTTATTATGTTGTTTTTCTTTTTAATTTGTTTAGCGGTAATAAAAAAAATCTCTTTCTCCTTTTCTGTACTTTGGTACTCTCTTTTCCATCCCCATTTTTACAGGGCAAAGGGGGGTGTTTAACAGGCAAAACACCCCCTGCGTACGCGCCTGTCACAATGAGAAAACTACTAGCGAAGGTTGTTGAATATTAAAATATACTTTTATGACACGGTGCTCGTACGCGGCCGCGTTACAATGTTTAAGTATAGAGATTCTCCCAGCCAGTTTCAAGCAGACATTAAATAAGTTTCTTGAAAACGAATTCACATTCACGCATTGTCACCCCAATTCGATCAGAGTAGGGTTTCTGTTTAGCTACTGTGGAATTCAGTTTCGTTTTCGTGCACACATGATGTCGACAATTCATGTTCGTTTCAGTTTATTCTGTTTTATTTGTAGACATTTAAGACTACATTTTAACCATTCTTTTGTTGAAAGTCGACTACCTATTTACAATTGATGCAACTGAATGGTTGACTAGCCACTTGCTGGTGGCTTTTATGAAATTGATTGATCTTTGCGACCATATGAATTTGAATGATCTTATTTTACTTGACCAATGAATGCTACAAACTGTTGAAATTGAATTACTCCTTTTGACTCGTTGAATGCTCATGCAACGGACCATTCACTTCCAAACGAAATTGACTGAGCCGGTGTGCATGTCGAAAATGGCCGGGATAACCTAACAAAAAGACGTTACTCTTAATTTTTTTACATTTTGATTAAATTAAAGAAAAGAATCTATACACTTTTTCTTCCATGTTCTTCCATGACGAAATATGACCCGTTTACGGGGCAATCTGACTTGGAATGGGAGTCACTGATGCATTATTCACTCTGATTCCGGATCATCTTGGCCCAAATTCAAGACCCATACTGGGGTCAGCTTGACACACTTTAGGCTCAAACTGACCCTAAATCTGGGTGAGTCATGTGTTGTTGATTCCGAGTCCAGGTCATTTTTACCCGGTACCAAGCTTCTTTTTTCCCCTTTTGTTCACAAATTAATGAGATTCATCCGAATCCGAGTGATTTTGCAGTTTGACATCACAAGTTGCTCATCTTTTAAGATTAATAATCAAATTAAGATCAATATCAGCACTTTTTGAAATCGACGCTGGGTCTCATGATTCCTGAAAGAATTCTAACAAACTGTAACAGGGAAGAAACACCGTAGCCCAAATTTCACAAATTCGTGCGCAATATTGGCTCTATGAAAAAAATACAATCCTAAACCTACTAATTTATAAGATACATAATCGATGTATTGTTTATGCACTGAATTCGTCATATTAAAGTTTATGACTAAAGTAGCAATTTTTGACGTCGATAGATACAATGGACCTTATGCATAATATGACGATTTGAGTAGGGCGCCCTCGCCTAGAGGTCTAAAGGAGGTTGTTCATTGGCCAATCCTGGGCGCCGCGCGTACAAATCCGTGCGTTACCATTGTTTTATCATCGTGTCACCTCTAAGATGGCGACTGGATGACGTCAATGCATATGGGTCTTTTCAAAAGAAATTCAAAGTACATACAAACTTCGTTGTCACCTCGTGACTGGACCTGGCTTAACGATCATCGACGACATCTTTGTTTTAGCACAACGGTTGACTTGCCCCCGTGAGTCAACTTCCACTCTTCGTTTAGGCCATCCAGTTCTGAACTCTCTTGACCACTAATCAGATAATTTTAATTTAAAAAAAGTTTGTAAGTATTAACCTATTACGGAGTTGGACACACCTTGTAGTGAACAAAAAGCGATGATGTCATAGATCTATGCCTGACTCATAGAGTCTGAATAGGAACTAGACGGAACACTCTTTATGTAACACCACCGACCCCGCCATGGATACAAATCCCTATGCGTCAATTGCGTGCGAGTGGGGATAAAATGTTTGCTGTTTTAATTAGTAATTGTATTTATTTTAAATATTTAGACAATACAACAGCACGAGCAGATGCCGTTCTGGGAAGGGCAAAAGTAGAAAAATAATAACAATAACAAATAAATAAATAAATAAATAATAAAAAAAACTGTCATTGAAAAAGAAGATTACAATTTATAATACATAATATAAAATTAAGGTTAAAAGAAGCATAAAATGGCAAGTAAAGGATCATGAAAAATAAACAGAATACAACGGTACTAACAACCCTTCAAAGCAAAACAAAATTTAAAATAATAACCTGGCAAACTGACATCATAACAACAATCACATTATAAAGGCAATACAAATGTTTTTTTAAACTGACATTAACAAGATGTGCCCTCACAAACCCCGCACAATAACAACAATAGAATTGATGTTGAATACAAGCCCCCAGATAATCAATAATAAACAAAATTGATAAGGTAAAAATACACAGAAAATTTAAATAGCAAGTAAAAAGTAAAACAAAAATGGCATGAATAAGGATTCTAATAAAGTAAACAGAAACCAGCAGAACTTAAATGCCCCCAACAATAGCAATAACAACACAAAAACAACAATAACGTGTAAATTGATGACTGACAAATACTGTGACTGGTCAGTACCATTGTCTTAATGGGCAGAAATGTCTTTTGATGGGCCGTGTCGCTTGGTTTTGTACGTACTCTAGTTCTTAAAAATAAATCACGTACAGAAAGTCACCACATTACGAATGGAGTATTCTGAGTAAAACAAAAGACTTCAATACTGACCGTGAATTCTGGTCAATATGACCCTTGCCCCTGATCATTTTTACCAGAATGAAAAAGGGGGTCATCTTGACCTCTGGGACCCAAATCCGTGTTAATTCTGACCCGAGACTCTTGTTACAATGTACACCCCAATAGGTCCTGGGTCAATAATTAACCCAGACTCAGATTAAGGACAATGTTGACATTAACACGGGTCATGCTGACACAGTTAAATCGGTCTTGCCCTCTGGGACCAAGATATGGGTACATTTCCACAAAAGGCTCTTGTTAGAATGTAGGTTTTGACTGTTTGAAAAGTGTTCTACTGTTTGTGCTTTACATCCAACCCGTTCCTATTTGTGTTCTGATTTTTTTTGCTCAGATTATTTCTCTTGGATAAATCACAGAAACCGAAAAACACTACTCTTTTTTTTAATCTCTACTCACCTCGGCTAGTGTCTCTCTCATCAGGACAGGTGCTGCTCTGAGTGCAACTTTCACCGCTGATTGTTTTCATAGAGACATCGGGCGATTTCGGGCCAACACGTGCCAGAGGTTTCTTGCAGCAGTATTTGGTGAAGGCCTCTTTGAACTAGATAGCAAGTGTAACACAACAATAATGTATACTTTTGCGTCAACACTGGTAGTAAACGGTAGTGGTGTAGCTAGGGGTCGTGGTGCACAGGAGCAAGATTGGGGAGCTGCGCCCCTTCACTCAGTTTGTCCTTTCTTTAGGGCCCAAAGGCCACTCGAGGTGTGGGCTAATTTTTGAAGGGATAGAAACCTGTCCCAATGCGCAGAAAGATAAGTCTTCACAGCACAGCTAAGAACAGGGAGGAGTAAATGAATCCATTGCGAGACAAACATAACTGCTAGCGCCTATTCCCCTAATTGAAGCAATTATAGTAAAGTGTCTTGCTCAAGGACACAAGTGTCATGACCGGGATTCAAACCCACATCTTGACGACTTAGGAACCAGAACTTGCGTCCGATGCACTAAACAGCTCAGCCACGACACGCTACAAGATTTTTACTTATAACCACATGTTAACACATTATTCACATCGCCCAGGTGCACTCTAGGTTCCAATTTCGTAAAAGAAAGCAAGTAATTAACAACAACAAATATGTAAATCCATAATCATGTTGGCACCCCTATCAGGCGTCACCCTGGACACGTAGCCACCCCCACCCCACCGACCCCCTCCCACTCGGGCTACGTCACCGGTAACCGTCAACCCAGTTGACTGTAGTCTACCATTCACATATAAAAGTATTGTGAGTTTAAGTTAAAAAGCGAATTAGCAAAACGGTGGACTAGAATCGGCTTAAGGAACAGACATCACCTTCTCATTTTTCCCCAGTAAATAAACACCTGCAAAATTTGCTTACGGGATAATATACTATTATCTGAAACAAAGGCACCTTGAGCATGATTTTAGAAGTATGACTTAAGAAAAAAGTTCCTCACCTCATCTGTGTTCAGACAATAGAGAACGAAAATGAAAACCCCCTACAAGAAAAGAAAACAGTTGAATCAAAGAAAAAGTGAAATCTACCCGAGCTGTAGTTTTTTGTACGGGGTCCCAAAAGGGACATACGGTGAAAACAAATTACTGTCGTGGTTATTGTCCAGTTTTAAATAATTAACTACCACTTATTATCGACGGATCTTTGCCGAATCGACAAAATTCGGACCAAGCATCTTTAAAGCTGTAAGGGCTAAAAATACTGGTCAATACCATGAGACAGTTCCCATTATGTTCTTATGAGCACACTCGGACAATTCGAAGGATTTACAATACAGTGCGCCTCCAAGAGTTTGAACCATGAATATATACATATTACAGCAGGCTGTCGACATGCACTGAAGAGCCAGTGAGTGCGGGAGGACATTATAGTTTTGTTCTGAACATTCTTGATCGTTTCGGGATTTACTAAAAACAAACATCTGTTCAAACATTGAAAAACTATGATGAAATCCGATTTATTCACACATTTTTCTTCCAAATGCATGGCTCACAGTTACCTGGAGAGAATTCAGACAGACGAAGATGTATGAGAATATTATCGACACTGAATCAGCGAGACCAATGATCCAAGTAAATCCCATTAGGGGCTGGAGTATCAACAGCGCCCTCACGGTGACCCTGTAAAAGAATTGAAACATTAATGGCCGCATCAGTGCGATTTCTCAACAGTCACTGTTATTACAAAAATGGCTACTCCATGAAATGTTATAATTTCATGTTCATACTGAGCTTGAGCTATTTTGAAGTGTACTTTGTATACTTTGTAGATGATTCTTACAAAGTGTTGTTCATACTGGAATTTTACTATTTTGAAGTATACTTTCTATATCCTACCTCCTGCATTTCTTCTTTTACTAAAGATTCCAGTTGAGATAAAGGTAGTGAAAATTAAAAATGAAATTCGAGAACTGCTGAACAAATGCTAGACTTACTTGATCTTAGTGTATTCGGATTTCTCTTTGTTCACTTTCAATCGAAGAAATGAGCGAAGAACAAAGGCAAGAATGACCAGGTTCACCTGCATGGAGAGCATGGAGAGGGAATGCATTAGACTACTTCAAAGTCCCCAGTATGTTGATGGGAAATTGGAAACAGATTCTCACATATGTAAAATGGGTAAATATTGAGCACGTCGAGTAACTGAAACATCTAATCAGTGAATAGACCAAGTAACCTGTGACATCACATTTTTGCAAAGGAGACAGAGTCTGGACTTTCTGCAGGCACAATTTGTACACAGCTTAACCCCAACCAACCCAAACCCTTCAATATCCTTCTCACAAAGAGAAGGATTTGGAAGGTGTTAAGCTTTTAGGGAAATGGAGGGGAACATAAAACCTTTCGTCTTTGGAGGAGTTTGCCCTACCAAGTTTTTATAAATTTTCTGATACGCATCTCTAAACTTGCCAAACTGTTTTGTTTTTTGTTTTGTTTTTGTTTTTGTTTTTGTTTTCCTTTTTCTTCTTCTTCTTCTTTATTTCATTTGGTAATCATAATGTAAAATGTAAAACTTCTTTTATGACCAGTGTAAATATCCTGTGTGCCAGGAAATTCTCAGGAATGTTCAAGGTCACTCTTTTTTGCAAACAAGATGACTTGGTCTAGACAAATTGAAATGAAACACTTAATACCAATAAAGAAATCCCTTATGAAACGCGTGTGGAGAACCTAATTTAATTATGGTACTACAATAAGATACCAGGCTACATTTAGATGTCTCGCTACATTTAGGTCCCACGCTACATTTTAGTCTCGAGTTATATTTAGCTCCCAGTCTAAAATTCATTAAAGTCTAGGACTACAATAAGTTCCCCGGCTACATTGAGGTCTGTTGATACATTTAGGTCCCATGGTATATTTTAGTTTCAAGCTATATTTAACTTCTAGGCTACAATACTTTAAAGTCTACGACTACAATAAGATCCCATGCTGCATTTAGGTGTTTCGCTACACTTAGGTCCCAGGCTACAATTTAGTCTCGAGCTATATTCAGCTCCCAGGCTAGAATTCATTCTTGAACTTCAATAAGTTACAGGCTACAATTTATGTCTCAGGAGTAGAAAAACAAAATAAAAATAAAAACCACAAGTATTTCCCCTAAACCTTTTGTTTTGTTTTTACCAAAACTACAAAGATGACCGGGCAAATAAATGCCCAGATGGTATTCTTGTTTAGCCAGCATCTAAGAAAAACAAAACAAAAGGCAGTTAGTTAGAGTTTCTCGGTCACTTCATTAATTTGAAGTATGCAAAGACATAATTGATTACATTATTGTTGCGATTCTAAAGTAAACCGAAATATCAAATAACAGAAAACCTTTATTTAAATTGATTATCTCTTAAAGCAAGACATTTTCGTCTGGAAGCCGGCTCTGTTTGACTTTTTAAGGTTATGTGATGATAATTAAAAAAGTTAACTTCTTTGAGTTTATATATGTCATCGCGGATGTTGGTTTTGGGTAAATACAAATGTGCTCAAAATCGTTTGACAATGCTTGAGCTCTGACAGTTATTACAAACATACACTTACTGCACATTTCTAACAATTTAAAGTATTGCAAAACCAAAATCAATGTATCAAATTCTAGTATAAAACCAAGTGGGTTACTGAGATCTGAAAGGGATATGATCACCTGTTAGTTGTATCTCTGTAATCGTCATGTGCAGCTGCGAGGGTGACAGCCACGATCGGGATTGGCAAACCTGAAGAATATACATGGTAGACATAAACTGCGGACCAGACGGCCCACTTGTGCTGATAGACCGATCCGTTTAGCCACGCCCACTAACATATTGACCAATCACAACATTGGCTCCATCACCACTCTACACGATGTGTACGCGCACACATGTTCACATTTTCTTCGCGTCGGACTTTTGTCGGACTTTCGGTGGCGTAGCCAAGGCTGTGATTGGTCAACACGTAAAGGGGTGGGGCCTAATGGATCAGTCTATTAGATTAACCGGTAAGCCATGGATGAATAAGCATTGTTTCATTTAACACGATTTGCCTACCCTATTTATTACACCGCGAGGCTCGTGAATAGCACCAGACAGAGCTGTGTATTATTTGGTCACGTGGTTGCTGGACGCCATTTTCGGTCCAGCACGACCCAATGTCCAGTCCAGTCTAGTCTGGCACCTTGAGTGCGCAATTGCGTTTTTTGGACCCAAAATGGCTTGTAATCCTAAGTTGTAACTCTCTCAGTATACAGCTCTAGCACCATCCACCGACCTTTTCACCATATCAAGCTCAGGGGAGATGTAACCTTGACCTTCATGCATGGTTGGTGTTACAGACTATTCCAATTTCACGCTGAGGGCTTATAACAAGGGAATCGTTCCAACTGTCTCGAAAGACTTATTTCTTTATCATGAGTGTGCAAATTTGTTTTATGTTTATTGAGTTTTTACATTCAAAATCACTTGTTAAAATTATTATTTTCTCCGACAGCATATCAGAACAATCAAAGTGTCTCAGACATCATGAATAATATGAGATTTATCTCAAAGAAGTAATTAAAGTGAACTTACTCCAGCCGACTAGTGTAAGTTTGAATGGGTGGAGCTGACGGTGAAACACAAACATTGCCTTGATGAAAAGCAGGGAGCCCTCTATCAGGATCCAGGCGAATGAGGCAAGCAGAAAGTAGTGGAGAAGAACGACAATGACGGTGCAAACGGTTTCCTGCAGAGAGGGGATAGGGTTTGAGGCGGAGTAAGGGTTTGGCTGGATTTCGCTGGTTCTGGCTGGGTTTGAAGGGTTTGACCGGGTATAAAGGGTGTGGTTGGGTGTTAGGGTTTGGCTGAGTTTTAAAGGTGTTGGCTGGGTTCAAGGGGTTTGAATGGGTTGAATTGGCTGGGTTTTAGGGATTTCGCTGGGTTTTTAAAGTGTTTGGCTGGTCAAAGGGGTTTTGGCTGGGTTGAAATGGTTTGGCTGGGTAGAAAGAGTTTGTCTGTGTTTATGGGAGTTGGTTGTGGATTTAAAGGGTTTGGCAGGGTTTATAAACGTTTTGTAGGTTTGGCTGGGTTTGAAGGTTTGAACTGTTATATTTAATTTTAGTCTGGTGTTTGCAGGTTCAGTTCTGGTTGGGGTAAGGGTAAAGAATCAAGGTTAACCAAAGACTAATTAATGGTAGCGGGGCTTGAGCTTAACAGAGTAAGAAATACACATTTTTAGCAGTGGATTTTTTTTCAAAAGGTTTATATCCCCTCATGGTTTAACGTTTCGCTTTCCTTAAGTTAATAAAACTCACTTTATCAACTTGATCAATCCCCGTCAAGAATATCAACTGGGAAATCAACAATGCAAAAGACAGGTTACCATGGACGACGATGCGTTCATTCTTATACATCCTGCACAAAAAAGGGGTAAACAGGTTTTTAAAAATGCATTTTACGGACACAGTTTTTTGTTTTATTTGGTAAAATATATTGTGTAGCCTAATAGTGAAAAACATAGGTAAAGTGAAAATGATTGTTCTCATAATTTATCTTTAAGATTGTTTTATACACCAATCCGAGCAGCTCGTTCGTGGGCGTTTACACCACCACAGCTATGGCCGCTTGCACGGGCACATATAGACCTTTCTATTGTTGATAAACAAACCACACTGGTTGGCATGGACGGCCAAATGAAGCAAAACATTCAAGTCTTGTTGACAGACCTTGTGACCTAATTCAGGATTTTTGCAACTTTCTATTTAAAGAAAATACATCCCATTGTTAACTTTTAACATCATTAACTTTGCATTCATTAAACTTTTGCAAACTGTGATTATCTGTTTTTGCTTTGCATTCATGGCTCCCCGTGGTTTTTCCATCTTGGTTGGCAAAAACTCGGGCTGTGACGTTGCAAAAGAAAGGTCTATAAGACGCACACGCACTGTAAATCCTCCATGCTGATTGGTATATTATGCGCGGATGACGTGCGCGTGCGGCGGCCATAGCGGCGTTGATGCAAACAACCATAAACGAGCTGCTTGGATTAGTGTATACAAAATGAAGTAAGGACAGTTTGTTTCATACCATTGGGGTCAGAGGGTCGGTGGTTGGTGGGAGGAAGAAAATATACACATCTTACTACAATTACTTCAATTACAAACCTGAGGAGACCAAAGATCAACAGAGTGAGTGTCAGACATATGATGGAGACTATCCCAAAGACGACTGAGAGAGTGTCCAGGGAAGCATCGTTTCCTGCTGGCTGAAATTAATTTTGATGGAAACAACAAAAGACTTGACATGAAGTTACTCTCGCAAAAATAAGTGGTACTTGTTTCTCTATGAATTGATACTGCAATCGCTGTTGTTAACCTCCGTTTAGAGTATCAACACAGACTCAAAATACACAAAGGTTTGTACAGTTTTAGTTTGGTGATAAATAGTTTTTTTTTCTTCTTCTTGTTAAAAGCTGAATATATGTATATATGTATTATAAAGGTGTGCTGAATAGTTTTTTTGTTTTTTGTTTTTTTCAAAACTTTCTTGTCAAAAACTGAAGCTCTGTGTTCTAAACTATATAACGCTTTAACTCAGTTGATAAAGTGTGTTTAAGTTAACAAGTAATGCAAAGTGCGTGTTACACACCCCTCTGGGATCCAGACTCATCAGAACGGCAAAGTTAGTCAGGTGGTTACAGCTGCACGTGGTTGAATTAGCGCCCTCAGCGACCACTTGGCAACCTTCGACGGACCACTCACCATCATAAGTTTCACTAATGACAGAAAAGAGCGATTAGACTCGGTCAATTTGTTTTGTTTAATGTTCGTGAATAAACCAGTGCATGTTCAAGTCGACATTATCGTTTGTGCAGTACATCTTATCGAAGCGGAACATATTTCTAAAATGCTTTACCGCCTTTAATTGCAATGATTTACATCGCTATTTTTCACATGAACTTCTTGCATATGACGTCACACTAAAAAACAGCGCCCTCACTGAGGCAAAAGGATACAGCTGTTCTTGGTGCGTAAAAACATATGGGTGGCCTTAGCGTGCCGGCAGCAGCGTTGCGCGTTATATATTCACGGGGTCCATCAATCATCAAACACGTGCGCATCTGCTACACACACAGATTTTGCCACTTCTAGTTCCATACTGTTATTTTACCAAAACTACTAATTCCTAAATTGCTTAAAGATATTTATTATGAGAGAAACCGATATTTCCGATGAGACCATTTCCAATGAGACCTTGAGTCGTTGCAACACACACGTGAAAGGCAAGTCCAGAAACTATGCTGCTCTAGCGTAAGGGCAACGTAAAGTGCAATGTAATTCCTACGGGCTGCTCGCAATCAGTTTGAGTCAGTTCGAGTAGAGTGGGCGTGGCTATCAGTGGGATGACGTCATACTTACTGACAGGATTGGGGGGCGGGGTAGAGTAATTAAATTAATATATACATCGACTAGCTTTTCAATAAGCGCAGCATTCAGCCAACCTGTGAACATTTTAGTGAAATTTGGGGGTCGCGTTTTAGCGAAAAGTAGCAAGGTTTAAAGGGGCTGTGTCGTCATGATTCTAGCAGGTCTGTGGCTATGCTTGGAAAGATGAACTCATACCCAGATTACTATCTTCATTTTTATGCCACAGCTACTTTTAAACTTTGAGTGGAGTCATGGCAGTTAAATGGACAATACTAACATTACAGGAGGAAACTTATTGTTTTCTAAACTTACCTGTCGAGTACTTTCCAAAATGAACAGTACCTTTTGAGAATTTCTGTCTGATTCTGAGAAACAAAAACAAAGCATGATAGTCAGGCAAATGTTACTATACATCGTTTGTGATAGCCTCTATGGGCCTAAGTTAATATATTCCTCACACTTTCTTCCATGCTAAACTAAGGAACTGTCTCTTCATTTGGTTTAGCATCACGTGGTTTTCAAATTAAGCTTTTAGCGACAGGCTGAACTAACAACACCATTGTATAGATTATGTGTTATTTATGTACGACGCTACGAAGCACTACGAAGCTGTATAAATCCCTGCGTCTCCATGAGGGCTCAAATTACACGAATGGACTGACGTACTATCGTTTATAGTACCCTAGGGCGTCCGTGTAACTTTTCTATTTTTTTCAAAATGTTTATCTGAACATATGATTATCTTCTAGAGGGTCTTCCCACACTATAAAATCATCATCAGGCCCGTAGTAGTACATCTAGACACCCAATCATGAAATATTGTTAACCTGACCTTATTTCCAATAAACAATGCGTACTGCAGTTTGCAGTACCCTAGGGCATCGGTGTAACTTTTCCAGAATTGTTTTCAAAATATTTATCTGAACATATAACCATCTTCTAGAGGTTTCTCCCTCACTATATATTCATTTTCAGGCCATTCCAAAAGGTGGCTGACAGCTCCTTATCAGAAAACAACCCTGACGCTAAGCCCCGCCTTTGACACCCCCCACCCGCCGCCCCCAACTTCACCCCCAAACACACACCACAACCATGCCACAACTAACAGTCGACTGCTGTTTGATCACAACTTATTCCTAGAGAATATTATCTATAACCTCCTGGCCTCAAGCATTGAGGAAGGAAAAGACCGTAAATCTACCCAGCCAGACATCAAAGGCTGATGCACTTTCAGTATCAAACGAACAACACTAAAGCCCCGCCTCCCCCCCCCCCCCCCCACCATCCCCAGCCCCAATACAGACTTTGGAATGGTACAAAAGGATACACTAGATGTCAGGCCAGACATCAACCAAGGGTATGATATCATTCATTGATGCTGCTGCAGACCAATATCAGACCACACATCTGGCCTTGTGACACAGCGCAATAAACAACAAGGCCGTATTGCTTAGCACAGGGGTTGAAATAGGACTCCTCTGAGGCATGACTAGCTGATGGCATGTTTTGGCAGAGTGCCTGGGCAGATTTTAACGGGGATACCTTGTTTTGAAGGGAATTGACTGCTTGAGGAATACATGGAGTTTCAAAATTATTCAAATTTAATTAAACAAGTTATTCCAAAAACACTAAAAAACGACTGCCTAAAACAGTCTCTATAGGTCCAAAAGAGGGTATAAGGGACATAGGTCCAAAGGAGGGTATAAGGGACATAGGCCGCGGACCTGTAAGTTAGTAGGGCATACGTACGGGTTTTATAAGGCGTACGTGGGGGGTAGTAAGGCGTACGAATGGGTTACATAAGGCGTACGCGTGGGTTAGTAAGGCGAATGTCCTGGTTATATAAGGCGGACGTGTGGGTTCGTTAGGCGTACGTACGGGTTATATAAGGCGTACGTGGGGGTTAGTAAGGCGTACACACAGGTTAGTAAGGCGTACGTACGGGTTAGTAAGGCATACGTATTGGTTAGTAAGGCATATGCATGAGTTAGTAAGGTGTACGTAGGGTTAGTAATAAGGCCTATACACGGGTTAGTAAGGAGTACGCACGGGTTGGTAAGGCGTACGCATGGAGTAGTAAGATGTACAAACGGGTTATGAAGGCGTGTGCACTTGTTAGTAAAGCATACGTATGGGTTAGTAAGGCGAACGCACGAATTAGTAAGGTGTACCCACCCAGTAAGGCATACGCAAGGGTACAAGCAGGTTAATAAGGCGTATGCACGGGCTAGTAAGGCAAACGTACTGGTTGGGAAAATTGAAAATAAATTCACCATGTCCTTTACACAGCTAATATATGCCAAATCGTTAGGTACACACTGTTTATCTCACATAAAAAGAATAATACGTAAAATATTTTTTTTAAATTATCCACAAAAGTGTCAACAGAGATTACGTCACTGATTTCAGTGACGTCTTACCAGTACGTGAAACAGCTCCAACTGGATTGGATAATCTTCGAGGTTCAACGGTTCCCTACCCCATTCCTCTATGACGACAGACACGATGGGCGTGGCTACAATGAGATCATTGGCCGGGTCACTGTCATACCGTTCAAGAAATCTGAGGTTGTTCGATGACGTAATTGCAATGGAGGCTTAGAGAGAGAGAATGGGGAAAGAGAAAATAAACAGAGAAGGAATGATTTTATTGTTGTACAAAATTTAAAGTTTACAGCTTGCAAAAAGGTTTAGTTATATCGTCAATGACCCCACGAAGTAGCACGCTTGTATATAATAGTACAAAATTTTAGAAAAAGAAAAAAAGAAAACAAGAAACGGCGTCTAAAGATGATATGAACTTGGTAAATAATCTGTTTTTGACTCTTTTGCGTAATATTGAATTTAGAAGCGATAACAGAATAAAAAAGATTAGTGTTAATTCGTGAAATGCAAAAAGGGAATTTTTTGTTTTCACGAAGTACGACAGCACACGCCATTATAGGCGTTATTTGCGACTGCAAGAGGGCGTCCTTTGGCGTAGATTGGGGGTCAAACCATAGAAATAGTGTGGTAAACCAGATGCAGCTAGACTACTTGTAAAGTACATAATCTGAGGCAATTCCACTCAACTTTCCCCTTGATTTTGAGCAAAAGATTTAAAGGAGTGAAATGAGAACTACATTTGATTGATTCACTCTTGCGGTCCCATAAAGTTTCTTATGTTCTCACATTTCCATCTCGCAAAATAGGGGAGCTCTCCAGACATTATCTGCAGGGCATGATTGGTTGCTTGGGGCACAAACATCTTCTAATAAAGAACACTTCTTTTCTTTTTTATTTCATGGAATTTGTGGTCTCGAGCAAATTTAGAGATGCAACTGGTTACAAAAAAACAACATAGTATTGGTACGCCCATGGCCCCTAGTGGGGCATGAGGGGAAACATGGGGGAATACCTTACCGTTTGTAACTGACACCCCCTCCCCCTCCCCTCCCCCTCCCCTCCCCTCCCCTCCCTTCCTTTCCACTCTCCTTCCCCCTTCCCTCCCCTCACACTCTTTTTTTGTTATTTTACGATTGGGGGGGGGGGGGTTAAGCCTCCACTATCTCCCTCCCCCGATCCGCCAATGATTTCCCATCGACTGCATTCACGTGAATAAGTAATAATGTCCCGATTCATGTGTAGGATAAAATGCAGATTAAATTAGAAAGGTGAACGAGGAACTGGACCCTTAGTCTCTGAAAAGTGAATATAATTTGTTCTTAAATAAGTCCTGGTGAAAAATCGTTGAGGTCTTGAGTCTAGTGATTCGTAGACTTACCCCTTTCGCCGTCACCCAAGGCCCCGGATGGTACTGTTATGTGTGCAAAGTGCAAATCTGCGGTGACGTTTTTCCCCGTGTTGATTACGCTACGCAATGTCAAGTCTGTATTAACAAGTAACAATAAACCGTTCCATTAAACCCCGCCCCCTAAACATAATGACCAATCACAGGATTGGCAATATCACCACTTGTACATGTGGGCAGTGCAATGTGCGTCTCTTCAATGCCACACTGCACGACATGAACGCACGCGCTGTAAGTATACGGGCACGCATTTTACATTTTCCAATAGATGGTTCCCAATAGACGCCATCTTTACGGGCAAATTGCATTTTGGCTTGCAGGCGCGTCATGCGCTCAAATTATTAACGCAGCCGCGTTGTTCACTAACCAATTGTGCACCGAGTTTTGTGAAATGTGCACGTGCTGATGCCGTTCTCACGCGAAACGCACGACCGCGAAAAGATGGCCGATTTACGTCATATTGGGAACCATCTATAGGATTTCATCGTGTCGGACTTTTGTCGGACTTTCGGTGGTGTAGCGAAGGTTGTGATTGGTCAACATGAAAGGGGCGGTGCTTAATTGATCAGTCTTTCAGCATCACGATGTTAAAGAGGGGTGCATTCTTTCGTAAAACATTTTACTTTGACTATACAGCAATCGAAACAATCACGTGCATGCATTGAACGTGAACAAAATCTCTCTGACAAAAATCATAAAGCCGTTTTCTTTTGTGATTTTTACTATTACATGTCCATCTAACTCTTGACGAAAATTTCACAAATGGGTGGTATTTGTGTCTATTGAATGCTGGAGGAAAGGAATGCATTTAGTCTTCCAAAATGTGTTTAAAACATTATTAAACTGTAAATCTACAGACGTGAGATTGACGTATTTCATTGACGTTGACGTTACAAAGAACAAAGAGTTCTCTTTTTCTCTCTTCCTTCTTCCTGTTTTCTCCCCGTCTCTCTCCCCTCCCTATCCCCCTCCCTTTCCCCCTCCATCCAGACCTTCTCTTTCTCTCTCCTTCTTCCTCTTCTTTTCCAAAAAAAAATCGTTCTAAAATACCAATAATACAGAAAATTACCGAAATTATCCTCCAAGAAGACAAATTCAACGAAGTCGTTACACTCTGCGCTCATCCCAGCCAGTTTCACTGACAGGTCATGCATGTTCTTGTAGTGCGGTACCTCTTCTCCGTTATCCTGAAACCAACCGAGACAAAACAAATCAAGCCGTGTCTTTATAAACACATCAGTTTTACACCACTGATGGGACATTCTCCCGGAGGACGATCCCATGGGAACATTTCCCAGAATGGGGGATATTTTATCCCGAACATAGAAAGGCCCCGTGCCCAAATATATTTTAGCGAAGTGTTCAAAGTGTTTTGGAGGACAGCCCACTATCAACAATCTTGATTTGGGATATATAATATCCCCAACGTGGAAAGGATTTATACTTGCGTCCAAGTGAATTTTAGCCGAAGTGTTTATTACATTGTTTGGGGGAGTCACCAATATCCACATTGATTTATTGGTAGCTATATTAACATGTCCTCTGAACACATTGAGTTTTTGGGGAGCTGTAACCTATGGTAAAAACATCAAACGATACTGGATCCACCAAAGATACGCAAACTTTTAATTTTGTGTTCAAACAAGGCAAAATAGGTATTCAACCAACGTTCAGAATGTTCAGATTCATGTCTATCATGTTTTATAAGTAGAAAGACACGCACAACGATGTAATAACAGAAATACTACAACCAAACAAACATCCAACACCGACAAATAAACAAAGAGTCATTTCGATACTCAGACGTAAATTGAGCGAGATTCTCTGTTTAAAAGTCAACAATGTAATAAAAGAAAAACCACAACCAAACAAACGCTCCAACACTGACAAACAAACAAGTCATTTCGATACTCACGTAAATTGATTGAAATTCTCTGTTTAACTCGATGTACTCTAGAGACTGGTCTCGACAGGATTCGCTGTGTGGTACCGGATCGATCAAACTTGGTAAGCAATCTTCAGGAGTCACTGGCAACTGATAAGGTGACTGAGTTGTGGAATCGATGACTGGACGAAATACGTGAGGATGAATAGGAAAAAAAATAATAATAAATATAATTGGACATTTATACACTTGGCATGACGCTCACCACACATGAATAATTAAAAATTAAAAAAAAAAATAACTTGAGATAACGCGGTTATGCATTATGGTGTGTAACACACGTGAGTTCCACAGTGATACTCACCATCATGTCCGGCAGTTCGTGTCCGACAAACCTTGTTAATATAACACAATAATGCTATGGGTGAATACAAATGGGAATTAATCTTTGTTCAAAAACAACGTACAATCTACAGTGAATTGAATGAACAAAGGAAGATACATGAATTCGGCCGAATATCAAATAATGTAAATAGTTAAGTTAAATAAATCGTCTTGTGCCCCCGGCAGCAGAAGGTCGTAATGAAAGTCTGACCGGCTAAAGGTCGTGAGTAATATTCTGTCCAAAATTGAGTTTCAAGGAAACTTAGTGCGAAAGTTTTGTCGTTTTTCTGCTATTTGTGAGTCATTACAGGAAAGTTAAATTCTACATGGGAATGGAAAAACATGACTGGGAGTAATTCTAGCAACAAACTAATTACAGTCATGCCCTACTTTTTTCAACAGAGCCATATTATTGATTATGACCTTCTGCTGGGGCAAAAAGTTGCAATGTGTGTGCCCGGAAAAAGGTCGCAAGTCTGTATACGACCTTCTTCCGGACACACACACACACAAAGAAATGGTGCCAGCTTGCTCGGTCAACTCAAGTTTGCTCGGGGGAACAAGGAGTCCGGTGTGGAAGGAGATTCTGTCCGGCAGGAGATTCTGTCCAAGCATACGGCGAATTCTGTACTAACTCCTTCTGATAGCGCCCTCTTTTGAATAAACTCCTCCAGCCCACGTTAATTTACCGTTTGGTGGACACATTACCCGGAGGACAGAATATCCTATGACACCGGCTCGTACCACCGGCAGGTAGCTTTCGGCAGAAATGCAACGCCCAAACATCTCGTCTACAGGTTGTAGTAGTACCAGCCCCGAAACATCACCGTTGAATTACATCCAGACATCGAAGTAATACCAGTCAGCATCAAGTCCCGAGCTTGCCTGAGTAGAAGGAGAGCGCGCCTCTGCTGGAGCACAGCCTTATCTACCACTCCTTAATAGGTCAAGCATGACCACATCTTGTAAGGAGTTAACAGCGCCGTTAACAAAGCACTGGTGCAGGTCAACGGAAGTTGCACAAAGAAATTTAATAGTTCAGTGAGCATGGTTATTCAAAGATAAATTAAAGGGGCTCTCGCATGACCATAACAGTTTCTGAACCATTTGTTAATATATACGTGTGTTTCTAACAGTCCTATAATTTAGTTTACAGGCTTTGCTTATAAGATGGTTTTAATTTCTTCGATCTTGTTTGGGACAAGAGTGGGGGGGGGGGCATTGGTTCAAGCCGAGAGGTGCAGGATGCAGTCCCTACCCCCCCCCCCCCAATTCGGGGAATACCAGTGAAGAAAATTCAGGCAGAGCACGGGGGTAAAGAAAAAAGCCTTTTGATTAGAAACTGGTACTTGTGTTTTTGTCTGTGTACAATTTCAGGTAAATCGACCTTTCTGCCCCTCTAAACCAAAGAGTCCTCATACGCCGATGCCGATGCCCTAAGTATTACAGTACGTACGAACAAACCAATTTTCCCACTTGCTCTTTGTGCTACGATTTAACAATTCCGTTTTGAATCCATTTTACTTCGTTCAAAACATGTTTGTATTTCCTCTAAAATCAAAATCCAATCACCTCTTTTGCAGATATGGCGGAAGTGCCATCCATCCTCGCAGAGTTCTCGTTTCAGTTGACCATCACGCATCGCAACACAATTACCTTATGAAGAGAATGTTGGTTAAAAATATTGAAAATATTGTAACATTGTCGTTTTGTTTGTGAAAGAGGACTATTTAGACCTGGTTCCATTTTCATAGAGCTGCTTAAGCTGCAAACATTGCTTAACGATTCTCTGCTAAGCAAACACGAGCAGGATACCAGTCACAAATCGTACGTGTGGTGGTATTTTTGCTGGGTTAAGCATAATTTTGTTGTGCTTTTTAGCTACTCTTTGTACTTCACTCTCAAAAATCCAGGGTCAGAATTGACCCAGACTGCAGCTCCCGTGGAGCCTGACCCATTTCTGGGTCAAAATGACCCGGAATCTGTGTCAAAATGATCAAGAAATGGGTGAAACTGACGTAGAATCCGAGATAAAATCCCATTTTTAACCAGCTTCCGGGTGTCAGCTCGACCCGGAAATGGGTCAGGACCCCCCTGTGACCCGGCAACTGGGTCAATTCTGACCCGGGAGTTTTTAGAGTGTATGCAGATTCATAAATTTGGGCCCTGGCGTAGAGGCCATGGCATTGAACTCACTTTCGAGGCCTATCATTTTTGTTTTAGTTGATGGGATAACAAAAATTGAGTTGGATTACCGATATACCATAATTATGTGATAATCACTGTATACGCAATGCTTTCCTAGTCCTGAAATTTAAAAACACAGGCTGCGTGGTAAGACACCTGCTGTAGAATGGCAAAGGTCGTAGGTTCGAATCACAGCCGAGGATTTCTGTGGATTTTTGTTTTTGTTTTGTTTTTTTCACAAGCCTTGGGGAAAGTATTGAGTACGGTGTCAGAATGTAAATCAGAAGATCGATGGCACTTCTAAACCTCCTTAAAAATTAAGAGTGAAATTACAAATAACGAATGTAAAGATTTAAAAAAATACCTTACCCCAACGGCCTTGTATTTGTGTCACGAAATCCTAAATGAAGAAGAAACGTAGACAAAAATCATATAAAAGTTTACAGGATAACTTTTTGTTAAAATGAAAACAAGAAGAATTTTGGAGCCCGGGAAGTGGAACGATAAACAAAAAAACATTGGTATACAAGAGTTCCGATTAGTGGGCGAGCTGACATAACCAGAAAGACTTCAATTAATTGGAAACATTTGCATAATTATAGATGGTTTTGATTTTTATTAGCATCCCTCATTTTTTCATAGTGAACATGACCGAGTCGTTTTCACGCCCAACATATTTTTTCTCCTTCACGTTTTCAGTATTTTCTGCCGAGTCGATTTCTATTAAATTATTAATTTGTTTTTAGTAGTAGTCTAGCTTGGTGATTGAAGCAAAATTGAAGGTTTTTGAGCGGATTAGTAAGTTTATCCCACATGAGTGAGAGTTTCATACTTTTCTTCTGGATATTACAGACAAAAGTATTTTTACTTTACCGCTATCCGTAACTCGGAAAACGTCCCAAGAAAACAACCGTACCTGAAGTGTGTGGTAGCAACCAATCCACACGTTATACGGTTGTATGCGACTCTGTATTTCCGTCAGATCTGTGGTCGTTGAAATGGTAAGCGTGGAACTGTTCATGCAGCTATGAGTCGCGCCATACTGAGTTGCAAATGCACCAAGAGTGTATTCCAACGATCCATCTACAAAGTTAAGTTCCTGGGGACACTGAAAAGGGGATACGAAAACTATGGATGTTTAACCCGCACTCGTTTATAAACTATTCATGATTATACGGAATGCTGCTGAAGCACATCAACATAAACAATCAGATATTTCTTATTTGTTTCTATTTTCTGCGCAAAAAAAATGTTAATGGCCCACGTTTCGACCCAGTGTTTCTCAAAGGCTAAATAAAAACACAACACACACATACAAGTATAAAAGTAAAAGAAGTGAAAAGAAAAAGGCAGAAAGCAGTCATAAAATGCAAAAGATGAACAATGGAGAGGGAGACAAAGAATGGGGTGGATCGAAGGGAAGAGACTGGTTTAACTACAAGAGGTAGAAAACACTCTCTGTTATTAACCAACTTTTAGAATACTTTTGACCAGCGCTCCTGCATGAGTTTGCCAGGTTTTCTTCGATGGCATTAAAATGGAACTTTTAAACGTGGCCACAATATTAGTCTGAAAAATTACTGTGCATTTTTTTCGTTTAAACTGACTTTTGCTAACCAACAATCAGAAATTCTTTGGCCGGAGCTTTAGCATTTAATAGGCCCCAGTTTTCTCGAGATGGTAATCAAGCAAAGAAGCAACTACAAGAGGTCAAAAAATGCGATCCAAACACGAACAAAAAGTACAGCCTGAGACCCTATAGCCCTATCCTTTTCCCCGGGGGTATCCACGGGGAATAGCGGTCGGTCGTTTCACACTTGATTCGCTTTACCCCCGGTCTGCCCCGGCGAATGAGCAAACCCCGTGGAATGGCCACCCCTGCTCCGGAGTAGGGGTAAACGGCAAAACCCCGGGGTATTTTTAATCTCCCGGGGAATAAATAACTAGTGGGAAACGAAAGCGGGTTTTGCTTACCCCAGTTACGTCATGTACACGGCAGACATATTGCGACGACTTCCGCTCACCAACAAATTCATCCCTAGTGTGAAACGTTCGACTGGAACCCAGTGGAATAACAACCCAGGGGATATTCATGCAGGTACAGTGTGAAAGTGCACCGGGGTAAGCGAGGGGTAAAAAAAACTCCTGGGGCCTCCCGGTGGTTGTATTCTCTGGGGACAAGAGATACAGTGTGAAAAGGGCTTATGTAGCTCTATCCTCAATGCAGCCCACTTCCTCGCTGAGCACATTTCTTTGATGAATAAGCCATCTTGAGAGAGTCTGACAATTTGCATATGGCGGTACAACCAAAGCTATTTTAGTAAACCGATTTAATCGAACATCTGCTTGCCACTACTCACCTCACAAGTCACGCAATGAACACACATTGCCGTAAGAGTTGCCAGTAGGATGGTCGAAGCCATTCTGTTCTGTATATTAAGTAAAACAAAGCACAGTAGACCAGTTAACACATTTTAAAATAGTTGTCTTAAAGAAAACAAGTAACCTTAGTACCTTTTAGGCCGTATTGACCGATATCACCTGACGTCATCATCACAATAATCTTATTCGAGTCCTTTTGGGAGTCAATATGCCTGCGTGTTGTACAGTGTGGTGTACGTTTTAGGCAACGCGGAGTTCACACGCATATCAATTGACCTCCTAATGGTGAGCGTGGCACAATCGCCGCGTGTGATGTGCGTGGAAGCGGTCAACACACAGTCTAAATGGCACACCTCAGAAAAGATCTTCGGAGGAGGCTAAAATAATATAAAAGTTGTCTCCAATGCGAGGGCTGGGGGCTGGGTGCTGAGGCTGGATGGCTCGGGGCTGGGGGGGCTTGGGGCAGGGGGGCTGGGAGACAAGGGGGTTTGGGGCTTACAAAACAAAACACTGGTGAAGAACAACAGGTTTTCGGTGTAGGCTAACATTACCCCCTCAACGCGATTAAAACTGGTCCCTTTGGCAACATTGTTGGGAGATGGGATGGGGCTCGAGGCTCTCCCCCCCCCCCCCCCTTGAATGCTTCGCAGCCAAATCTAGAGAGAAGCCACCACTCTCTCCAAAACTAAGAAACAGTACCATGAGGATAAATTCCAAGGGTATGGAGGATGTGGGGGGGCTTATCTCCCCTAATCGTATTGGACTGGGGTAGCCCATTGGATCATCTCCGCAGAACTTCCCTGGCGGTGAAAAAAAGATTGCCTCAAAATGGCAGATCCATAGAAGAAGAAAAATGAAATGGAATTCATCGAAAAGTCTCAAAATAAAATGCACTGCATGCTTAGTCCTCATTTTTTATGTCTTACTGTAAATTACACATTTTAACCGTAAAATGCGTTTTTAATTTTAAGGGTTAAGGTTGTTGAGGTCCACTCGGCGCATCCCTTATTTTTGGCTTATGGATGTTGTTCCCCAAACAGAAACAAAAAGGGAATACGAAACGATAAAAATGCAATAAAGAGTATCTTTAATCTTCACAAAAATTCCGGGCCCTTGAGCGGGCCTGGAATCCCGCGGCGTTGTTGCCTTGACGATGTACATACGCAACTCCCCTTATTTTTGAAAAGAATCAGGGAGTAAAAACCGCAAACCGTGTTAACTACTTTAACTCAAACTCTAAACACTAGAAACTCAGAAAAGCACCAGAAGGAGTCGTCATCTTCAACATTTTCAGTCGGAGTATGACTAAAGTTCAGTTTTGTGTATACAATGTAGGCTACTCGCCTTCGTCTCGGATTTTTGATATTTAAAATAGTATCGATGGTTTTAGGATTTACAGTATGCGGTACATTCAATAGTGAAATATCTGATCACTACACCGTAAACCGGGAAAATAAAACAAAAGTAACTGCAGCATAATGACCAATTAGTAAACCATTCAAATCTAGTTTAAATCAGCTATAAAGAAAGACATTTTGTTTGTCTGGTTTGGCTCAAGTAACTCATTTTACAACATAATGTTGGAATCTAAAAAATGAAGAAAAAAACAATAATAATAATACCATTCTGCTCTCAATATAGGCATTAGACTGAGCATGATTGACAATACTGGACAACACATAATTTTGAGATAGTGATATATTGACAACCTAACCAAATGGTAGACACATTGTTATTATTATTTATTATTTTCTTTTAAGTGCGTGAAAGCAGAACGCCGAAGTATTTGACATGATTATAATTGATGTAGGTTGCTACGTTACCCGGGCTCAATTTCATGAATTGGCTTGAAGCAAAATTATAATGACCAGAATAGGATTACCAGCCAAATGTACCATGTCACGTGTCTGATGATTGGTATCCAGCTCATTCAGTTGTTGATTAGAATAAATTGCCAAACAAGATATTCTCTACTTCAGAAGCTCCATAAAACAGACCTTAATATGCATTGACGTCATCACGCCCGCCATCTATAGAGGTACAACGTTGATGAAACAATCATATGAAAAATGCACAGTAACTGTTTAGAATATCAATCAAAATTTTGGGGTCAAATAGGCCAAAAAATTGACCTAGCATCTTGAAAAGCCGCCTGCAGTTTTCCGAGTTGGGTTTATATTTCCAGTCAATAATTGTTTAGTCGGCAATTTGTCACAGTTTAAATGCTAATTTGAAATTGCAAAAGTCATAACAGTTGAGGAATGATACACCAGTAAACATTATAACAATGCAATTTTATCCTTTTTACTGATGCCACAGGCCTAAATCATGAGAGTAAAGGATATAAATCTTAACCCCAAGGCCCTTTCTTTCATGCGAGTAAATTATGTTTAACTTAATAATGGCGTATTTATATTTTTTTCTTTTAACTCAAACATTCTGAAGGAAGTGTACTTCCTTTTTATTATGTCTTTTAATTGTAACTGTAAAAATGTTATTGTATATTTTTTTTTCAGGGCTATGTAGAGATACAAAGATTTGAAACCGACAAAAAATTGCTTTTAGATCGATTCATGGGTCCTAGGGTGCATGACTTTTTTTTCTGAGTGAGGCTTCCCTGGAACCAGGTTAAGAGTGAAATTCTGACTCACCTTCTGCAATGGGAGGATGTCTGGATTCCAGTTTACCGACTTGTGACTGCTAATATGTGACTCAGCCTGTGTGAATGAGACACTTTGAGGTAAAAATGAAAATTTCAATTTCATCATGTAGGGTATCTTCCAAGGATTAAAACGACACCACACTGACCTCTACAGAGTTTACGGTTCCAATCCAGAACAGTCAACTCTGTAGAGGTCAGTGTGGTGTCTTTTTAATCCTTGGAAGATGCCCTACATGATGAAATTTGGCCTTAAACTTTTACCTCAAAGTGTCTCATTTACACAGGCTGAGTCACATATTATCCACTGTACAGAGAGAGTTATTTAACAGTTTTCGGGTCAGTTTGACACAGATTCCCGGGTAAAACTGAACCCGATATAAGTCGGGCCTCATGTGACCCGGAATCTGGGTTCATTCTGACCCGGGAATTTTTATATCTTGTAGGCCTACCGTGGATGTTTCCTTGCGTGCTGTACATGCATTTTGAGACCGTGGACGGCACCTGACTGTTCAATTGAATAATCAATTATTTCAATGCTATTCAGAACTAGTCGGTGATATTAGTTTGAAAACGACAGGTCATCAGTCAGTCTAACAGCTTTGTATAAGTCCAGTGACCGCACCTAATTTGATGCATTACTCACTGGTTGTCTGGATGTTGTTCTATAGATGACAATTTAAAGCTCAGTTGATAAATGAGCACAATTTCAATTAGTTAGATTAAGTGCTTCAAAGTTTGAAATTCAGAGAATTCTGCCTACCACTCATTTGTCTTTTAACAGTAGCACACTAATTTGCGTCAAAAGAAATGTTGTTTGAGATTATTTTAATGCAGTGTTTTCCCGTACTGGGCATACTGTTATATAACTCTCTCTGTACAGTGGATAATATTAGCAGTCACAAGTCGGTAAACTGGAATCCAGACATCCTCCCATTGATCTTGCTACGCCACGCCCCTGATTTAAAGCCCCAGCTCAACATTGGTAAATTGGCTGTAAATGCTTCCATTCTTTCCACAAATCAACAAGTTTGTAATATAAAACCAACCTGTGAAACTGTCAGCTCATTTCGTTGTCTCATTTGCGAGAAAACAGTAAATGCATTTAGCATTTTTGTACACATTCCTACAGGCAGAGTTTTCGTCTCACTGAGACGCAAACTAATTTTGGATCTTATTTCATTTATTATTTAAAAAAAACAATAACACTTCAGGAAAGATTATTTCAAGAAAAGTTTTCTACCATCATTATCTTTATTCCATGTAATAAGGTATATGTAAATCTGTGAACATGTATGTTTTTCTTCTTACTAATGTTGAGCTAGGGCTTTAATTCTTAGCAGACGGGGATGTGCCGGAGAATATTGAATGAAGTTACAATAATGCCATAATGTTACGGGCTTTGGAAGTCGAATGTGCGTGTAAATGCAGGCCGGAGATGGTTTTAGCGACCATAAACAGAACCGTCAAGTGGTCTCGGCCAGTAGTTAGGCCATACTCCTATTCAGGGGTTCGTTTGTGCTGCAATGAACGAGGTGGTATACTGCCTAAGCTGTAACCAAGCACTTTGTTCTGTTTTATAGGATTTGTGGTGAACTAGCGAATTTAAATCTAATAAATGAAAAATGTTTATAATTAGATTGAAGAGGAAGTACATGGTCACGGTAATCTTTAGGAAAACAATTGACTAGTTTCAGTCTGGGAGCTCACTGACAAGTATACCAGTAATCATTCTCTTGAAAGATTTTCGGTCTCAAAGACTGTCACAGTCGAGAAAATGTCGCAGTTGATTATTTCGCAATTGATATAAGGCTATACAGTGTAGGTGGACAAATGTGTGATGTAACATAAACCGTTTTGCGCTCTTTGCATTACAGCATATCCTCCAAATTTGAATAAATCCGCTTTTTAAAAAAAGACAATGATGTATTAATAATAATATTGAACATATATAATGCACCAGCACGTCGAACTGTTTCTTGATACGAACTCGATTTAAGCATAATTCATTCGGTTTAAAACTCATTTAACACTGACCGACAGGTAAAAGAAGTATCCTAAAAAAGTATTTAATACATATATGTATCACGTGACATTCACATTGTACTTGTATAATGCTATATTGTGCTATATATAAAGCTATAGTACTATATTGCGCCTAAATCGCCTTGAACTTGTCTTTCTCACTGTTGATTCTTGTTTTTATTACGTTATCTAAGCGTACACATTAATGTTGTTGTTTTTTCTTGTATCATTCGTGTGTTTGCTTATAAGTTTCCTCTACGCTATAACCTTGTATAACGTTTCACGTTTTCTTTTGTGGTGACTCAGGTATTATCTGGTCTTGTTTTCTTCAGTAGCCACAATGTCCTAAAAGTCTTAATGGCTCTTACAGGCATAAAAGAAAACAGTAGAATTATATAAAGATTTTTGTTAGACACTTACCAGCTTCCTCGACGAAAATGTGCCGTTGACATGCAGACAAATCTCAATCAGAAACACAGCTACTATTTCATCTGTATGGTTTTTTTTTCATGAAAGCAATGCGCCAAAATAGTCCCCTGTGTGCTCTGATCCAGAGCTTTGTGAGCAAAACGTGACGCCAGAATGACGATGGGCGTGGTCTATACTCATAATACTATAATATGCTAATTACTTCGCGTGCCAACCACGTGTAGCCGTGGTGTATTTTTGTTTAAAGGGAGAATATATTCAATAATGAAAGAGTAAATTAATTTAGATCTTAGTGTTAAATAAATACACTTTACAATCAACCGGTGAAAAGGTCACCGATTTAGCTGGTTTGGTCAATTCAAACCAAAACAAAGTGTTTGGTATAGATACGAGCTGAGTTGGGGGGCAGCGAGGACAATTCCCCTCTGAACCTGCGTTTATATCTCTCCATGTCTTGTTTCTGCACATTGGGGCGGGTTTCTACCCCTTCAAAAAGTAGCCCACCCCTCGAGAGGCCTTTGGGCCTTGTGGTAGGCGAATTGCGTTATAAAAATTACAAATTCTAAAAGATTGTTCCCACTCGCACTCGTTTTAGCAAATGTTTTCCCTTCGAAGTCACGAACTTGTTACACGACGTAAAATTGTACTCAGACTCGAAGGTCTGTTCATCAAGTATTTCAAGCTTATTAAACGTTAATGTTCAGAATAAAAAAAACATTTGTCGCTTTTCCCAAAGCAATATAATCATGTATTCCCTTAATGTATCATTCATAAAAGACCTTCATAAAATCCAACCCTTTACAAAAATATGTGCGAACACTTAAATTATTCCACAAGAGTGAACCGGCAAATGCGAGTATAAGCAGCAATTAGTTCTCGCAAACAATATTTATGGACAGTTATGACACCATGGTAACGCACAAACACACACTTTTTGACGCAGGTTTATATTGTCAACTCGTTCTATTGTATATTGTATTGTATTATATTATATTATGTTATATTGTATTACTCGGGTGGGACTCGAACCCGCGACCTTGGCCATTCTAGAGTTACCGGGCAGTCTCGGTAGTCTAGTTGGTAAGACATCTGCTCTAGAATGGCAAAGGTCGCAGGCTCGAATCCCACCCGAGTAATATGCCTGCGGATTTTATTTTTTGTCTCGGAACACGGAAGACTACTGAGTATACCGCGCTTAAACACATCGTTGTATTGGTATAAAACATCAATAATAACAATAATAATACCATATTTAAACAAAGAAATGACGATGTTATAAATAACACATTAAATAAATTTATTAACAAACATAAATGAACGAGTAAATTAAATATTAAATAAATAAAATTTAATTTAGAAAATCAATCAATGAAATTTAACTCGGTAAAATACTCCCAATGCGAACGCCTTGAATTACCGCAATTTAGAAACAGAAAACCGCTGCAATTCTTATCACTAGACTATGTTTACAAAAAAAAGTGACCTTGTACATTCCAGGGTCTTTCTGGCAGGCGAGACACTACACTGGTCAAATGAAAAATTTTACAATTTGTGTCATAATTTCCACATAAATCCAAGAGTAATAAAAAATAACAGTTGAATCAGTTTTGATATGTGTCCCCTGTCTTCATATATCTATCGGCTGCAGATTGCGCCACAGCACCTTTTAAACCATTATTTGGTGCTATGTAAAGGAACATGTCTCATACTTCAAAAACGTAACTCATCATACCATGCAGGAAAAAATACTGAGTGCTCTGAGACGCCCATAGGGTGTGATAAAGCGCTATATAAAAACTGCGTATTATTATTATTATTATTATTATTATTATATCAAAAGTCTTTAAAAATCAGACAGTGCAATCTCCATGAAATATGAAATTTAATGTATCTTCCATTGGGCTGTGTACAAATCCTGCCCGCAGAAGGTCCAGGCTCTGTGGCTCTCTTGTAAACATGTGATGCCACAGGTCACATGGCCTATGGGTATGTTCGACTGACTCGGTGTGCTATTTAAGCAGCAACAGTTTCCCGTCAGAAAATGTTTACTTAATTGTCACAGTGTGACGTGAAAACTCTGTAAAATACAATAAGGTAGTCAGCCGGTAGTTCAAGCGTTCATGTGCAGAGGATCAGCAGTCTGAGTGTTTCTCTTTAAGGTCACACTAAATGTAAACAGCTGACGCTATCTGACTACAGATACCAGGTTTTGTACGGTAGCTGTTAGAGGACATCGATCTTATCGCGCAAGTACAAACACAATTATTTAGTCGTGCACCATGTGTCGAAACTGTTTGCTCGTAATAATGTTAGATAAGACATTTTTTGCGACATCAACAAGAGGAATGCATTGTCACGAGAGAATGTGCACAAGAAATAAAAATTACTGTCAAAAAGAAATTTGGGAGTTCTGCGACTTTGACGTCCTACCAGGGACACCTTAGTTTTGAATACCACATTTACTACACATAACCATGTACTCGGATGGTACAGAATGCAGACTAGTGAACTTTGTACACAAAAGGATGCTCTTGTTTGTTTTAAGTCAACTAAAATGCCAAAGTCGAAGTCTACCGGCTCTCGGTTGCATTATGTTTCCTGTAACATTATTATAGGTAGCACATTCGACACAGCTTTTATCTGTGTGGAATGGTGTTCTTAATTGGTGATGCACTAATGGTGGATGTATGGGAGACACATGAAATTACCGACTCAAGGCTGTGAGATCTGTACGGGTCGATTGACGATTTCTTCCCGGTTCGGCGTCTCGACCGTCGCGGTGCGAGACCTCGGCGCATGATCGATCGTCCCTGGGAGATCGGTATGTGTGAAATTTGTCATGGTGCAGTCATGTTTACTTCTTTTATTAAACAGATGCCTTGGGAGTGAAGTATATAATATATTGAACCGTGTTTCTTATAAGTGGGTAGTGATCGCCCGGATCACATCCACTTAAAAGAAACACCCCCTTCCCACCCAGGAAGGGCGGAGGAAAGGGGACTTACTAACGGCAGGTATAACGGGTGTTCCAATGACAGGTTAAATTGGGGATGGGGGGTTCTATTTTGCGAATAGGGGTGTTTGTTTGGGGTAATTTCTTTCTCTCATTCTGTCCCCATTTTCCCGGGGAAGGGCTGCTTTACAGTTGCTCAAACCCCTGAGTTATCTTAGTGAGTAAAACGTGGCCAATACCAGTGATGTATATTGTTTTCAGCGCCGTAAGTTGGGTGCACCATTTTTCCTAGGGGGGCGCCCATTTTCAGCGTTTTCTGACGTGTTGACGTAAAACAAAATACATTATGTGTGTAAATAATTAACAAATAGTTCTAAAAACATTGAAATTACTACGTAATGGTCATACAATGTAACATTTTAGTCTGGTAATTTTTAATGTAAAAAGTCCAGATTTCAAATGGGGGGGCACCCGGGGTGACAAGGACATCAGTTGGGGGCACGTGCCCCCCCCCCCGTGCCCCCCGTGCCCCCCCGTGCCCCCGTGCCCCCCCCCCCCCCCCCCTTAGTTACGCCACTGATTGTTTTATAGAGTTCACGTCACTTTTGTATGTTTATATTTTTTTATATTTCTAAACTACTTTTAACTGTACATTTGCATTGCGGGACGTTAAGTCTCCGATGTTGTTTTTACAATGTGACTTAGTCACATTGTAAAAACAACATGAATGAATGAACAATGGATGTTTCCAGGGGTATAAGGATTCTTGTTCAAACGTCGACAAAGATCTTGAATGTTTTGTGGGGAATTGTTGTGCCCCGTTGTCTTTAAAGTGTGGCCATTGAAATAAGCAACGGTGATTCCGGGGGTTTTGCATATTTGCTATTTTCTCGACCTTGACAGTGTTTCAGATTATGGATGTTGCGGTTATAGGCAGTGCATGTTCACGACCCACAGCTCAGTATTGCATAATGTACGGTTCGGTACTTCCACTTATACAAATTGTATCAACTGGTAAAGTATAAAACCCCAAAATTATTTCTTCGCCCTGGCCTGTTCCCCCCCCCACCCCCCGCGTCCATAACAAACAAAATGTTTGTTATAGTTAAGCCACTGTCAATGAATGGATTTATGAACAAAGAGCCACGTGGCTAGTGTTTTATACGCAACCAGGGGTTGATTTCACACAGCACTAGGACCAGTCTTATCTCGAATTAGGACGAGTAAATAGTCCTAACTTACAGGACATAACATAAGTTGGGACTAGTCCTAAGTTAGGAATAGTTTTGTGAAATCCTGGTTAAACTCAGGACCTATATAGTGAAACCATGATCAAACACTTGTTTCACAAGAACAACCATGATTCCTTTCTTCGTGCAAAGAGGTAGAACAAAATATACCTCCATGCCTGTGCTATGTCATTTGCTCTCGACTGAAAACAATCTGGGAGTGGTCGGGTTGGCTTTCTGTCCTCCCCCTCCACCTCTAGGACCCCGGTTCGAATCCCACCACGGCACAATGTGGATTGGGTTTTATTCAGTCCCTACCTGATTGCGTGGGTTTTCCCTGGAATAAATCTCTGGGATTTTCCTCCCACATCTAAAACTGAAACTTCCTTCCTTGTCTTCAGTCTCTGTAGTGATTAAGTTCGCTTTTCTGAGAACCTTTGGTTTCACACACAGAAATTAATAAACAAATAAATAAATGAATACGAATTAAATAAACAAATATAATCTTAAAGCAATGAAACTACCTCTGATTTAAACAAAGGTTATAATTATAGTACTTTGCATTGGTTATTGACCGTGCGATGCGTCTGTGTTCGATTTCGTTTTCAACAAATTTATTTCCTTCTTTGTCCAATGTGGTACCGTATGTTTAATTTTCCTCCACCATGAATATTCATAAAGCATTGCGAAGAATGCTGCCACCGCTTGTTTGCTTCAGTGCAATTCAAAATAAACACAGCAGTTTCCTCATATGCCACCCTCCCCTCCCCCCACCCTCCCCCCACTTTCAATGCCTTCACAGCTCTGTGGTGAAATCGAGCTGTATACCACTTGGGGGATATTTAGTGCCAACCATAAACGACTTGATTTCAAGACTACCTTTGTTGCTTACAGAGTACAACAATGTTGCAAATCAGTTGGGTGAAATTTTCTCACACAGTTGGTCCGTGCATCGTCGCGTAATCTCCCGTGGGCACCAACCCATGTTGTCAACACTCACACAGGTGGCATTCAATGGTTCCGATAATGGGTTATGATGTCAAGGGTTGGATATCTTTTAGGAGTATTGGAAATCACATTCCTATTAGGACCCTTTTTAAAGGAATGGTTCAAACCCTTTTTTTTCTTCTTTTTTTTTTTTGGGGGGGGGGGCGTTGAACCTTACAGTATTCAAACTGATCTGTTTTCAACTTCAAAATAAGCATCACCTCTTGTCATTGAGCACGTTGAGTGGTCTAGTGGTAAGACATCTGGTCTAGAATGGCAGGGATCGTGAGATCGAATCCCACCCAAGTTGTGTGCCGTTTGGATATAGGTTTAGCTTCACAGGACCTGGGTAAGCACCGAGTACACAACGTTTTTGATATGACACACCGGTGTAAGGTAATAAAAAAAATTGTAATCTTTATCCCCGATGCAGGTATTTACATCTATTACTTTGAAGATATTACACATGTTTATTCTAACAAACAGCACAAACTGTTTATTGTTTGGCATTTGACATTAATGTTACGATGCTTATGTGAATTTTCTGAGCGGGTAGTTGTAAAGTCTCTCTGCCGTTAATTCAATTACTGGAAAAAAAAACTGACAACAAGCAGATCTGTCAACTATGCCAGTCGCAAGGAAGCTGACGTCACGGATACCAATTACGGCGAGAGCTACTACTTAGGTCAAATGGATGACTTTTGAGATGATAGCGGGCGTCCCACAGACCGGTCCTTTTCCATTGCTCTCAGCGATGAAAACAATGGAAAAGGGCTGGTCTGTGGGACGCCCGCTATCGTCTCAAAAGATTCCCATGAACTGTAAGATCTTGAGATCACCATGAACATCAATTCGTCCATTTCTACAAACGAATTGTTCGGTGAACTACACAGACTTAGAGAATGGGAGACTTTGGAACGCTAGGTGGCAGCAGATTTACCAGGTCAATTTCCATTGTTTACGTAGTTCTGAACACGCGTAGCGTCCCCAAAAAACTCCCACTGCTCTTGAAATCATTATTAAGGCATCAAACAATTTGTATTCTATATCAAATTGTTTTTGCTTGTGTTTTTAAACGAATAGATTTACCCAGACCTAATATTGGTCTTTAAATCGTTATTAGGGAATCAAACAATTTGTTTTCTGGGAAGAATACAGGGTTGGTCTTCATCAAAAAATGTTTTTAATAGTATCAGTCTAAAAGCTTACTTGTTATGAAATTCATACCAGTACCAATCTTCCATATATTATTTTTTTTGTCTGAAATATTGTCATGTTGTGAAAATAGAATTTGAAGACATTGTAACAATCGAAATTAAGGACAATGTGTTTACATGCTGAAAAGTGTGGAAGATTTTTTTTTACCTTTTTCTCCTGACTCAGACGATGGAATTAAACCCAAAATTTCACAGTTCTGTTTTTTTTTTGTTTTTTTTTTAAGTATATATTGCACATAACACAGAACACTATGTAAGAACACTGCACTATAACTATCAGCTTTGCCAATCCTATAGTTTCCCTTTAAATATTGTTGTTGCTTTTGTTTTTAAATGGAGTGAACAATGCCACGGTCATCCTTTCTGATAGACTCACCCATGAGCACATTAGGATGATATGCTCAGCTTATGATTGTTATCGGCCAGCGGCGAAACTAGGGTAAAATTTTAGGGGGAACCATTTTTTCTAGGGGGCACGTCCAATGTGGAGGCGGTTGGGGCACCGGCCAATTTAAAATATTCACTTTTCCTAAACAAGCCCCTTTTCAGCGCTCTTGTTATGCCATTTACTATTTTTTATAAGACAATCTGACGTGGAGGTAAAAACAAATACTGTCTTCGTGTAAATAGAAAAATAGTTTACAAAAAACATTGCATTTACTTCATAAAAGCTTAAAAATGTAACATTTTACCCTGGTAATTTTCGATCTCAAAAGTCCAGATTTCAAATGGGAGCACCCGGGGGCACGGACATCAACTTTGGGAGGGGGGCACTTGCACCCCTCCTCCACATACCCACCCACCAGTTACGCCACTGACATCAGCAAAGTATTGTAAGACAATGACAGACTAAACTATAACATCACTGTTACGATTCGAAGAGCGGTATTAATACCTCGGTCGAGAGCATTGCCTTTTTTAATGTGTTTATTCTAGATGATTTAGTGGCTAAATAGCCATGCTGTGATGCAAGCCATTGTACCGCATTTTAATTTGACCGAATTCAGGTGGAAGAAAATTAGACAAAGTGAAAAACGATTTGAGTTCATTGGAAATGATTGTGCGGATTTGCTTTTTGACCTTTTGACCTTTTCCTGTGATGCTTGTACTTTTTAGAGCACGTCATTAAATTGGCTAGCAGAGGGCGCTTTACCAGATGCAACACAGTGAGATTGGGTTTGTCTCTTCAGCCTATTCAAAATATGAAGAACAAAGTATTAAAATAATGCGGGGGCTAGTAGACGATCACTGCATTTTGATGGGTGTTTTTCGTCTGTCAACAACCGTCGATTTTTGTTTACCCAACACATAATGCCCAAGTTGTTACTGAACGAAACGGACGTATTTTCGGTGAGCTCACCGCACACAAACTCTCATTCCACCTCCCTCCAATTATTCGTCAACATACTGCCGAATGATTGAGGAACGACACAAACGTGGAGTTGTCGCCATTACAGTAAAAGATTTGTCATTTTTGAAATTAAAATGTTCTCTTCAAAGAAAAATGAACCCACGACCTTTTAGATTGTTGTCATTTTACTTGGGGTGCCCCATGGTTCATTCTTTGGACCCTTATTATTCAAACGCACAGCTGGCCTGTTTGTTTTCTTTTTGTAATTCGTCCACCTTTGCAACACCATCTTTACTACTTCGTGCCATGGTCTTGTGATAAGCTACCTTTATTAAAAATACATAAATATACATTTGTATATAAACATAATAATTATAGATAACAAATAATAATATAATAATAAAGAAATACCTTTTATTTTCGCAGTAATATTGAAATATGACAACTTTCTTTGAATAACCCAAACTGCACCATTCCTGTAAGCTATAAGAGCATTGGTTATATCTGACCTGACTGAGTTATGAGTGGGTTTCAACATCTGGAACGACGATTGTACACACCAACCGTAAGTTACAGGTCATGTTTATATACACTGAAAGAGGACTTTGCCGTCGCGACTGTTCAATGACAATCCCACCGGTGGGGTTAACTCCGGGCCCCAGTGTACACTGACGGCGCACACGCTAACAATGCGGATTGTATTCTAAACAGGCAGTCGACACTGTACAGGTTGTCTGAGGCTGATTCTAACCCGCTGCAAATTCACTCGTTGTTCACCATCAGAAGAAGTCAGGTAAAACAGTTCCTTGAATTTTGACAGCAGGATTAATTTGTACGGAGATTTCAACATATTAGACGATTGGAAATCTACTGGTTTTGCACTGTGTTGAAGGAATGTGGTTAGCTGGTTTACTACGGATGATAGATATTAAACATCCTCCAAAAAGACTATAGTCTTTTTTGGAGGATGTTTTGTAGTTTTGTAGTTCTGATAATAACCATGTGGTGGGAGAGGTCTCCACGTTTCGCACTTTCAGCTCGTTCTTCTTCAGGTAACAAATCTGGTAATATTCTTCAAACATAATAACGAGAAAACGGTCATTCTCGACCACCCGAGAATTGTGAACTTGCTGCCGTGGTTTTTGTCAAAAGTGTCTGGTGTCCATAGTTGTAAATACTGTGATACTTGTTATAAAAGGACCAGTTTCAACCCCAGTCTCTGATCGGTTATATTATTTGATAACCGCTAGCTTCTTATGAATGATCACTTTTGTAGTTTAATGGCCTTTGCTGTGAAATTTAACCGGATTAGTTGTGTGTCTTACATTGGTTATGTTTGTATCCATCGTGGTCTCGGTAAATAAACTGGTTGGAGCAGAACACTGTGTACAACATTATTTACCAATGATGTGTATACAATCGCTATGTAAGTAAGATTTGAACCTTTGCATGGTGAGGAGATACCTTGTAATTATTTCTCTAATGAGTTGGTGTGGTTCTGAAAAGAACCGATGGTAAAACAACTCGACGTTTCGATCAGTATACTCTGGTAGGCATTCCCCGAAGACGATCAGAATATACTGATCGAAACGTCGAGTTGTTAAACCACACCAATTCATTAGAGAGATAATTACATGGAATCTCTATATAAAGTAAAATATATTCACAACGTCCTCGTAAAGGTGAGTTGATCATTGTTTCACATCATCAACCAGAAATATCTAACAATGTTATAAAAGTCAAGTTAACTGCATACAGTTTAATGCATTCTTTCACAGTCAGGTGTTATCTGTTTTATGGGACATACGTGTTTTTATCTTATCTCGAGAAAGGCAAGTATATACGGGTTGTGTGATCATTTTGTTTTTTTATCACCGAAAAGTAATTAATCAACTAAAGAAACCTTAATGGCCAAGATGTTGTTCCACGGTGGGGTTTTATGAGTCATATGACTTGCACTACATTATACCATAGAGCTATGATTATACTAACCACCTTTGGACTTGTGGTGTTGTTTACCATTGAGACCGTGCGTCACAATTATGCATACAATCACACGCCATAAAAAGAAATCTCGTAATACAGGCAGACGGTTTTCCCTTGCTCTGTGGGTCTTTTCGAAGCCACGGTTTAGACGTCGGCGCTCCGTCTCTTTGAAGCCCCCGTATCGTACCGAAGGATATACGAGTATAAAGTCGCTGAGCCGGAGCCGAATCCCCAAAACCGTGGTTTCGTAAAGGGCCTCTAATAAGTCAACATAACAAGAGACGGCCTCGGAAATAGGCTGGCCCTTTGTGCGAAGTGGAGATTAGCTGTGCAATAACCAAACTGATAGTGACCCCTTGCACCAAACTGTTTCATTTAGGGGCAAGCGGGTGAAAAGGCATAGTGTTTGTGTCCATTTAGTTAATTTTATTTATTTATTTATTGGGGCTACTTATGTATCGAACCATTCATCTGTGCATTTTGTCGATCTCATTTCAAGAGGGTTGGCAAGGGTTCTGAACGGGGTACTCCCTCCCTTACCCCCCCCCCCCCCCCCCACCCCCGGTTACGCCCTGCGGCTACTGTCTACATGCTCTCTAATGTGGGAGTCAATGCGTTTAATCGCCGCGTTGCCTTATGCGCGCTACACCGTCCGTAATAACATACGGAGACATTGAGTGCCATTGCGCAACCAAGATTACTGTGACGAAGACGTCTGGTGATTCGGGTCAAAACTGGGGACCCAAATCCGTTGACAAGAGCGCACGTGGAATCTTCAGGGGTGAAATTGCAGAGATGTCTAGCACTCTGAATGAAGAACAGGAAGAAAACATCTGCAAAGCTCATGGAAACAAAATGTTGCACTGTGCTCTCTCACCTAATAATCCTTTCTCCACCAGTTGATTCAAGTGGTGCGAAACATGTCAGGACTGAAATGTTCGCCGTTAGTTTGTATACTCGACGGATTCTTGCCGACCAGAAGGCGTTCCTATCAGAGTCCATAATTGCGTACGGCTTCCATTCTCGTCAAAAAGACAACTTCATAACAGCCGTGATTATGTACAAAGCACTTTCGAACACACACCAAAAGTACATGATGAGGGGGCAAAGATATTTGTAGAGGGGGAGGTTTAGTTAATTGTCTGATTATGGCAAATTTCTCGGTGCCAGAGGCTGACAGAGGGGGCAAGCATGGGGGCGAGTTGCCCCCTTTGCCCCCCCCCCCCCCCCAAGGATACGCCACTTACTCACAATGGATCTCGGCGTGGCCAGCCAAAGTGGCCTCCGCTCGGAGCCTAACCTAAAAACCACACATTCAAACGCGCAGGTCCTTTCTCAGTGGCTTGACCCAAATGCTGCAACGGGTTTTCATACTTAGAATGGTATCGTGAGTGTTTTATAAGCCATGCGGTTGAAAGCATTGCTTATAAGCGACGGTGGCTAGTCGTACCGGGTACATTATCTGACCATCGGCTTGAGGAGAGACAAGCTGTATTTATATGTTCACTGTTTTGAAATGCCAATTGGTTAAAATGCAGTTGTAAATTCAAGAAGAAGAAAATAAATTAGGTTGTTGTTTTTCATCCCCTCCCCTTCTTTCTTTCTTTTTTTCAGGAAATTTATAGAAGTTCAGAAAAACAGAAATGGCATCACCACCAAGTTCCCCATACCTACAGCTCGAGTTTACAGCAGAAGAAGACATCTCATTGTCGAGTGATGTCGAGCAGAAAGCGGGCGGCCTTGACGAGCGGAGAGTCTCCGAGACGAACGCTACGCCAAGCAGGGACGTGCCATGCCGCAGGACAGATGCCCGCCCTCTTATCTCGTCGGTTTCCACTCGGACTTTTTTCATCGCACTCGTCCTCCTGGTGTTCGTCACGAGTTTTGCGTGCCGTGGTGTGCTTCACGGTATTCTGAGGATCCTCCAAGAGGACGTGGATTTGAGCGGCGGGGAGACCATCACTCTTGCCCTGTCGTTTGACTTCGGTTTCATCATCTTTGTTGTCGTCATGGCTCTCCAGGACCGGAAGATACACAGGCCGAAGAGCATAGGCTTCGGCGGCTTCTTGATTGGTGTGGGACTTCTGATAGTATGTATCCCGTACGTGATCGTCCGGTCTGAACTCGAACACGGGCCGTGGTACGTAGGGAAATACGTCATGTGTGGAGAGACTGTAGTCCAGTCGAGCAATGCGTCCTCGCATGATGATGTCCCTCCCAAGGCGAGTTGGAATAGTGTAGCGTGGATGGTGATCGGTCTGATGCTAGCTGGTACTGGGGCAGTTCCACAGTTCCCTCTCGGTCTTACTTACCTTGAAGATAGATTAAAGGGATTCGGAACGCCCTTTTACGTAGGTAAGAATATTAAGATCTTCGACAAATGCAGGGGTTCACAATATAGTGCGCCACCATGAGTTTGCCCGTAAAGGTAATTTTCAAAGAAGTTTTTGATATGATATTGTTAAAATGTTTTAGCACTTCTTCCGCCAGAATATACCAGCCGTACTTTAACTGTCATACTACTAAGAAGATGTTTTAAAGTGTCTTTTAACAAGATCTTGTCAAAGGTCGGAAAGAATTCCCTCAGCTGCATAAAAAAATGTTTTACTCCTCCTGGACGGAGAGAAGAAATATCACCCTATCGGCACGCGTAACAATACAGCCGGAATAACGTACACTCGTATGGAGGATGTCCAATGGGCGATAAGCCCTGTTTTGTTTTTAAGTATTTTTTGAGCTCAGCAACGCATTGTAAAACGAAAATACTGTCCTCTCTTTCAGCGATTCTCTTGTGCTCTTACCTACTCGGCATCTGGTTCGGTGACCTCATCAGCTTCTTCATGTGGCACCATGTGGGCAACGCAGACCGTACCACGGTCGCCCTCTGGTGGCTGGGGTTCTTCTGCTCGGCGCTGGTGGCGCTCGTCCTCGGCGTCTTTATATTTATGGCGAAAGATCGGTACAAACGGCTGGTGAATGAGACTAGGGGCCTCATACCAGGAGGGGTTAGCCGAACTGAGAATGGGTCGCAGTACAGACGTCTTGTCAGTCCAGAGGAAAACCCACAGAGAAGTAAAATTCATCAATTGACAACAAGTTATTCTGTTAGCACAAGAAATTGTCCTGAAATCATTTTGTCTCAAAATGAAACGCTACTTACATTTCTATTTAAAGAAGATTAATTTACGTTTGTCCTAATTTTGACAGTTACTTTATTAAAGCATGACCAAAAATCAGGCAACTCTCTTAAATAGTTAGATTGAAAATCAGTCTTATTAGATTGAAAATCACTCTTTTTGATTGAGGCCAGGGACGAATCTGTTGCAGTTTGTCCCTAGTTTCAATCGAATAGACTACATTTCAATCGAGAATTGTAAGAGAGAACATTGGTTTTGAAGTAATGAGAACATCCTAAGTCTCGACTTCACAATGTGCTGAGAATCATCAAACGGATGAGTTAAGTAAAGAGTCAGTCTTAATTGCTAATCAAAGTGTGATGTCACAATAGAAATCACTAGAATGCTATTGAAAATTCATCTTAAGATGAATTTTAGTGCGGGTGAACCCGGGCCCATGCTCCTCACCCCGAATTCGTTGTAGGTTTTAGTCTATGATGAGTTAGTTTCCGAAAAACACAAGCGATCACGCAAAAGTCACAAGAACACAAAATCATACGATATTTTCCACCCAGTAGAGGTGGTGGTCATTTTGCAGTGAGGTTGACATTTACATGTTGGTGTACATTTTGTCTTTTTAATCGAGATGGCAAGGTTAAACCAAGATGGCGGCGTATCCTGGCCAACAATCAGCTCGTGTGCTACGGGCTCAGTGGCAGTTGCGAGGTGGCCCTTCTGACGGGTTTCCTGATATTCCTTCCGAGATACATCGGTACTGTGTCTGCGGTTGGACGGGGACCAGCCAAGTTTTACATCGGTAAGTGATTGGTGTAATCGCTATTCACTGCTTCTCTGGTTTGACCAATTGTGTTCAACATGGACCAGTGCATTGTGTCCGACAATCGATTTCAATCGATTTGGACCAATACAAAATCATTATGCCTGAACCAACATTTCCGGCATAAACATTACGTCCTACTCATTATGTCCCACAAACCATTACGTCTGACTCATAATGTTCGACAAAACCACTACGTGTGACTCATTGTTCTCGACAAACCATTACGTCCGACTCATTGTATTTGACAAACCAGACTTGTGGTGTAACGGCTGGCATCCCATTGTGTCTAAGTCGTTGTGTAAAATTAAATAACGGACTCAGTGGTACGGACATAATGGTTAGTGGGACACAATTGTTCAGACATAGCACTCCAAATCTGCTATCGGACATTGGTCCATGTCGGACACAATTGTCTAGGTCACGGCTGAGGCCGGTCTTTAGTTTCATTCCTTTATTTTCATGCTAGATGGATCATGTTTTGGTTTTTTTAAGTTTAACATCTCAACAGCGTTTGTAATCCCGAGTAACTATGAAATTCGACGTTTCAATGTGTGTTTTATTGTAGTCGTCAAAAAATAGCAATTTATAATCTGTTCCGGGACACTGAATGAAAAGTACTGTCTTGAATCGTTCAACTGGACAACAGGTTGGTAGTCATACATCGATGAAAGAATAACATCTGAAAATGTGTTTTTATCTTTTGTTGTTTGGTAGGTACGGTGGTCATCACCAGTCTCTGCTTTGGTATCCTGACGTCAGCAGGGGTAATCCTATGCCGAAAAATTAGAATGAAAGGGCTCAGTTGCATGGCGCTATTTGGTTGCGTGTTGGCGCTGTTGTTCATGTGGCTCCTTCTAATATTTCGATGTTCTGATGCACCAATCGCTGGAGACGCAATGAAAGATAGTCGGCATTCACCAACGGAAGGGTAAGTTTGTACTTTTACGTCAAAACGGTTCAACTTTCAGTGTGACATAATGTGTTGTGGTGTATTAGATTAACTGGCTGACATGTTGAAACTGAAACGGTTACACATTGCAATGCTGACAGGAATTGTGTAAGTCAGAACTCTAGATGACATGTTGCCACTCAAATAAGACATGCATTACAATGCTGACAAGTCACCAGGTAGGTTTTTAGAACCTCGTAATTTGCCAATCTACTCTAGAAGACATGTTACCACTCCAATAAGGCAAGAAGTGCAAGTGCTAACAATTGACGAGATAGATGGTGACTCCCTTGTACGACACCCACTCTAGATGCCATGTTGCCACTCAAATTATGACAGACACTGTATTAATTAAAACGATACCGGTAAACTAAAGTAAAAATACTTTAAAATTCATGAACACTGACAATTGATTAGGGCCTATACACCTTTCGTTTTCCTTTATCAATATCTTAAAACCCCTTCTAACACTACGGTTGTTTCATGTGAAAATAAATTAATGCTAATTACATGTACACATCAATTTAAGGTTTTATGGGGATTTAACTCGCAGTTTGTGTTTTCTAATTACAGGTCGTTCAATGGTTTCTGGACCAATCTGAACGCCACGTGTAACGCAGACTGCATATGCCCAAACAGGTTTACACCCGTGTGCGGGTCGGATGGCCAGACGTATCTCTCGCCGTGTCTAGCCGGTTGCATCATGGAACAGCCGTGGGATAAGATTGACTCGCAAGGCTTGAAACTCACGGTACAGTTGCTATCAATAATTCTACCGAAGCTAGATTTTGCGTTTTAGATTTTCGCAACACTGGTGTCATGTCTAAGCTTCGTGCTTTTCTTCCTTCTAAATCTCTTATCTTACTTTATAACTCTTTAATTCTTCCCTATCTTAACTACTGTAACATTGTTTGGGCTCGTGCTTCTAATAACAAGCTCCATTCACTATTCATCACTCAAAAAAGGGCTATTAGGGTTTGTACATACTCACATCCCCGTGAACACACTGCACCCCTTTTCCACCAATTGCATACATTAGCACTTCCAGAAATCAACAAACTTCATACGGGCATCTTTATGTATAAATTTACTAACACCTATTACCTCCCTCCTTTTCTTCATTTTTCAATACAATTCATGAAACCCATAGGTATCCCACCAGCCCACGAAACAAAGCACATCTTTATGTACCGTACACTCGCACATCACACTCACTAAAACACTTCGTTTCCGCGGGCCTCGTCTTTGGAATGCCATTGACGAAACTATTAGATCGCTCTCTTCTGTGGGTAGATTCAAACGTGTCTATAAAAGAGCTCTCATTTCCCAATATCTGATATAGTTTGTTCTCACTTGAGTTTTCTCAGCATGTCTACTTTCATTGAGATTTCCGCTTTCAACAGGCCTTTGTTTCATTCGAGCTTTCCTGTAAGCTCTCATGCTTACATGTAGGTTCAGTTTTGGTCCAACTGTCCGTGTCCTTGTTTTTGTTCTATGTTAGTCCATCCAAGGCATCTCGATACAAGCCTAGGCTTCTAGAAGATGCCTCCGTACCAATATTTTTTTCCCGCTTACTTCTTTTGCTTATCCATCTATTTACTGTTGTTTAATTTTCTCTGTTTGTATCTGCATTTCTGCCTTATTTTGGTATGGTAATAAATGTGAGTTTGAAATTGAAAAAAAAACTAGTTGAATTGTAGTAAACTTAGTTACTCGTTTTATTTCGGAAAGATTACCAATGAGATTTATCGCTATGTAGATTTAGTATACTCTTTTATGTTGTACATTTGCATATACACAAAATGTTTGGGTGTAACTTTATCCGTAAACCAACACTGACTGTGTCTCAGTTTTATGTTGTTTTTATGTTTTATTTTCTGGTAGAATTTCAGCGAGTGTTCGTGTATCGTGGGCCCCGGTAACAGTTCCAAGGACAGCCTCGGCCAAGGCTACGCGGTGTCCGGGCCGTGCCCCAGTGCCTGCAGCAACACGTGGCTCTTCTTCGCTGTCGTCTTTGTCGTATTCTTTCTGACAGGATTTCAATTTGGACCCATAATTTTGATATCAATGAGGTGAGTTAAATACAGCCTAAGTGATTATAGAACTGATATCGAAGCCAGTGTGCCAGGCAACCAAATGAAAACATTAATCCCAGCGCATGTAAATTGTCATTTTTGTGTTAACAACACTCTAAAAACTCCAGATTAACTCATCCAGATTCCGGTGCGGAAGGAGATTCTGTCCGACCATACGGCGAAGCGTGTACTAACTCCTTCTGATAGCGTCCTCTTTTGAATAAACTCCTCCAGCCCACGTTAATTTACCGTATGGTGGACAGATTATCCTGAAGACAGAATACCCTATGACACCGGGTACCAGAGGGCCTGATCTGTTTCTGGGTCAGGCTGACCCGGAATCTGTGTCAATGTGACCCGTGATTTGGTTAAAATCTGGACAATTGATTCGGATCCTAGCGGTCTTGGATGAGTGGGGCCGAGCTAAAGGGCGACCTCCAGTGTTAAACATTGAACAGGGTGCCACAGTATCGTAATAAAGCACAGGATAAACTAATGTTTGTTTTCCTTATCCAAAAGGTGCGTTGTCAGAGCTGATAGAATAGCGGCCCTTAGCTTCCATGTTTCACTATGGCATGTGCTTGGTAAGTTTTTACGCAGATTTATTTAGTGTGTCCCTAAATTTAGCCTTTCCCATGAAATATGCTAATTACATTTACGCATGCGTACATACACTATTGGTTGGCAAACGCCATAGAGTTGTGCACTAGGTAGACGCACAAACGCGTGTGCGTCACGCAACCATCTGCCCCATACAAAAAGGCGTTGTGTTCCCTCATTTGGCCAGCCAGTTGTGTTAGTGCGATGTACAATTTACATATTTCATGGGAAAGGCCTATTTCAGAGAGCTAGGCGAAAACGGGTTGGTAATCAGAATTATTTCGTTCATTGGGTAGTACACCTCTTGTAAACGAATGTTCTCAAAATGTACGGCCCTTTTTTCACGTAATGGAGCTTAGTCTTTTTTGGCGGGAATTATAAGATTGGCAACCTTCAGCGTTTAGTCCTTTTTGAGATTTCAGGAGACACTTTTCATTAAAGTTTGTAAAATCTGCTCTCTGGAAATCAAGTCAAGCTGTGTCACTGTGGCTCAACCGATTTCGTGACTATTGCCCGCCCATCCCTGTCGGTAAGTCATTGCGACACGTGCGCACATCTACTGCAAGCCCAAAATAATCGCTACTCCCATTTCCAATAATGCCAACAGGAGACAGCTGCTATGGTGGGCGGGGCTTAATGAATCGGCATTTTTTATACTCTCTATTTTCGGAAGTCAATTTGTTGGGGTTGATAGAAACAAATGTGGTATATGAAAGCACTGGGCCAATATTGGTAATTGTCAAAGACCAGTATCCGCCCTTTGTGTGAACCAACGTATACTTGGAATAACAAACTTGTGAAAGTTTAAGCTCAATCGGTCATCGGAATCACAAGAAAATAGTGAAAAAAATGTAACTTTTTCACTTTTTTTCTAAATCAGATTTCGGCACACACCTTTATAAATCTGTGACTAGTTATGATTGTTTCAATCTTAGCAATGTTACGCAGAGAAATTCTCAAAAATGTAAGCGTTTGTCAATTTTTATTGTACAGGTTATGTACCCGCAATTGCGTACTTCAGCTCAATCCTGAACCAATCATGTGCCCTCTGGAGTTCCCCCGACGCCCAGTACTACCACGAGTGCGCCCTCTACGATTCGGTCAAACACCAAGTTTACTTCCTCTCGACAGTCTTGGTCCTCAAGGTTCTGTCTTTGGTCCTGCACGCCGTAGCGTTTATATCCATAAGGAGAGACAGGTCCATAACGGGTTTGGACTGGGCAGAGTATGACGAGATTGAAATGGATACTGCAGATAGCATCAGATTATCAAATAGGACTCTGCCAGCCCGTCTCTAGCCAGCCCTTAGTGACTCAACTCCTGAAAATCCAAAAGAATTTTTTTTGAGGAAATTTTTAATGATTCGGTACTCTCATTCTAAAAACTCCCGGATCTCGGGTGCCAGGGGTCTTAACCCATTTCTGGGTTAGGCTGACACGGAAACTGGTTAAAGAACGGGATTTAAACTCGGATTCTGCATCAGTTTGACTCAGGAGCAAACCAAATTTAGAAGAGTACCCGAATGTAATTTCATTTGCATTCCACGTTAAAGCTGAGAGTGTCGGCCCTGCTCAACAGGGCACTGATGAAAGGCCTGACCCAAAACTAGTCAGCTTGACCCTGTCTCCAACAACGCGGTTTTTTTTTAGTGTTTAAAACTCATAGTTCAGAGTCGATCCGGATCTGAGTCCGAGGGGCCAGTCCCATTTCCGGGTAGGCACTGTTGACCCGTTCTCGGATCGAACTGGCCAGGAATGTGGGTCGAACTAAATGGGAATTTGGTTTGCGGAGAGTGTTTCCAGTTTTGACCCGAAAACGTGTCATGCTGACTCGGTTTCTCAAACAACGAAATAAATAAACCGAAATGTCGATTTTCATGTGCCGTTCTGCTTTTGGAAAATGAATGTTAAAAATGCACCAGTCTATTTTGTAATGTCTTATAGAGAGTAGTCACTTGACAAAATATCAATCACAACATATAAGGTTATTCCCTACAATGTGTAAATTTATTATATAATTATAACTTGTCAATAAAACATAAACTATAATAATATACAATTTGAATCTCACGAAATTTACATTGATATAGATCATACCGGTACCTTTTGAAAAATTAATATAGCCTAAAACTTTATTAATTTAATCACTGTTCACCTTAAATTTATACAAATCACTGTTTACCTTATAAAAATATTATACATGAATGTCATCGGGAGGCCCTGTACAATAACCACAGGGGTAGAATGATAAAACATGAAAACACACAGAATGTACTTATAACCATGAGTAGTAGAGAGTCGAAAGGATGCTACGCGGTTTTTATGCGCACGTGTAACGTACGTGTTACGTCATGGATACGTATGCGTACGTCTTCAAAGTGCGTGTTTCCTACACGTATACTACGCCTATTGACCCCTGGCTTTGACGTCACATGTGGCTACTGTCTAACTAGACCAGCATGCACCTCGTTCCATGGCTAACGCGCACGTCTTGAGTATTTGCGAAGTTGCTATGGTCCTGCCATTTTTGGAAGTCTAACTGCATAATGAAGACGTGGTGCGCGTGGCACATATGCGCCTGGCATAGTAGCACACTGGGAAAATGTCTCCCAAAATGGCGCAACCAAGACTTTTTTGGTGATGACGTCAGGTAAATTTGGCCAATAGCTTGACGTTCGCAACATCAAAAGGCACTCTCTGGATGTTTCTGAAAAGAAATTTTTACTAAGAAAACAATGTTACAAATCTGCATTTTAAAAAGATATTTCAGATTTTTATTTAATTTTTATTGTTTTTGTTTGTTATTTCTATTATTTGTTGATATGATCTTTAAGAGGACCAGACATACGCGTTGCTGTACGCATCACGTGATAAGACGTAACGTAACCTTTATTAAGAGTAGCACGCCAATTACGTGTAGACTACACAAAGCCACCAATAAAGCCCTTCTGCATCATATTGAACGGCAAATCAAAGGAACACAATGTACCAAAAATACATTAAGGTTTTTGTGCATAGAAATAGATATAATACCTGTTTAGTACATTGGTGAGAGAGTCAAAGCTGACAAAAGAGTCTGAAACTCGGATCTCGGTCTTAGGAAGTATATTGACATGATGGCATTTTACATCCTTTGGTAATCCCTTTGAGCTAGACGTTAAATTAAAAAAAAATATTGTTAATAATAATAGCAGGATTCAATATAGCGCATTTTCCAGCGTTTACAAAGCGCTTACGAGAAAAACAAACGAAAAACGATGATGTTGACGTTATTGTTTAGTTTTCTGCTTTCTATAATTATTGCATCGGACAAACTTCTCTTTTGTGACATTAAATTGACAAAAGAAGTGATATTTGCAAGGAGTTTTTACTCCTTTATTCATTAAAAATTGGTATTTCAAAATTATTCCCACATTCGCCTTTTTGTTTCGTCACATTTGCATTTCTGTTTGCCTCTTATTTTAAATATAACATTACTCTGTGTTGTGGTACCCGTGGTCATTGTTATGTTTTGAGGCTTGATACACCAGGAGAAAAGTGCTTGACAACACCAAGTACAATCGTGTTAAACTGTCTGTCACTTCCCAATGTCCATGAAATATGTAAAACGCACATCACGCGTGCGCACTAGTGGTGGGCAAAATGAGGGTACATCGCGCATTTTTGTGTGGGGCTATGGTGGACCAATCTATGAAGTTTACCCATCAACAATGTATGTGCGCATGCGTGAATGTAATTAGCATATTTCATGGGAAAGGCTAACTAAGCAGTTGTCATGGTGAAGAGCCCAGGTATATCGCAATGCTTTCCTAATAGTCATTGATAAACAGGATATAAAAACTAAATAAAAACATTTTTGTTTGAAAAACGGAGTCTCAACTGAGTCTACATTACTGTATTTTGTGTCGACACTGTGTTTACTTCTTGCTTCTTGAAGGACGCCGTTTTCACTTGTGCATCTTCGCCGTCCACGACGACAGGGGGCGGCCTATAGGACAACGCGCACGCTATGTAAAATATGATCGACCCCAGCTTGAGTGAGGCTAATAGGATGAACACGTTGATACTCATTGACGTGTTGTCGTACAGCCAGCACTGCCTGGAGTCGCCGCAGGAGTTTTCCCAAAGGACGCAAGACTTGTCAATGATGGTACCGAAAATGATTGGGCCTGGTACAGTCCCTAAGGAAAAAAACACGAGCAAAATGTTGAATGTAAGTTTCACTTTATAGTATGGCGGGTATATAGCGCCATCAGTGATACAATATTTACATATTTCTGAATAATTTCGATATACTGGTTGCCAATCGAATACCAAGCTTCTTGACCAATGATCTTTCTCGTTCGGTGATGTTCGACCAATGATCTGTAAAGAACTGTCTCATGTGACTTACCAGCTGCGCGGTACATTAGCGACTGAACACCAAGAGCGAAGGCACGCTGTGAATGCGAAACACACCTGCAAATGTCAATGTGACGAAAGATGTGCTTTTAAAAACAGACGATCATCAGGGGTGTAAATTGCGTTTGCATACATGTTTTTTTTTTAGGTTTATTAGGTTTATACATTGTATTTATTTCTACGGTACTAAACCAAAGAAAAATCAAATTAATCACAGAAAAATTACATGTGTTTATGAAATATACAGAAATAAGAATAACTAAATATGATACTGCAGAGGAATTCATCAAAAAGCAAAGTTTGTAAACACTGGTCCCCTAAAAAGCATGCATTTTTATAAGAAATAAAAGGGATGGCAACAGAGGAGCCTGTGGCCATAGCAACAGGAGAACATAATAACATAACTCAATGCACATGTTGCTCACAAAAACTACTTTAAACGTACAGATGTGAACAAACAAACAAGCAAACAAACTATACAAAGCTTAAGACGATCGAGCAGATTAGTCAAAGCAGTTCTTATAAAAACAATATATTTGAATGACTGTTTTAATACTGTCATAATTGACCCGGGTGTCTCATTTCTTGGTCAGACTGACCCGGAAACTGGTTAAAAAATTGAGATTTTTGACTGGTATTCTGCGTCAATTGGCCGTATTTTTGACAGCAAGAGGGCGCAATACTAGTTCCCTTTTAACAGTACAAAAATATCTCAAAACACTAAAAAATATAAAATTTTCAGGCAAACATCTTACACTGATTACATTGTAAAACTGTCAATAACAAAAACCCTAAAAAATTGTACATTAACTGCTTTATTAGAAGTCTAATTGCATCTGGTTAGCCACACAATTTCTGTTGTTTGACCCCCAATCTACCCCAAAGGGCGCCCTCTTGCAGACAAAAATAAGGCCTATTGACAAAGTGTTCGGTCTGGTCCTTGCTCTATGGTCAGTTTGACACAGATTCCGGGTAATACAATACTGACCCAGAAAAAGGTCGGATCCCCTGCAACTAGGATCAATTCTGACCCGGGACATTTTAGCAGAAACAAATTTACTGAATAACAGTTTCAAAATATATAGTCGAAAATAAACGTCGAAATTACATGCGAAGTTGGCATATTATACACTCACCTTATTGTTGCTGTAATCGTTGGTACAACAGCAATGAACGTGAAGAGAGCCATCGAGAACACGAGTGCGACAAATACCCACATGGTCGAGCAGTCATCTTCGCACTTGCCACCCACGGCATAACCCGCGGCGTTGGAATCGTATGGCGAAATGCAGGCACATTCTGTATAATTCTGAAGGTTATGAAAATAGAAGAATTATAGACTAATCCGAGCTGCTCGTTCAGGGGCGTTTGCGGAGACGCACACGCACGTGACCCCCCCCCCCCAAAAAAAAAAAGGGAAAAAAAGGAAGGGAAATAAATTATGTCTGTGCCCCCCCCCCCCCCAACTAATATCCGTGCCTCAAGGGTGCCCCCGCCATGTTTTCCCATTTGAAATTTCGACTTTTGAGGTTGGGATTTACCAAAATAAAATGTTCAATTTTACAAGTTAGTATTTAGTAATTTCAATGTTTTTAAAACTGTTTTATTATTTACACGCGGAATGTATTTTGTTTTACCTCAACACGTCAGAGGAGCGCCGAAAAGGGGATTGCTTAACGGAATCTACAGTTCAAATTTGCCAAAAGTGCTCCCCCCCCCCCTTAGGAAAAATGGTGCCCTCCATGTGTCCCCTAAAATGTTACCCTAGTTACGCCGCTGGAGATTGGAAGTACTAGTTGCAATTTCTGGGCACGCTTGACTAAAGACATCGAAGAGACATAGGTCTGACCAAAACCTTCCACTGAGACTCATCACTGAGCTTCCACTGTACCTGGTATCCTTCCGCGTTCTTGCCGGCATTTACCGTACACCCAGCGTAGCAAGACGAGTAGTACATGACGTTGTTGGAACCGCAGACCGGATTATATGACTCGTCGCAAACGCAGCCCGTGTTACACTCGTCAGTAAGGTTGAACATTCCTTCGTGTGGCAATGATCTATGAACAACAATGAACAAAAGATAACACAAAAATGATCCTCTTTAATTACACCATGCTAACTAATTCACGTTATCTACTGAATGATAAGAAAACTTGACCACCACATAACCCATCTCTGTAGTTACACGCTAAACGTTTTGAACAAAATTCTGATAACAGGCATTTCGAATTCCTGACGGCAAGAATACACGATTATATTTACAGTATATTTATTTTATTAACCAAAAATACGCAGATTGCTCTTGAAAACTATAGACTGCCCTTGCAAACTAGTTTGGCTATACCTCATAATAATGAGTACATTGGGAAATCACGGCGCATTACGCGTGCGTACTTGCACGTGTAGACTGCAGCCGTGAATAGACCGATCCATGAAGCCCCGCCCCCAACGCATTGACCCAATCACAGCATTGGCTACATCACCACTGTACACGTGGGCAGCACTATGTACGTCTTTTCAATGCCACAATGCACGACGTGTGAACGTGCGCGCTTAAAGTAGGCATACGCATGTTTACATTTACAAATAGGATTTTATCGTGTCGGACTTTTGTCGGACTTTCGGTGGTGTAACCAAGGCTGTGACCGGTCAACACGTAAAGGGCGGGGCTTAATGGATCGGTCTATTACGCCCCATGAACGTACAGGAGAGTGCACACGTAGCGTATAAAAACTGAGTTCATGGAACGAGACACAAGATGGCGATCTTCATGAATTAATGAGGCCCGTGAAGAGCATTTTTTTTTTAATAAGAGGGCATTGTTTGACTTCGTGTCGTCTTGCAAGAGAGGTAGGGTAGTTCACAACATGGAAAACTCTCGTTTGAAATCAATTATCAACATTTTTGGCAAAACTTGATGAGAAAATAATCTGGAAACTAACATTTCCAGAGACACCATATTTTGAAAACATCTCTTATGAGCTGTGGTGGTTCTGGAAATGAACCGATTGTCTAACAACTCGACGTTTCGATCAGTATGCTCTGATCGTGTTCCACTGAAATGTTTTGTTTCCTTATAAAATCTAGAAATATTATACACACTGGGTGGTCAGAACAAGAAGGCAGAGATGCTTACGTGTTTTGATATGACGTGTTGACACCAGCAAATTTAAGACTAGAGCAGTTGAAGATGAAACCGACCATAAGGAAGAGGGAGATAACGAGCGTCATGCAACACAGGCGGATCTGCCCCAGAAACTTGAGCTCGTATCTCTTGACGATGTACCCGCCGATTAGAGCTCCCAGAAGCCCCGATGGGATCGTGATGGCGCCTGCACGATGGAAGGGAAAAAAGTAGAATCTCGTAAAAGTAATATTTAAAGTATTGCAGCTGCACCCCAATTAAACCGGTATTAACTCTTTCACTCTGTTAAAGCCCCAGCCCAACATTGGTAAGAAAGACAAACATGAAAGTTCATTTACACATAGCTTACATGGTATAAACGATAGTTGAAAAATTTCCTTTAATAATTTCTGCTAAGTGCTTTCGGTTTTTGAATAATAAATGAAATAAGATCCTAAATTAATTTCCGTCTCATGTCAGACAAAATCTCTGCCTAAGAATGCATACAAAATTGCATTTTATACCGTTTTGTCGCAAATGAAATAACAAAATGGGCTGAAATTTTCACAGGTTGGTTTTATTCCATATATCTTGGTTTGTGCAAAGAATGGAAGCATTTACAGTCAGTTTACCAATGTTGAGCTGGAGCTTTAAGTCCATTAAATTTTGTGTTTGCATGCGCGCAACTCAAATGGACTGCAAAAGCCATTCATGTCTGTAAATGACAAACACAAAATATTCCGTCCATTACGCGTGCAGAAATTCCGGAGTCTAAGAGTTAGTAATGTTTTATTATGCGCTTATGTCGATTATGCCCCTTAAATCAACTTTTTACGATTCATGTTTTAAGGCCAGGTTAAAAGCATTAAAATACTCATTTGTTTATAATGATCCCTTAAATCAGCAGAAAAGACATACAATGGCAATAAATTTTATAAATAAAGTCAAACATTAATCATGGCACACTGCTGAGCAAGCACACCATTTACTAAAGAATCTAGAACATTAGACAGTCACATCAATGAAGATGCTGGGATATTTTTGCGTTGTCAGGCATTTTAGGATACATTATGGTTGTACGAAAGGGAAAGCAACGCATGCATATCATTCCTAACATAATGTTCAACACCTGCTTGAAGATAGTGAAGGCATGCCGTGACCAGGCCAAACCGCATGCACTTGCCCAAGACCGCAGTTATTGAAAGAAACTTGTAGTCGTCTGCTCTGCAGCTGAAGGATGATGATGATGGTTGTACGAAAGAATGACATTATAAATAGTGAATGTTTATGAGCGTAATGGTGAGAGTAATTTTTCACAAGTTGAAAAATGGAATATCCTTTCCATTCAACGAGGCGAACATATCTCATCTCATTATTTGCTTTATCTATAGTTTTATCCTCCAATCAAATGAAAAAGATCGACTTATGGTATATCTTTTTCTTGTGATTGTGGGATGAAACTATCAAAATAGACAAAATGTAAAATACTGTATTTTGGCATCCACTACGTGGGCGTTTTGTACTGCTGTGTATAACTGCATGGTGTGGTCTAGCGTGCAAAAGGCAAGAGGGATGGAACGATACACTATGACTATAAATTCAAGGTTTATGGCAGGGGGGGGTGGACACGATATTGCGCAATTCTTTCCGCGGCGCTGTGTGAACGTACCATTTAAAAAAAAGGGGTAAATAATTTCTGCTCTAACACGAATGGATTTAATTAGATAAAAGTAAGGCAGTATTTGACCAATTATATATGCATAGTTTATTTGTAATATTTTTGGAGTGGAAGTAAATGCAAAAATTTGTCAAAAATCAATAAAAAAAAATTGGAAAATGCATCCGTCCCTCCAACACCAGATAGCCGGGCAACATCATCATACCGTTAATCAATGTGTAATGTTGCTTTGAACGAAAATTCCGACACCCCTAAAACAGTGTCACAAAACGTGACGAAAGTGACAAATTGGCCCATTCTACCCCTGAGATTTTTCAAGTTCTTCTTTTAATATATGGTTTTCTAACATTGTGAAGCTTTTTTTTAAAATCCACCTATTCTACCCAATCGATTTTTATGATTTTCAAAATGTAACGTTTGAATTAAATAGTAAATTCCGTTATCGGTTTCATGTGTAGACCAGTCGGCGTCCGGAATCTGTGTGTGTTGGTATGGTATACCAAGCAGTCAGGGTGACGAACCGTGTATTGCACGATGTTAATAGACCTTTCCATTGTTGATAAACAAACCGTGCTGGTTGGCATGGACGGCCAAATGTAGCAAAATGTTTAGGTTTTGTTGACAGACGTTGTGACCAAATTCAACATTTTTGCAAACTTTCTATTGAAAGAAAATACATCCCATTATTGGTTGGTTTGTTTCCAACGAATTCAAAACAATTTTTGGATATTTGTGAACTATTTTTACAAACTGTGATTATCTGTTGTTGCTTTGCATTGACGGCTCCCCGTAGTTTCTCCATCTTGGTTGGCAAAAAATTGGGTTGTGACGTTGCAAAAGAAAGGTCTATAACGGCTACACACACACAGCCTGGGTATGCTCGCTTTTGACAGAGCCCTGACTGCGTGCGTGCGTCCGTGAGTGTGTGCATTGGTGTAAGGCAGGCTCACGAATGAGACGAGTATCAACGTTGATGGCGCCCTTTTCTTTTTTGTGTCCGCCCCCCCCCCCCTGGTTTATGGCGTAGGTCATGTAGTGGCTTAAAATACCACGTGACCTACAATCATCCAATCAAATTACAAGGCTCTACTTTGATGTTACATGTATATATACATTTGAATAGTGTCAAGAGACTGTTTAAAATTTGAAAGAGAAAATGCGTGGATTTACCAGCTATTATCGCTGAGAAGCCGGATGTGAGATTGAGAAAATGCACTATGAATAAATCATTCGGTTTTATATGGCGTAGGTCAGGTAGTGGCTTGAAAAAAAGGCTCTACTTTGATCTTATATATAACTGTGAATAATGTCAAGAGACTGCTTAAAATATTTGAAAGAGAAAATGTTGGTATTTACCAGCTATGATCGCTGAGAAACCGGATGTGAGATTGAACTGTGATTCTAAAAACTTTGGTCCGAACGCTGCTATACTGGACAAAATCATCCACTCCGTGACGAGACCCAAGTTGATGAACATGAAGGGAAGATTCTTGAAGAGTGTCCAGAGAGCCTTGGGGAAATCCTTCACACTTCCAATCATCCCTGCGTGCGAAGAAGAAAACGAACGTCAACGAATGACCGTCAAAGGCATCAACATTACGTCAAGGGGTGATTGAACTTGTTTTACCATACAACAGTACATATTATACAAAATAACTAAGTGGCCGAGATTTCCAGTTCGGATATGATCCAACCCGTGGATATTAAAGTATATTTTGAAATATCTCATAACGTTGGTTCATTATTCCTTAATATTACTCACCATTCTTATGAATGAATATTCAACCAATTCCTTATTTGCCTTTTGTGTACACCGTTACCAATATTTCCATTATAGCCCCAGCTCAACATGTGTAAACTGACTGCAAATGCTTCCATTCTTCGCAAAAAAAAATCAAGATATTTGTAATAAAACCAACCTGTGAAAATGTCAGGTTATTTCGTTTGAGAGAGAACGGGCTTTCAGTCAGTTTACCAATGTTGAGCTGGGGGCTTTGAGGGAGTTGGCTACAACTCCGATGGTGAATAAAGCTACTCCGTTCCCAAAGGTGTTTCACACAGTAATAAAGTGGCAGACATTTGCATTTAGAGGGGAGGGGGCAAGCAGGGGGAAACATAATTGGGAGTTGTTGCTGTGTTTTTTAGTGGGGTGGTTTACATGGCCTTAATAAGACTTGATCTGACATATTTATGATAACAATAATTATAATAATAACAATTATTTAAATAAAAACGCTTTCCATGTCACAGACATCACAAAGCGCTGTACAATATTAATAATCCATAGGTTAGGAAACACATAAAAAATCAGTCATAAAAAAAACAACGAATCAAGAAATTATTTCACAACTAAGTGATACAAAAGTTAAGCTTAAAAAGATAGATTTGTATCCTTACCTGAATTACTGCTGGCTTTGAAATCTGTCCCTTTCTGGTTTTCAGCAACTTTTGCAGCAAGAACTTTCTTATGGTCTGCAGCAGAAAACAAAGTCACGCACAATTAACAATTAAACCAAGATTGAGTTTCTCTGGGTATCAGGTGTTCCATGGTTCTGGGCAAATGCAATGCATGGTATACCCTAACCAATTACCTTTTGGTACTCGCCAATGGTAGTGTCAGAAATCTCCCTTCCCCTGTTCAATATGTCGCCACTTTGTTTGTGTCTTCTACCCAGAGATTTATTCTAGTTACAGTACTGTTTGAATAGTAATTCAAACCTATCATTGAATCTAAAAGGGCCATCAACACAAGTCCTATGGGTTTCACAGAGGTCCCTCACCATGCCCCACCCACCCATGCCCCACCCACCCGACCTCACCCCTTTCTTTTTCCATCAATTGCTATGTAGCTATTGATGTTGCATGATAAATATTTCGCTGATTTTCGCTGATTACTCTATAGTCATGGAGCTTGTGTCGAAATTTTACGTTCCGTGGCCAATGAATGATTAGAAAATGCCACCCAGACATAAGGTATACTTGATCATATAAGAAACAATGAAATATCAAAAGCGGCGGCCATTTTGAAATTCAAGATAGCCGCCCTCTGCAATAAACTAAAACAATGCCAACTACTAATTGCTAGAAATCCACCCCGGTCATACCACTGCCGAAGGCATTACTTTCGACACGGAGTTTCTTTCAGAGGCCAAATTTTGAACAATTCCTTTTCTGTAGCAATTTAAACCGACAACCATTTTGAAAATGGTGAATGACACTTTAAAAAGCCCTTATATTATATCGAGCATAAATTATACAGGACCGTGGTTCAAAGAGTAAGCAATCTGTTAACACTAACAGGCCTCAGTTGAAGAAAAAACCACGGCTTGAGCCTCTGGCCTGTGTGTTGAATTATTGATCGTTTTGTGTGATTTCTTAACTAACGATCTGGTGACACAAGGCCCGTGTCGAGGCCGAAACGATTATTCCGTAAAAACCATGGTCAGAACAACCAGTTTAATTGCGTTTGTCCTGAAGTACGAATTAGCTTAATGGTAAAGGAAATGATATGTATATTATTTTGGTTTTTACCCTACACCAATATGTTAATATTCGCTACCTTAAAGAGACGAAAGCCATAGGAACAATAGGTCTCCACAGGGGGATTCTAAAGAGAGGGATGACTGTTCCACAAGGAATTGTGTGTATAAAGTCTATGGGAATATGTTAAAGGGGCTGAGTGTCGCCTTGAATATTGTAAGCTTGTGGCTGTCACTGGCTGTGTATGGAAAGATGAACTCTCACCCAGATAATGCCCACGCGCGCGCTTGCGGACAAATCACACAGGGTGCCGTCTTTGTCAAACTGTGATGTGATCGCCGGCGCGCACGCGCGCGCGTAGTAACTGGGTTATTCCATTTACAGCTACAATCATGGCGACACGGCCCCTTTAAGTACAGTGACAAACGAGAACAGAAAAGAAGTCTAGGCCACAAGAATACAAAAATGGGACTGTGCGTGTGATCAGCATTGTACCACACTTTGGTAAAGGGTCAAAAAAATAATAATACAAAAATAAATTAAATTTAATAGCATTCTTTATCCCCGATGCATTACACACATTTAAATGTTATATGTGTACAAAACCCCATTCAATCCACGGTTTGGAAAGGTCAGTATATAACGTGGTAATATTTAATCAGTGGATATGGATGTATTTAGTATGCATCAAGGTAGATCAATGCACATATTATATTATAATAACATATTGTATGTTTATCCCTACGCTAAACGTGTCTGAAGATTGATTTTGTTATTGAATTTCTATCGAGTGTTTACAGTTCACGCATAACACGGGGCCTTGCTCGTAAGGTTCGTGTTAAGTAATACAAATCCACGCTTTTGTCATTATAATAGATTCTGACCCAGTGTTGACGATCCGTGCCGAAACCAGGCACTTCCTGTCAGAACTCGAAACTGCGTTTATTTTTCTCATTAAGTAGTATGAGAACTAGAGCTGTTCATTGCTATTAATATTCCACGTTCCCTGCACTCTTGGGGTGATCGCTGTTTCTCACATTCGGGACCATCTCTTTGGAACAGCCTCCCTCCAACTCAGACAAGCAGACACTTGCTCTTGTTTTAAAACAACTCTCAGAACCTATTTATTGTTCAATACATAGCTGTAGTCTTTTGGTTGTCTTCGTGCTTTTTAGCAGAGCTCTTGTCAATTGTGCCAGGAGTGTTATTCTTGACAGACATGGCGCGTTAGGAAAATGTCCATTATTATTAATATACATTTCTGGTTATGAAACCAAGGATGCCTCATAAGTGAACTCAAGTGAACTTAATCACTGTATATCTCGAGCTGAGGAAAATATAAACAAGGCTGCTTGCTTGAAACACCGTGGTAGCTCCCCTTTCTTCCTCGACAAGTGTTCTGGGTTCTTTTTTACGTGCACTGCGGCTTAATGTCCCATCCAAAGGGCAAAGATGGTAAAGTATCTTGCTCAAGGGCACAAGTGCTACGACCTGGATTCGAACCCACATTCTGCTGCCGAAAACACCAGAACTCGAGTCCGGGGAGCCAGACCGTCACTCCACTTTTCTCATACACAAAATTATGACTATACAATGTAACGTATCTCTCAACAGTTTATGTTTGAGATAATTTTGTTATCAAGACTAATGTTTCGGTTGTCTGTACTTTTAATGCTAATACGGGAAACGGGTATCTCTGATAAGGGCCTGAAAGCATGCACTGCAAAGACTGGGATGTTAAATTAACCATCTTGTTATCTATATTATATGACAACACTGACATGGTGTTGATTTTACTAACAATAAAGCAATGGGGATAACTAACATCATGCCAGTGTTGTCCATAATTATAGACACCAAGATAATCAAATAACACCCCCGTTTTTGCAGTGGGTTGAATAATATAACTTTTTCAACTGCATTAGTGGTAAAATGTAAGGTTCATTTCTCTGCTCAATTCCCGGTGAGAATAACTGATACATGGAAAACTGTACTCTGAAAATGTTTTTAAGCATTATCTTTAAGTGCTAAACTTCATCAATCATATTGTTTATGGTTTACCCATACACCGAGGTGTTAAAGCACTGTATACTCAGTACTTTCCTGAGCAAAAGATGCATAGTCATATCCACTCGGGTGGGATTCGAGCCCACGACCTTTGCCATTCTAGAGCAGATGTCTCACCAACCAGACCACCGAGACTGTCCGGTAGCTAGAGGCAGTTCGAATCATATTAGCAGCGGGTACCGCAACCACGGTTTCCAATAGATGTTAAGTTTGCAGAGGGGATAAAGAATGTTATTTATGTTTTACCAATACACCGATGTGCTTAATCACTGTATCAGAGTACTTTCCTGAGTTCTGTAAAAAAAAATGTTGTTTATGAGTTATCGGGTATCGTATATAGGCATCTTTCCGCCTATATATGATGTTTGACAATACCAGTACTGCGTACAGTGATAACACAAAACTGCACTGCGGTACGGGTCAAAACTACAATGACAAAAAGTATACAATGCGTGAAAAACGAGTTGGTATGTAAGTAGTTGTGAGTGCTCTCTCGACTTTAAACTTTATATTTTACGCTCTAGATATCCCCAATGGCGAACGCTCGAGTGGAGGTCACAAAAACAAATCTGTGTGTTTCATGGCATTATAAATAAAGAAAACAAGTATATGAGCCAATATTTTTGACCCACACGTCGCCTTTGTGTTATTAGCTACGCGAGTTAGCCACCTTAGCTCATTCCCCGTTCAAAGGTGTTGTAAAGCAATCCATGCAACCCGTCTATTTCTGGCCGTTTGCAGAAGTAGCCTCACTTTCAAACTCGTCACCGATTCCACAAAGTGCAAATTCATTTTAAAAACTTGCATTTTGACAGGAAAAGAGGATCACTTATCTACCAACCCGTTAGCAGTTTTTCCAATGTTTGTAACCTTTTTTAAGTACCTGAAACCAACCAAAATGTGTTTCAACTTGTGAATGAATTGCAGGCTTATACTAAAAATAACTTGAGTTAAATTTCATTCAAAAATGGACGGAAAATGTAGGTAGATTTTTCCGTCCAAGTTTGATAATTTTTTAGGGTGATTTGAAAACAAACAAAAAACGAAAAACATCAAATGAATCACAACAAACTATTTTCAACAGAAGCCTGCATGTTCTTTCACAAGTTAAAACACTTGTGGGTGGTTTCAAGTAGGCCTACTTATAAAATTAAAAAAATTCATGACTTTAAATCTGAGGGTCAGATTTGCATACTCCTATCATTGTGAAAATACTGTCAAAATTAAAATCCCATTACTATCGGTGCCTTCTCCTGTCAAACTGGCCCTTGCCACAAAACACCACAGGAGACTGTGGAGACTAAGTCCACAGTACACAAGCCATGGGGTTTCCTGATAATACCAGCTGTACGAACAGGATGACTCATGCACCTATGCTAGCCTGGAAGGTATGGTACTTTGTGGCAGTCTGTGGTATACTGGAAACCGCCACAAAGTACTAAATAGGATTTTAAAGAAACTTAAATGTCAAATAACCTCATTTTCTTTGCCTCGGCTTTATACAGACATTGTACAATTGACAATTTAATTTCAAACTTGTCCTCTATTGAGAAGCACGAGCAAGAGACTATATCATACCACTATGACCTCTCACCTTTCATGTATCGTGGAAATCCATATAAGGGCATAACGACGAGTATTCCTAAGCAGGCCGGCATGACCAGACCCAGCCACCACGCACCGATCCATAGTGGGTGATCTACAGTTATTCCTCTACAAACAAATAATAATATTAACATTAAATGGGCACGTTGCCTTCGTATTGGGCGCTTTTGGGCTATACAAATCGTTTGTCATTATTTTTATTTAATTTTAATTCTTGGAAAATACAATAACGGGCAGAGGCCGTCCAGTGAAGGGCAAAAGTGAACAAAAAACTGTCAGCGAGAAAAATAATCCCTCCCAGACCCCGCACAATATATTAAATCGATAATACAGAATATACGCCAACCTAAAAATTAGGTTAAAAAATAGCAGGAAATGGCAAGTAAAAGATAATGATAAAATAAACAGAATACAATGGTACTAAAAAAACACCTCACAAACCACCCACATTGACGACAATAGAAATTGTTAAGGTAAAATACACAGACAATTTATATAGAAAGAAGAAAGTAAAAAAAAGAAGGCATGAATAAGGATTCTGATAAAGTAAGCAGAAACCAGCAGAACTATAAAAAAAAGACAAGTTAGAACAATAACAAAACAACAATAAAAAAAACAATTACAATAGCAATAATGATAACAAAATAATAGTTATGAAAGGCATACGGTTGGAAAGATAATGTTAAAAGTAGAATATAACGATTCACATAAGTATCCCTTGAAATGTTGTGGTTTTTGTTTAGTTTCGTGACAGAACACGGTCTGCCATTTTGTAGAACTGAATTTTTGAGTCCACAAAATGACGGGCGGTTTGTTTCTAAGTATAGAGTGTGGTTCCGCTGGTTGTATTTCCGAGAGGCAATTCGTGTTTTTTAAATCACTACTCACAAGTTACAACTCTTAAAAAGGATCAAGGAGCAATTCCAAACGGCAAAAATTTTAAGAGATTTGAAGGCAATGTGTCCCTTTAGCACAGTGGTTTTTTTTATCAAAGTTCATTTGCAATGTTATGTACCAAGCGTTCCGCTAAGAGACAACTCCAATCAACACTCGTATTGATTGAATTGGCACATACCTCAAACATTGTGGGCTCATCAAGTTTTTTAACTACACTGTACATACCTAACAATGTGTTTACATTGTTGAACTATCCAGTTTTATATTGAAATTATAATCTAGTGAGGTTTGCAGTAACACCATGTTCAGAAATCTCTTCACGAGTTGTGGTTTGACAACTCGACGTTTCGATCAGTATGCTCTGGTCGTCTTCAGGAGAACGTCCCACCGCAAACCCCACTAGATTGTATTCCCACCATGCAAAGTTTCAAATCTTAGTCAATTTGAAATTTAAAAAGAAAAAAAATCAATTGGATGGCAAAGATTTCCTTACTCGTTTGGCTCCTTTGGGAAGTCGGTGTATATTCCCAAGAACAGACCACCGACAAGATATCCAATCGCTGGACCAAGAGTAGTAACTGCTTGAAAAACACCTGTTACAGATATCGAGGACATGTTTTAAAGATTTGTATAGTTATCTTCAGTCAAAAGCCGTGTTCGCATTGGGCTTTTTTTTTTTTTGGGGGGGGGGTGTAAACTAACCGAGCATACTCTCTTAATATAAAAGAGTGAAAACCACTCGTTTTGTCCGTCATACCACTCTTGCAAAGAGCCATATGGCGGACAACTCTTTAAAGAGTGAAAAACATGTATTTTTACTAGATTCCGAGTGAAATTCACTCCACTTTTACTCATAAAAGAGTGGTGAAGAGTGAGTTTCACTCTCAAAAGAGCCAAACTGACACCACTCTGGCAAGCGAGTGAAATTTACACTCTTTTACATTTAGAGAGTATGGGTAATTTGACCATTTTAAGTCCAGTGCGCGAACAGCCGCAGAAAATATCACCCAGAGATAACCGAGTCCAATGGGTAGTTTAACCGGCCACTTTCTGCCCAGGTACACTAACCTCTGGTCAAACTAACCGAGCCAAAAAGTCCAGTGCGGACGCATCGTCCAGGTAAAAACCAGTCAGTGAAATACAACATCGGGTTCGCACGCGCAAATGCTGGTTTTATATAGTCGGCCGCACGATGGTCATGCGACGGTAAAATTGATGCTTGGCGCAGTTTGTTGGTCTGACGCCTCAGTCGGTTTGTTTTACCATCGTCTCAGTATAGTTTACCCACGTCAAATAATCGAAGTGCGTACACCGGTAAGATTTACCCATTGGAAGTTACCCATGGTCTCGGTTAAATATTTATCCAATGCGAACGCGGCTTTTTAATGTCAGTTTGGTCATTTATCTTTAGTAAAAGTTTATCATGACGATAGTCGGTGAAATAATAATAAAAAATTTAAAATGCGGTAGATGAGATACAATTATTTTTCCTTGACTTCTGTTCAGAATTTTCCCGACAGCTGAATATACTTACCTACATAAAGAGACACGCTCACTGGATTGACGTTTTCGTCAATGTAAGTCACACCAAGTGTGTACAAAGGGGAGGCACCTATTCCATGCAGCGCCTGCGCCGCCACAAACATCCAGAAATAGTTACTTAAACTTGAGCTGCCTGCGTTACAGCCTGGTACTCCTGTCCTGGCCGGATCGCACGTGTCGACGTCAGACGGCATGACGTCATAGTCCGGCGTCAGAAAGTGGGGCAGCATAAAGACGATGGAGCCTAGGACGAAGATGAAGGAACCAGTTCCGAGCCACTTAGGCTTGTGACTTTTCTCGCCGACGTACGTGACGAAGACGATGATGACCATGACGGAGAAGTCGTAGCAGCTGCTGATGGATCCGCTCTGGACGCTCGGCAGGGAGAAGCGTCGCTCCAGCGTGGACGTGATCACGTAGATGAAGCCGTTGACGGTCATGCCCTGCACGAGGGCGAACCAGCTCAGGAACACCAGGTATCCCTTAGGGTTGTTCAGGACCTGGAGGAACCCAGGCCGAAACCCCAGCCAGCCATACCGGACGCAATCCTCCGGATCGTCAACGCTTGAAGCTATGCTCCTGGTTCTTCCTCCCTTTAGGTTCCGGATCTCCACTTCACCCCGTCCATGGGTGTCACCGTTCCGAACTTCGGATGTCTCCATCGCGTTGTAACATGGGTTGCTAATACCCTCTCCAACTTCCCCGCCCCCTGAAGCTAACACGGTTGTATTTTCTTCATCCATTGACTATCTCTCTGCCATCATTTTCCCATAGATCGGTAAACTTAAGCTTGAAATGTATGGTCGGCAAAAGTTACCTGCATGCATAAGAAAATGACCTGTTAAAACCACACAGCTCAAAGGTACGGAAGCCCTGAAGGGACATTAGACTGCGGTTCTCTTTGCCATAAATTTTGTTATAATTAGTTAAGAAATTATTCCAAAAAAGTGAATGGACAACGTATTGCGGGATGGTCCAGATACTACCAAAAAATTTTCGAAGATAGGGTGACGTACTTCCAGTGAGTTCACCTGATACAGATGACCTTTGCCTTCTTTAGTGTCAACGCACTTTGTACCTCTAGAAGGTCCATCTACTCAAACTTAACAATGTGTTTACTGGTTATCGATTACTGCAAGAAAAACGTCAATAACAACAAGTAAACAAAAAAAATACCGTAAGCCGAAACAACCAGGCTTCCTATAGTGCATTACGCCAATTAGTCACAGCCGAGGTCAAAAAGACTTAATTTATAAAAGTTGGCGTCTGGAATATTTCGAAAAAAGACTACTTACATAAACATTTATAACGAATAAACTCCGCTTTTATATATCCTTCCAAACGAATGTTGTCTGTATGCCAAATGCAGTATGTTTCAGCCCCAGGTGGATTTGGTTCCACCCAAAGAAAAATCAGCCCACACTAAAATGTTGACTTAGTTTATCGCGTTGCGGTGGGCGGCTTGATCGTAATCGCTAATAAAAAAAACCTTCATTAAACATCGTAACACAGTTGCGTGTAGTATTTCTAACATTATCAACCTCGCTAATCATTAACTATATCATATAACTGTAACGATAAGCCATTTATTTTCATAACCACGAGGGTAGCATGTTTATTTACGGCCTGACTGGTTGTGTGTTTGTGGCACAACCATATAACACGCTGGAGCAACTGACCTAAAAATGGGCCTATATCTAAATCTCATTTTTTTTAACTTGTAGTTTCTTTTAATTCTTTTAAACTATTCTCGAATGTAGGCGTTTTATTACTCTTTCTCACAGGCCCTAATTATTTTACTTGAGAAGCAATATTTGAAACCAAACAGTATGCCATGTTTTGGGTCGGATTTACTCCATGAAAAAAAAACTGGCACGAGATTCAACGCGTGCTCGTATATACGTTTTGGGGTTTTGTCTTATTAGCCACCGTGTGAATTTCTCTATGGTGTGAGGTGGAGATAAAAGTACCCCCCCCCCCCCCCATCACCACAACCACTCCCATCCCAACTGCAATGGGGGCGGGAGCAACCGCTATACAGATGTTTCCGTTTTAAACGAATAAACTGAATAATTTATTGCAACCCACCCATCCATAAGCTTACCCCTCCCCCTCAGGAAATACCTTTGCTCCGCCCATGCTTGTCACTGTGACGTAACTCACCTAAACCTCACTTTGTCGTGTCATCGAACGGGCGACTGGATAGGGCAAGTCAGATGTAGGCCTATAAGTCTCACCTTTGCAAGCACATTGTTCGTTTTGTAAACTCTTTTGTAATAGCGTATGTATACCTCAATCAATGGTGGGAAAATTTTTCTTTGATGAGAGAACACGGGTGGATTTGAGGCTCAGTCCCAACGTCTCCTACCAGGGTTAAACCCACATGAAACCACGGCATTGCAAATACACGCTTATTTGTTTTAAATGTATCATCATGGAGGTATCATGTACAGACATCGTACGTACGGTATTCCGATTCCGTTGCCCATACCGTACATTGATGATACTCAAGGACAGCGCATCATTGTGATGCAGTGTACCTTAATAAATAGCTTTGTTGATATTATCTCTGTGATAGTGCACTTGTACTAAATGCACCTGCATATTATAGTAGGCCTACGAAAAGGATAGACTTTCGCTTTATATAGTTTGTGTATATAGTCAAAATAACCGTCTATATTTGTCTATATAGGCTGGGAGTTTAGGCAGGAAAATCAAAAACTCTGAAACAAATCTTCTCATAGTTGTAGTCTGATTCAAACAATATTCCTTTGCTTGCCCCCCCCCCCCCTCCACACACACACTCCACCTCACCACCCTAACACACAACACTGAGATTTTACTTATTGTTTAGTTGATTCACCTCCAATACTTTGTTTTAGTTTCTAACAAACTTTGATAGACAAAACACACAATATTGATCATGCTTATTTTTAATCAGTCTTGCGGTTGACGTTTTTGAATACAATTTTGAAATCATACATTCGATTACTCCAAACTATTTCTCAGATAGTCCCTTCCCCTACCCCTCCTCCAAAAAAAAAGTGCCATTCACGCCCCACACTCCTCTACTTTCAAGAAGATTCTAAGTAACTTAGGTTTTAAAAGGGCAAGCAAGCCCCCTTAATCCTACCACACTTCTCATCATCACAGCAAAGAAGAATTTAGAGGTGTGGCCTTCAAGGTAAGTTAAAGTATGATACTATCTCGACTCGGTGAGAAAGCTTTCAGTTCTGGTTTCACCACGGTTTCACACTCATGCATGTTTCACTTCACTAAAAGCTGTTGTAGTGTAGCCTATTAAATATTTTAAAAGTAAAACATCGATCGTATATACTTGAAACTAAAAGCACTCTCGGGCCTCAAGAAAACTGCATCTTCATAACGGCCTGTGCTAACCCATGTCACTATTGCTGCTGTCAATTTTAATAATTTATAAAGCTGCTCACGTTGGCAATGATGAAATGGTATTATTGTGAAAACAACTATCCAACTTGGATGAAACTGCTTCGACATGCCACTGTTATCCATGACACTCCAAGCTTTTTGAACAAGTTAAGGTAAGGGTTTGATTTGAATGTGTAGTTTATACTACAGCGAACCAGTGCAGTACCGTCTGTGTGCCTTGGTAAATGTAGTGGCTGGCATGGGGAGGGTACCCAGAGTGCCCAAATCTTGATTCGAAAAAGGACTAGCGTAAACCTTGGCTTACCAAACCTATAGACTTTTCACTCTGTCTAACACTAAATATATTTCTTACCTGAATTGGATGAACTTAACCACTGTCTTGTCCCTGCTACAGCTACATGTACATATGAAAAAAGCAGTTCACGTGAACAACAATAATGCACGCAATAATTAAATAGGAGCAACCTTTGGCGTTCAACCCATCACAATAATATAAAAGAGTTCATGACTCACACAACGACTGATGGATGTGTGCAGAGGCCGCAAATTGACTCACCAATGTAGTGAAAGCAAACATTATTGAACTGATGCATGACAGAGTCGTTGAATATTCAATTCACGCCTGCAGGGTGACCTTTAAACTTTGTTTTAATTAAAGATTTACATACCTATATACCGTATACACGGTTGAATGAGTGTACTTTGTAGTTGATTTTGACGTCCTTGTTAATGACGACAAACTTTTCAGACATTCTGGAGCATGAAAAATGCTATTCGGGTGTTACTTTTGTTCGTTTTGTTGGATAGAATAAGGCTATCACCGTGTATATACCCAAGTACCAGTATGACGGGGTATTTTTTTTTTACAGTGAAACACAAGAAAGTAAACACCTGTCTTCCACAAAGTTTCGTCGAAATGTATAACTGTTTTAAATTTAATTGTTTGTCTTTTTATTTTAAATCAATTTTGGGGTGAACAAAGAAACGTTGGCTGGAACGGGATTTCAACCTACGACCAACGGCTAATAAACGTACCGACGCTCGACTCAACTGAGCTGTCCAGCCCTAATTTCGATGGTCTCCCTATTGTTTTTTCAATATCTTTGTTCGTTTTATTCTTGAACCACGATTCTGTTTTATTTATTTTATTATATTAAAACACCACTGCCGTCGTTGAGGGCGGCGTAGGATACTATACGCTGTCCCGATTATAGCAGCCTACCAACTGGAAGCCAGTGTGGCTGTTCCGGATGTTTTCACCTTTTAAAACCAGATAAACACCAGCTCACATTCAGTTTTTCTGAGCTATTTAAAGGTTTGATGTTTTTCCAACGTTGACATTTCTAAGGTTGAAGTAAGGTAGGGAACACGAGCATTTCACGCTTCAGTTTGATGCCCAGTTTGAGACCTAGTGACATCAGTTTATCAACTTCATATCGCTCATTTTTAATTTCCTCCCTTCACAGTTGACTTGTTGACGCTAATTCTGATAATGAAATATTTGCTCTTTCCAACAATGAGCTCTTTTGTAACCAAAAGGGTAATTTTCTTTCATTTGATGATACTAAAATTACTGATGCCTTTATTAACAAGGCAAAAAAACTAATGAGCGATTGGATTCTAGGTAAAACCTTCAAAAACTATTGTGTACATTTTAAACTGCTCATAAAAAATAGCCACCATTTTGTGAGGAAATAAAGACAATACGCAAGCCTCTAGGTCTTTAGAAGCTACCGCTGCTGTGATGGAAAAAATGAGAAAGGACCGATAGGATGTGCCTCTCAGCATGAGTAGCTACCATTGTAAATGGCAAAATAGGAAGGAAAGGATGGGCCTCAATATTAGTAGCCACAACTGTGATGAAAAATGAGAAAGGAAAGGATGGGCCTCTACAGCGTGGGTAGCCACCTTTTTGTTATGGCAAAAGAGAAAAAGGAGATGGGCCGCTAAATTATTGACCGCAGCGTTCTCTCTAGCGTTTTCTCTCTGTGTAACTATTTGTACGCCCTCTCGTGAATCAACAAGTTTTACTTATCCGACGGCTGTTTTTTAATGCGACGCTGCACAAGTTTATTACCCAAGTTTCTAAACCAACCACACACCCAAAAACATCTTTAATAAGACTACTTACGGACGCTCTGGTCTAATTCCTTTCCCCTTAAAATAGTACATTTTGTGTGGGAAGAATGATGCTAACAAGACTGTGGATTGAATCACAGCCAGCAAGAAATTGAATAAACGTGTATGGCCGGATTTAAACCGTTTACAATTCATACAACAGTCGTATATAAATAGTTGTCGCTATGCAACGAATGGGGTACACGATGGGCCGCAGGATCGGGAGTGTGTTTATGATCGTCTACACGACACACGAGATACGACTGTAGTACAATACTATTAGTAAAGTAGGTTAAAGTTGTATTTTTTGTTGTTACCAAACAAAGCAAGAGTAGATCAGAGTTTCTTGCTTTTTAACAGTAAATGTAGGTTTGGTAGCTCCAACAATTCTACGTCTTCGCCAGTAAACTACACTTTTTTATGACTGGTTTTCGAAATAGCGCAACACCACTTTGAAAACGGGAAAAACTACGTGCACAACAACCGGTGGTCTGTGTAGGTGTTCTTGAGAAGAGTCTGAACTGCCCTGAGAGCCAGGAGAACAGCGATCAGAAAAGGACACAAGAATGTCTGAACAGGGAACTGAGGACCGCGAGGTGAGTGTCATGCCTTGATTTCAACAGCTCATGAAAGGGGAAAATGAAGCAGCTGTTGATGATGTACCCATTGGTTTTAAACCCAGAGAGGTTGTCAATGTCAGTGACAGTGGTCATGTGGTGAACAGTTTTTTTTTCCTCATATTTCTACTCAACATCAGCTTTCCTTTTTATTCGTGTAGTGTACAAAATGTAGTGTGCACAAAACGTGTTAAGTAGGTTAAGTCTAAAATATTTTTTAGGATTTATACTTGCTCTCTAACTATTTTTCTGTTCAGAATTGCTGGACGAAATCGTTTAATGCAACAATAAGTAAAAACACCTATGCTATACGGAGATCTACTAAAACAAAATGCTTCGCCATGGCATTACATTAACAATTGCTTTTTGGCTGAGGACTAAACGCCCCAAAGTCAGTACTTTCTTGTCACTCAACCGTAGGTAGGACTAGGAGTCCTGAAAAATTAGTACTTTCTGATTCTTAAATCTTGTAAGAAAACTAATGCCTGTTACGACCGACATGACCGATCATGTCAAAATCTCAAAAAAGGAGTACAACGCCCAAGTTACTGGGTCTAGTGTTAATACAGCATTATTAAATTAGATTTAGAGTAGATGTCAACAATTTTCAGCAGACCACATTTAATACTGACTGTATTTTTTTCATATTTGGAACAAGTAGGCCTGTGTATTAATTATGCCTGAAATGAAATATTACGAAAACTTCATGAAAAACATTCTACCTTCATAAATAATTGATTCCTGTGAAAGTTTATGATATTAATGCCTTAGGCTTAACTTTAATGTTTGCAAAATTAAATAGAAATATAAAGCAAACCATTGCATGAACTGAAGTACATGTATTAATGTAATGTACTTCAACATTTGTGTCGTTTTTCTAAATTCCCACATTCCCACATTTCAACTTGAGTCTTTGTTTTTAAAAGCACACTTCTTGTTCTACATTCGAATGTCATACAAGTAACAGTTACTGGTTTGACATTCTTTACTTCATGTCTTTCAGTTGAAAGTTCGATAGTTTCAACTGTTCAGACCCATTTAGCCGGGCAATAACTACACTCTAGGCAAACCCACAAAGAAGGATCCAGGGATTGTTGAACTTTACGTAACCAGCTTCACTGCTGGGTTTAAACAAAATAAATGGATAACAAATATATATATTTACATTATTTTGCAAACTGCTTACCAACAAAATCGACACTGATCATTTTACACCAGGCATAAGGTATAAATGCACACACAATTTTGGCCTACTGTAGTCAGGCCTTGTTGAACTTTGCTCATGAAGGGGCCTGGCAATTTTCCTCTGGTAAGGGGCACTTCTAGGAAGAAAATGTATTGAAACTTCGCAAAGGGCACCACAGCAAAAAGCACAGGGCACCACGGCAATTGCTGACGGTGCCTTGGGTATAATTCTAGAACATTTACATGTACATGATTGGATGTTGTTTTGTCATTTAGTTTGAGAAAGACTCTGCTAGGGTTAGCCTAAAAGAATTTGAGACCATTTAAAAATTTTTGCTTACTTTATTTCTAACAGGAGCAGCAACCCGCAACTGAAGAACAAGATGAAAAACCCGCCACCGAGGAGAACAACAATACAGATGAACAACAACAACAACAAGCTGTTGATGGTGAAAATGCAGACGAGAAAAACGAGACAAATGAAGGTAGAGATGGGAGAGGGACGGAGAGGGGACGACCAAAGGGGACCAAAATAGGAACAGGTATTAGCCATGGAAGAAAATACAGTCATCGTATTGTCACCTGGCTTATATCATATTCCATTACATGAATAAATCATTTCTCCATTTGAGGCGGATAATACATTCAGTGTTCTTTATCTGGGCAGTAGTTTCCTATCACATCTTACAAGGTACCTTACAACAAACCCTGTTAAAAATTCCATCAAATTAATTCACTTCTCACATTTGAGTACTCTCTAAATGTAAAACAGTAAAAAAAAAAAACCACTTGTTTTGTCCGTCATACCACTCTTGCAAAGAGCCATATGGCAGCCAACTTTTTTTAGAGTGAAAGACAGGTATTTTTTACCTGAATCAGAGTGAAGTTCGCTCCAACTTCATTCCAAAAGGGGGAAGCACAGTGACATTCACTCTGAAAAGAGCCGAAATGACACCATTCGTGTGAGAGGATGAAATTTTCACTCTTTCACATTTAGAGAGTAATGTTAAAAAAATTTTTACAATGTTTTAGTTTTTGTTTATGTTTCTTTATTTAGAATCTACATACTATTTTGTACATTTTTTATTTTTTAATAATATATTATTATTACTATTTTTTTTTCTTTTTTCGGGGGAGGGGGGGGTTGGAGATTTGCAGGGTCTTAAAAAAGTATTTCCTCTTCTTTGAAATATTTCCACATAGGATTGGTACGTCTAGACCACTTGCACGGGACGTCATTACTCATGTCACTGATGAGGGCAAAAAGTTTATACATGTATAAATCTTAGCCAATGATACAATGTAGGTCTTTATTTTACGTAATAGCAGCAGAGTGTAGCCAGGATTTTTTCAGTGCGGGAGAGGGAATAGGGTGGGCATGGCTCTTCAGGGTGGTGGGCAGGGGACTTGGCTTTTGTCCACATTTGGGACGTCATGCTTTTTTAATACAAATCACAAATGTTTTTAATATCGAATTGTTTATGAAGGCATAGGCCCTACAACTCACAGACCTTCTGAGGGTCAGTGAAGTCCACAGGTCTTGCTCTCAGCCCTGATGAAAGGCTTGTCAATTAGTGGTGCGAGGGTTACCAGCCCATACTGCTGAAATAACCGACCTTGGTCTAACTCTAATGGGCCAGTAGAAAGTTCTGGCTTTACAATCGAGAACTTATTTGAATATTTTGGAGTTGCATGTAGGCTTGTTTCTATGATGAACTATTCTCTCTAAAATATCAGAATTATTTGTGAGTATTCTAGGCAGACACAAACTAAACATCACACACCAGTAACACAATAACCCAAGCCACACGTACCACAGTTCAAAGTCGACTTCTAGTTCAATCCAGCCTGAAGTAAATCAGTTTCCACCAACCATCAGTCATTCCACTGCCATCAAACAGCGTGCATTCCATTGTAACTAATGATAAACACATGCCCCATTTATGTTCCACACAATGTCATAATGATTAATTCATGCAGCAAACAACTAGGGTGAACAGTTTATCATTCCGACAAGTGGATGCAATATTCCATACTGCACATTTCAACCAGCTCTCATTGATCATTTTTGGTTAAAGATGCTATCATGTTGCAGTTTCCCATGAAAAAATATTAATGTGTTGAATCTTATTTTTTGTTCACCTGCTTTCAACTCGGCTGAAGCCAAATCCAGAAAAGGTCATATTTGTTCAATCCTGGTGGCTAAAAAATAGAAATAAAAACCGGAGAATGCTGATTGCATCAATATCATACATGCATGCCTGTATGCTTGGTTCTTGAAAGGGCAAGGGCACCCAGGAATTTTTCTCCGTGGTAAAGGGCACCTCTATGAGGAAATTGAAAATTTCTATTGCAGGCCTCGATCTTAACAAAAACGGGGGCAGGCCTTTGCTGGCTATATCACAGAAATTGTACAAGGGCATGCTGGCCAAGTTGGTGGTGACAGTGCAATATTTCTGAAGGGCATGCTGGCCAACTGGACAGGGCATGAGGCCAATTGGCCTTGGTGGCCTCAGTTAAGATCAAGGCCTGCTATTGGAATAGTTTAAGGGCACCAAGGCAATGACCAGGGGCAACGGAGGCAAGTGCCTTTGTTGCCTCCTTGAAGTATCAAGCCTGTACATGTATACAGACAATTATCAAGCTCTTGTGATCTCCGGACACTATTTCTAGAGACCAGTTAAATAGCAACACTTTCAAGGGACAAGAAACTTCAACGTGTATAGCACCTTTAACTATCCAAGAAATAAAAAGTTTTTATAATTAAACTTTCTTTGTGTTATTTTGTTATAATAATAATACGCAGTTCTTATATAGCGCTTTATCACACCTGATGGGCGTCTCAAAGCACTCAGTATATTTTTCTGCAAGGTATGCAGAGTTACGTTTTTTTGAAGTATGAGACCTGTTCCTTTACATAACACCATGTAACGGTTTACAAGGTGCTGTGGTGCAATCTGCAGCCGATCAAACCAGGAACACCGGGGCGAACCCCTTCTCTTTGCGATAAGAACACTGGGTTCATTTACGTGCATTAAACAACACACAGGACCTACGGCTTTACGTCCCATCCGAAGGATGCAGCAATAATGGTTAAGTACTGTATCTTGCTTAAGGACACAAGTGTCACAACAGGGACGCGAACCCACACTCTGCTGATCAGAAACACCAGAGCTTGAGTCCGGTGTTCTTATCCGCTCAGCCACAACACGCCATAAAGAACATGTTATGTCATGCTTGAAATAGTGAAACGTTACATTTTTTGTTGTAGTTACAGTACAATTCAATATTATTTGTAATCTTCATTGTAGTGAACTCAACAACAGAGGAATCCAAACGACAAAAGCAGTTTGTTGCAGAATTCAACCGGCTAAAGGACAGCCTGGAAAAGGAGGCTACAAAAATTATCAAACCAGAATTGTAAGTAGAATTGTGACTTTTAAAATTTGTCATTTTATTTTATTATTTTGAAGTAGGATGGGTGGGAGCGGGGTGCAGGCAGCCCTATGATTGGTCAGTAAAACCAATCAATCAATCATTCAATCAGTCAATCAATCAAACATTCATTCAATCAATCAAAATAGTTTTTGTAGTGACGGCAGACCCTGTTTTTCCTCAAGTCTCAGGTTTGACAGCTATTTTGAAGAATTGGTCAAGTTTGATTTAGATTTAAATATCTGAAAGTTGGATTTAAAAACGCTTTAATCATACCTCTGATGCTCTGACATTTATTCTCATTCACAAACACCGATACTCCTGGTGCACTTAGCACCTCATAACATGACTGTCCCATAGATACGATCATTCTGTACACACTCAAGGATCCAATCATGCGAGACCCTCCACCCTCCCCCCCTCCAAGCTTTAGTGGAACTGTTACAATCCAGAATAGTTAACGTTTAAATTGAATTTGTTTCATTCAACAGCCAACCGCACACACCGTATATTCACACCAGTCTAGCGCCATACTACAATACGTACACAATCCAATACCTTTTGGATCTGGTAAGTTTAGACTAATCCGAGTAGCTCATTCATGGGCGTTAACACCACCGCAGCTTTGGCCACCACACGTGCGCGTCGACGCGCACACACTGTAAATCCTCCATGCTGATTGGTAGGCCTATATATGCGCGTTGTCGCGCTATTGTCGTGTCACACACGCAGGCAGTCGCCATAAACGAGCGCTGCTTGTATTAGTGTAGAGAGAGTTCTTACTCCCAAGATATGTTTTTCCATTCCCATGCAAAGTTTTACAATGATTGAACTTTTCTGCACTGACAATTACAAATGGCTGTGAGAAAAACGACCTAACTGTCACATTCAGTCTTCTTGAAACACACTTTTGGACAGTAATTTGCTCACGACCTTTTGCCATTCACTCTTTCGTTACGACCTGGCTCCCAGCACATGACGATACGCACATTGTAATTGTCCCATGCTACAACCTTTTTTTAGCAGGTCATTTTTATAATTTTCATTTCATTTCATATTGATTCCAAATTCAACTGGCAGCATTGAGCTAAATTATTTTTAAAAAATTTTTAAAGGTTGAAAATATATTAAAAATTAACACTAACGATTACAAATTTAAGAAAAATAAACAATTAAGAAGAACAGATACAAAATATTCCAAAACAAGATTTTAAGAATGATGACACAAAACAATACAACTGTTTTTTGCACTTGATGCAGCATATAAAAATCCCCTTTCTCTGCATAAAGTTTTAACTCTTGTTTCCTGCTTTTGTAAATTGCACAAAATTATTTGTATAAACCGTTCTTCTTTTCAGCCACCTCATGTCCGGCATGGATACATTACTCGTAAAACGGCTATTGGTCTTGTAGATCCAGAAGTCTCACACACCATGGATGTGTAAGTAATTTAGTTGTACTCGATGAAAAACTGGGCTTGATTTAGCAAAACACTCCAATTCATCTTAAGTCACAGTGATTCATATTTTGATATCACTCTTCGCTCGTAAGCAATTTAAATTCATTGGCCAACCCGCGTCAAGAAGAATGTATTGCGTTTTATGAAATTAAGCAATGATCTTAAAACAAGACTCCTGACGTGCTCTTCTTTAGAACCAGTTTATTCCCCTGGCTGACGAACTGAGATGGTGGTAACAATTCAAGTTGATGATTGAAGTAAAATTTACGCAGTCTGCAAACTGACAAGAATGCAGCGCTAACACAAATGCACAAAAATTCCATCTACACCCAAATCTTAGAGTTCTTGATACTTAGTGGTCAATGAAAAGACTCTTAACCAGTTGCCACCAAGATTTTTAATTTTTTTCCCCCATCCCCCTGGTGGGATCCTTTTGGCGTAATTGCCAGATTCTTTTTTTTCTTTAAGGGTATCGCTGGCACAAAGAAACCCTGATTTGACAATGCTAAGAGAACAAAGATTTTTGATATTTGATCATCAAAAAAACACCTGTTACCTACTGCATATGAGTGGTACTAAACACTGAACCATGGCTCAATTGCCGGCTCACTCTGACTTACCTCCATTCAGCCAAAATACAATGAATAAACAATGGTGGAAGCCTCTCGATGTCTTGTAATCCTCTTCTTGGAACAAACGGACAAAAGTCTGGAATCAGGGATCACATAAAAAACGTCTCAATAGTGAGAAAACTCCAAAATATTCAAGACCTTTTTCGGTCTTTGTGTGGGTGAAACAAAGTGTTTGACGAACCGTCAGACCGTAGTTGAGATTCAGACTACTTTTCTAGAATTTCAAGCCTCTTTTGTTAAAAGTACGTTTGTTTCTTCTGATTTTCTTTTTGCAGGAGTCTTGATGACGTCCCAGATTCAGTTGAAATACCAGTAACCTCAATGACGGGAGATCTCTCGTAAGTTGACGCCTAATTAAGAACTCATGAACTTGTGTTTGAGTCTGGACAAGTCAGTGGCGTAGCCAGAACCTCTTTTATAGGGGGACAAAGGGGGTTGGGCATAGATGTTTTAAGAGGGGGCAATTTTAGTTAAAATTGCCTAGTTATAGCAAATTTCATAGTGTCCAGAAGCTGAAGGGGGGGGGGCAAGCAGGGAGGCAAGATGTTCTACAGAGTGGGGGGCAGTTGCCTCCCCTCCCTTTACCCCCCTTGGCTATGCCACTAGGACAAGAATACACAAACTTCTGATAGTGATGACTTTGTCACCGTTTGCACCATGTGACGAATCAGCCCCTCAGATAAAATTCCATAATTTGAGAAAAATCCAGTTTAAAATTGAACTTTTTTTCTAACTGCTGTTTTGGAGACCCCCCCAACTGTTTTTACTTCAAAATTTCACTACTAAAAGTTAAGCTGATTTCTCCAATCACACAGAAACTCTCAATATTTTTCATTCTTGCAACTGTTCTAGTGAGTTATTAATTCCTAAACTTATTTGCCACTTTGTGAAAACGCAAAAGTCATACAACATGTGGGGCATCCTATGCTTTAACACATAATGGGGTGATTCAACTATTGCCGCGAATGTTAGATATTTTAGGATAATAGATGGCAGCAGACTTACCAGATAAATCCATTGTTCTCGGAAGTGTGCACATGCTCAGAACATCACAAACTATGGAAATTTACCCGATAAGTCTGCTGCCATCTAGCGTTCCAAAGTCATCTATTTGAAAACCATCTTATAGTTATTTACTTATTGCCAAAAACATAGTTAATGTGAGACTTTTGAGACGCTGACGGCAGCAGACACAATGGTCCTTTTTGACAGTTCTAAGCAGGGGGGGCGGACACGATATTGCGCAATTCTTTCCGCGGCGCTGTGTGAACGTACCATTTAAAAAAAAGGGGTAAATAATTTCTGCTCTAACACGAATGGATTTAATTAGATAAAAGTAAGGCAGTATTTGACCAATTATATATGCATAGTTTATTTGTAATATTTTTGGAGTGGAAGTAAATGCAAAAATTTGTCAAAAATCAATAAAAAAAAATTGGAAAATGCATCCGTCCCTCCAACACCAGGCACGTAGCCGGGCAACATCATCATACCGTTAATCAATGTGTAATGTTGCTTTGAACGAAAATTCCGACACCCCTGAAACAGTGTCACAAAACGTGACGAAAGTGACAAATTGGCCCATTCTACCCCTTAGATTTTTCAAGTTCTTCTTTTAATAATGGTTTTCTAACATTGTGAAGCTTTTTTTAAAAATCCACCCATTCTACCCAATCGATTTTTATGATTTTCAAAATGTAACGTTTGAATTAAATAGTAAATTCCGTTATCGGTTTCATGTGTAGACCAGTCGGCGTCCGGAATCTGTGTGTGTTCGTATGGTATACCAAGCAGTCAGGGTGACGAACCGTGTATTGCACGATGTCAATAACGGCTACACACACACAGCCTGGGTATGCTCGCTTTGACAGAGCCCTGACTGCGTGCGTGCGTCCGTGTGTGTGTGCATTGGTGTAAGGCAGGCTCACGAATGAGACGAGTATCAACGTTGATGGCGCCCTTTTCTTTTTCGTGCCCGCCCCCCCCCCCCTGGTTCTAAGCATGTGCGCACATGCTCAGTATTGCGCTTAGTTCTGAGCATGCGTACCACTGGTGAGAACTGCGAAAAAGGACCATCCAAAAGCCCCCATTGCCACACGTTTCGACCCTAGCAGAGTCTTTCTCAAAAGCTAAATGACAACACACATTCACACTTATTGATAATATTTTATTACTCTAGGCCGAGGAGTCAGGCTGTAAAAAACAGAGAAGGCAGCACCAGACTACCAAAATGGCCTGTTGTCAGATTCCAGAAGACAGAAGACCCTAACAAGAAGCTCAACTGGAGTGATGTGCCAAAACTTAGGTGAGTGTTTTTTATTTATTAATTCTGTAGGATTAATTTCAGGGTTTAGCACTGGTACTCGGCATTGCCACTGGTACGCCTAATGAAAACGCTACGCCAAAGGCTCCCACATGCCTGCAGCAGTTATGTTAAAAGACCTTATGCATCCGCCGCCATCTTTGAGGTCAAATGCAGCATCAAACGTGCGTTGTAGCTTTTTTGAACTCAGCCCGTTTCTGTACTAAATGCTCATAGTGACGTCATATGCATTTAAGGTCTTTTGAAATCAGCTGTCGTTGTTGTGCACACGTGAGAAAGTTTATTTCTGAATGACTTGCATGATTCCTTTGATAACAATTGTAAGGTAATAAGGTATTTACTCTGGTAAGGTAATTAATAGACCTTATGCATTGACGTTATCATGCAGCCATCTTAGAGGTAAAACGATGATGAAACAATGGAAACGCACATCTATGTACGCGCGGCACACGGGCATGGGCCAATGAGCAAGCTTCTTTTTATCTTTAGCCGAGGGCGCTCTACTAAAATGGCGTCATGTGCATAAGGTTAATTGCAAATATTACACGAATAACTTGTTTGTTCACTTCACTGGACGAAAACAAATGTGCTTAGACTACTTCACAAATTCTTTCTACGCGCCTGTTAGCTGTGGAATGAGGTGCATTCTGGTCTAGTGTAGTGACAAATTTTGCACCTCATTCCGCGGCTAACATGCGGGTAAACATTTGCTAAGATGTCTGTGGTTGGCCAGGCCAGCGAGAACACATTTTTGCCAGAGGGTGCTGGTTGTTGAGTTGCATGCATGACAGCTTGTGCCAATCAATGTCACAAAAGTTACACATAAAGAGTGTGGTGCCGAAATTGGGGGAATTCTACATATAATCTTCTTTTTTATATGCTATAATTTCTTCTTGATGAAGTACATGTAGGAAGTTAGGAACGTGCATTTACATGTTTAAAAATTAGGGGGGTGCAGTAGTATACTCCAGCTGTAGCATACTCCAGTACCCCTATCCTAAAAGTTGGGGGTGCTGGAGTACCCACAGCACTCCTTATTGGCGTGGGCCTGTGGTTGGCAAACATTGTGGATACTGGGCTGGAACTACAAATTTTTGCGACCAGCACTCAAATGTTTCACTACCTGCAACACTGATTTACCGCTCCGTAATGTTTATAATCCATCCCAGGGAATCACTCAAGACGCAGTACAGCAGCAACGCCCAGGACAGGATCAAGCGAGACTACCAGCGCACCCAGCAGGACTGGACCCGCATGGAGCTTGAGAAGCTGCGTGAAATCCACGAGGTCAACCGCAGCCATATGCGCATCACTTGCGGCACGTACCTGGGCACATCCAAAGGGTCACGTAAGGCGGTCAAATCGCTCACCAAGGTCCTGGAGTAGAGCATTCCTCAGGTTTTCAATTTTTTTTTTTTTTTTTTTCACTTAAATTTTCAAGCATTAAAATCCTCACACCTTCAAGACAAGGTTAAGTTGTTTGTAACAAAAATACTCAATGTTATTTTCTTATACCTTCTTTGCTGATGAGATAGAGCCTGCTCTACGGAAATATAAGGGAATTTGTCACACAAGGTAATTTATACAGGCAACTTGAAAGCAACCAACTCTACTGCATGCAAAAAGAACACTTTGGTTCTGCAAGAGACAGTTGTTTTTACAGTAATAATAAAAATAATCTTTGTTTGTTATAAATTGCTTTATCACACAAAACGGGCATGTCAAAGCGCTCAATATTTTTACAACAGGTGTATGCAGAGCTATGCTTGATTTATGAGACCCATTTACGTGGTACCTTGCATGTCTTGTGTGAAGGTTTACAAGGTAATGCATTGCAATATGCAACCAACGAGGCCATAAAACACGAAGGCAAATCTGTTCATTTATGATAAGTGTATTGGACTCTTTTACGTGCATCACACAACAAACGGGACAAGCGACTTAACGAAGCAATTTATGGTTATGGTAAGTGTCTTGCTTAGGGACACAAGTGTCAAGACCAGGGGCGATTTCACTAAGAGCTAAGATTGATGTTAACTGTGTATCGATCTTAATTGCTAAGCAAAGTGTGATGTCACAATACAAATCACTATGGTAATACTGACAACTCATCTTAAGATGAATCTTAGTGCGTTGTGAAATCGAGCCCGGAACCAGACCTCACACTCTGACAACACCACAACTGGAGTCTGGTGCACTTGACTGCGCACTACTCACCCACGACACGCCACAGCATTATCTTTATCAATAAAGTTTGGGGTTATTTTTTCAAAAAAATCATGTGTGAATGTATTTCTTCTTTTAGATCACCTGGTTGCCTGTAAATTGCCTTGTATCATTTGGTCGGTAGGCTATAATTAGTTGTTAATTCTCTCTTCAGTAGAGTTTCATGAAATTAAGCGTTCTACACTTTTCAGCCTTTTGCTATTTTGTGTTAGACAAATAAACATTCAACAGAGTTTATTTGCTTTAAACACAAACAAATTAAAAACACTATCCAAATTTTTATTATTTTAATTTTTCTGATCATTTAGTCGTTTGCCCTTCTACAAAAAACCTGTCACAATTTCTGTTGAATTCCTCGCTTGTAGATAAGGGAAAACACCTTTAAGCTGTTTGCATAGAGTGTGTTTTATCCGGTTTTTATGAAAGTAGATTTAAAGGTAAAAACAGGAGAATTTTTCGAGTGGGTGCAAATTCTTATCAAATGGTTCGGCGCAATAAATAAAAGGTTGCAAATAAAATTTTTTAAAACATTCCGTTTTCTAGTTTGGTTTTCCACACAGTTTTATTTTTTCACTACAGACAACGTAACACATTCCATTTGTATATATGTACTTGCCATAATTAAAACGTTTACTGTGTGCGGATGTAACACCAAGAGTAGTATTATTATTTTTTTTTTGGTTTACCCCCCCCCCCTCCCTTAAAAATGAAATGAGGATTGACATAGCTTCGTTTTTTAAAAATACAAATTTATTAAAATTGTAAATAAACAATAAATGTATATAAAATGATTAAATACTGCAACAAAATTTGTTATGATTCAATCCAGACCAAAAGGACAGTTCTGCTCATTATGAAAAATTAGAGCTGATGAAATGTTGTATCTTTCGAACGTGAATTTATAAGTATGGGAGTAGATCCGCGATAGAAATCATCAATACAAAAAAATCGAGATACTTTCTGAATAATTGTTTGGAAATAGACCGATCCATGAAGCCCCACCTAATAACGTTTTGACCAATCACAGCCTCGACAATGCCACTGGGAGTCCGCAGAAGTCAGACACGTTAAAAACATTCTGTGTCTCTGTGTCTCTTTTGAAACCATGTGATGTCACAGGTCACATGATCTAGAAGCAATGTCTACAGCTAACGAAAACAAATATCTCTGTGTATTGATGGAACGGTAATTGTTTGATGGAATTTTTGATGCATTTTAAAGTTTTTAACTTTGTACAAATCATGCAATTAATTCAGCCTGCGGCTGTGAAAAGGATTTTTTTATCAAATAAACCATTTCAATTCAAAATTTGGGCGTACGAAAAATCAAAAGCCTCTGAAAATACAGCCGAGAAAGTACTCAAGCAAACACACACATTGATTTTTTTAATTTAATAATGATAATAATAATAATAATACGCAGTTCTTATAATCACACTCGATGGGCGTCTCAAAGTGCTCATTTTTTTTCCTGCAAGGTATGAGTTGCGTTTTTGAAGTATGAGACTTGTTCCTTTACATAGCACTATGTAACGGTTTACAAGGTGCTGCGGCTCAATCTGCAGCCAATCAGACCAGGAACACCGGGGTGAACCCCTTCTCTTAACGATAAGTGCACTGGGTTCTTTTACATGCATTACACAACACACAGGACCAACAGGCTTTACGTCCCATCCGAAGGACGCAGCAATAATGGTTAAGTGTCTTGCTTAAGGACACAAGTGGCACGACTGAGACTCAAACCCACACTCTGCCGATCAGAAACACCACAGCATCTCTCCAGACTTTTGGAAGAGCTTCAGATTAGACAAGACTTATCCAAACCTCAATACATGTAAAGTATTGTGATAAAAATGCTGTGAAATTAGCCTTGGTTGGTGTCCAGGGCCCAGACCACTAGTGCCTTCGAAACACCGGTGCATTCCCTAGAGCCTAACCAAACACTTTCTAGTCCTGGGGCCAATTTCATTAAAGCTGTCTAGCAGAAAATACTTTTTAGCAAATTTCTCTGCTAAGCAAAAAATGAGTGGGGCACCAGTCGCAACAGTGTAACATAATGGAATGTTGACTGGTAACCTGTTTCTGCTAAGCAAGATTTTTCTGTGCTTAGCCTACAGGCTTTATGAAATTGGGCCCTGGCTGTGAAGTTTAAATCACATTTATATTTTGTTCAATTCTTACAAGATTTTGATTGTGTATTGTATTTTAAATCATGTACTTTTTAATTGTGAGAGAAAACTTTTTTTTAGTATGCCTTTCATCAATGACTCGAACAAACTAAACGGTGCACATAAAAATATACAAATAAGTAATTAAGTAAAAGAAGGCGGCGTTGGTATTTTGTGGAGAATAACACATTAACAAAGTAAGGTAAATGGTCAATTAATTTTGAATACATTTATGCCACCAAGATTTGATTGTGCTGACCTCTCCAGACCTCCCCTGAACACCAGTCAGTGCATCCTTTTATGTCAAAAAAACACTTGGCATCCATCACGTTAGGAGTTGTTCCTCTGGTCGTAATATTTTGTTAAGTACCCAAAACCACCCAAAACATGTGAATGGACATGCAGGCTTATTTAACTGAAAATAGTTTGAGTTTGTTTCATTTGATTTTTATTTTATATATTTTTTAGTTTTATACATTTTTTTTCCACCCTCAAACTTCCATAAAAAAAATTGACAGAAAAAGTTACATGCCTTTTCCGACCATAAAATTTGAGAGCAGTTATTTATTTTTTATTTTTTTTTAATCAACTCAAATTATGTCCGGTATAAGCATGCATGACCATTTACATGTTGAAACACTTATGGGTGGTTTCTCAGGTACTGAACAAAAATTTACAACCATTTGAAAATTTTCTGACGTGATGCTAGATAAGTGATGCACTTTATTGTGTTTCCTGTCTGATGCATTAAATACATTTACCTGCATAATGAAATTATGAACTAATTAACTCTGCATTCAACCACACTTTCTCAAACTTAAATTTACTTTTCAGGTATGTCAAGAAAACTAATTTGAAAAGTAAGTGTAGATTAGTTTGTTATTTATACCAGTTATGTACCCCCCCCCCCCGTAAGAATCAAAGAACTGATTGATATGCAATGGGTGAACAAATAGCATGGAACACTAAAGCCCCAGCTCAACATTGGTAAACTGACTGTAAAGGCTTCAATTCTTTGCACAAATCAAGATATTTGTAATAAAACCAACCTGTGAAAATATCAGCTCATTTCGTTGTTTCATTTTCGAGAAAACAGCAAAAATGCACTCTGAAGCATTTTTGTACGCATTCCTATTAGGCAAAGTTTTCACCTCACTGAGACTATTTATGAATCTTATTTCATGTACTTTTTAAAAACGATAACACTTCAGGCAGAAATATTTCAGGGAAAGTTTTCTACCATCATTATCTTTATACCATGCAAGGTATATGTAAATCTGTGAACATTTGTTTTTCTTCTTACCAATGTTGAGCTTGGGCTTTAATGTAAATGTACATTTTGTCAGGAACTATCAGAGCTATTAGTGGTCAAAGTCCTGGTGAACTCACACTTCATGAAGTTCAACGAGCAACAATCATCTTCAGTCACGTGGACTCCTTGATTAATGACAACAAATTGTATATATTCCCATGTTACTGACAATGAATGCATATAGTGCACATTTCACATTGTCATTGAGTAATTCATATGCAAACAACTTTGTAGATTGGCTTTTGGAATAACGCTGAGTCAAGGTAGTAGATTTGATGATCTGAAACGTTCAGTAAATTTGATCTAGTGATGAGGTTTGCATGGAGACACAATGTACATAAAACTCTGTCTATGAGTAACTCCTGGCTTATAGCAACTCAACGTTTCGATGCTCTGATCGTCTTCAGGAGAATGCTGATCAGAGCATACTGATCGAAACGTCGAGTTGTCAAACCACCGGTTCTTTCCAGAACCACAACATCTCATAGAGAAAGTTTCATGTACATCAGGGCAGGTCTGTATGCTTCGTTCTTGAAAGGACACAAGGGCACCAAGGCATTTCCTTCTTGATAAAGGGCACCCTCTGTGGGGAAATTGTAAATTTGTACTGGAACATTACAAGGGCACCAAGGCAATGACCAGGGGCAATGGAAGCAATTGCCTCCGTTGCCTTCGTGAAGTACCAGGCCTGTCATGGTGTATCCGCAAACCTCACTGGGTTGTATTCCCACCATGTAAAGTTTCAAAGCTTATTGTTTACTTTATTTGCAAAGATGGAGTTAGGGGATAATACAATGGCTTTTGCGGAGAGTAAATTTATTTTCATCTTCAATTCGCCTAGCCGTCGTAGTTTGTTAGCTTGCCGCCGAGCATGATTTCCTCGCTTATAAACATCCCATGATATATCATGGTATCATGATAGAGCAACCAACCTTTAAGCAAGGCGGATTGTATTATCATGATACGTGACTGCCTCGCTTATAAGCTGCAGTGGCTATTATGATACGTGACCGCCTCGCTTACAAGCTGCCTATAAGTTGACCTGCCCTCTGATACCTTTTGAAAATATTATTATGATTCTTTTATTTTTGGCGTAACTATAATCCCAATCGTCCTAAATTCCATACCTCATAATGTTGATTGATCTTTTATTGATTATTGATGTATGTATACATGTAAGTTGTAAATAAATTGCTTTGGTTCTTGTTTTGGAAGAAGTTGTATCTGGTGTTTTACGCATAACATTTGATTGTTTACTACTGGTGCGGTCAAATAAATAGTTTTAAAATAAAATACAAGAGAGGTGAAAATGAGTTTAAGATCATGAACACGGTGTGTTTATTTGTTTACATTTTGTGTACAAAAACATGTTGTTTTTGTTTTGTACCATACATTTTTTGGATGCCACAATTTTGAAATTTTGCAACTAATTTTGGTTCTTGCCCTGTGAGTGTCTCCCCTTGTTCCTGACTTGTCATTATTCCTCCCAGATCGTTTTCCCCCCATGAAACCTATTTCAGTCCCCCGAGAAAATGGTGTTTGTTTTTTCCACTGAATCGTTTTCCCTCTTGAAACATGTCGAGTTAATCTCGGATTTTTTTCCCGCCTCGAGCTTCCGTTTTTTTATGAGTTATCGTTTTTAAAGCCGCAATATAGTGTCCGTACGTCGATCGTATGTACAGTATTTTGCAGGGAGTTTAGCGGACACTATGGCAGGAATGGACAGTATTTGGCAGGGAGTTTAGCGGACACTATTTGGCAGGAATGGACAGTATTTGGCAGGGAGTTTAGCGGACACTATTTGGCAGGAATGGACAGTATTTGGCAGGGAGTTTAGCGGACACTATTTGGCTGGAATGGACAGTATTTGGCAGGGAGTTTAGGTTACACTATTTGGCAGGAATGGACAGTATTTGGCAGGGAGTTTAGTGGACACTATTTGGCAGGAATGGACAGTATTTGGCAGGGAGTTTAGCGGACACTATTTGGCAGGAATGGACAGTATTTGGCAGGGACTTTAGTGGACACTATTTGGCAGGAATGGACAGTATTTGGCAGGGGAGTCTAATAATCTCTATCAAGAGTATCTATTCTATTCAATAATTATTTAAATTTCTTTATAGACAATGAAAAGAAACAAGAAAGAGTCCAGACTAGTGCTTCTACTGTACACAAATTACAAAGGCGACGAGAAAACCACACATGTAAAAGTTATTATATGTTAATTTCCTCATCGGCCATGCTGAATCCATTTTATTTTTGTAGGATGGCCAAAGTTATTATCTTTTAAATGAAATATCAAACAAATAATATTATAACAGAGTACTTAATTTTAAAAAATCCCTTTCGAGCATAAATCACAGGACCACAGATCATACATAATATCATATGCATTGTTCAAGAGGCCAATCAGCAGCTAGTTCAGCCCTTTCAAATTAGGGTCCACTTTATTTTCTTCAAATTTTCAGTTAGTTGGTGTTCTTAGTTTGAAAATAAAAATTATTGCAAGAGGCATCAAACCTCTGATTTTACTTTGAATGCTGATAATTGCCCTTTCGTCAAATTCATGACTCATCAGTTGAACTTGCATTGAACTGATTATAATTTAATTTTAGATTAAATTTAAAAAAAGCAAGAAACTTTCATGTGTAAAGAGTGACCCCCTCGAAATATTATTAACAAAGTATAACATTTAAAAGTAAAAAATAAACAATACACAGAGCAATAAATATCATTAAAAAAAGGCAAGATAACTTCGTGTATAAAGAGTGACCCCCTTGACAAATTCTTTAGAACTATATTCAAAATAAATAACCTAACAATAACCTAAACAGGCAAGATTTTATTTCCTAAAAAAAATAAAAATATCAATTATTTAATGAGCAAAACAAATGAATATTAAAAACCCCACTAACAAAAATACTATAACATAAACAACTTACACTGTACTAACCAACCTCTGCACAGCTCCTCTGCTCATCTGAAACAAAAAGGAAGAAAAAAGCTCAAGTACGCTTTAAGCAAAAAAACATGGCAGACTTATCCGAGAAAAGTGTGGAGGGCAAAGTGTGACAGGTTTCATGATACCATTCCTTGCACTGCTGACACTGCACCATTCTGTTATCCAGTCCTTCTGGTTGCCTGCAAAAGCAGAAGAGGTGGAAACCCGACCGCCCTAACTTCGCAGTGGCGTAACTAAGAGGGGGGGGGCACGTGACCCCAACTGATGTCCGTGCCCACCCTCACCCCCAGTGCTCTCCCCCCATTTGAAATCTTGACTTTTTAGATAAAAAACAATTACCAGAATAAAATGTTACATTTTATGAGCTTTTATGAAGTAATTTCAATGTTTTTGAAACTATTTTTTAACTCATGTACATGCAGAATGCATATGATTTACCTGAGCACGTCAGAAGAGCACTGAAAGGGGATTGTATAGGATACAAACGGCAACTATGCAGTTTTAATTGGCCAAAAGTGCCCCCCCCCACAGGAAAAATGGTGCCCCCTCCCTTGTGCCCCCTCCCTTTTACCCCCTAAAAATTTCCCGAGTTACGGCGCTGCAACTTCGACTCTCCATAGCCCTTCTGTGCACCGTGATGTTTACATGTATAGGGGAGGGGGTGGGCAAAATCTTAAGATGAAAGATGAATATTACATTTATTACTCTCTTTTTTTACAGTTCATAACTCCATGCGATTGCGAAACGAAATTTGACGTCACAAATTCGCAACGAGCAATTCGCGCGCTTGGTTGTGGGGCCGTTCGCTCAAAAGTCAAAGTTGAAAAATTGAGCTCTTGCGAAGCAGGTCGCTGAGAGTTGCCCGTAGAGATGAAAATTCGGATTTGTAACAACGTAGGCCGATCATCATTCTTTTCGTATTCGCATAAATTAATTTGTATGAAGTATGAACCGGGCTTTAGTTTGTTTTAACTGTCTGGCTCGGCCACACATAGAATAGCTAAAAAAGATAAATAATTTTTTCCCTAAAATCGGTCGATGCATCCTTATATAAATTATAAACCACATGCCATTTTTTTTGATCTCGTCATCATTTTGTTAATAATGTCAGTTGTCGATAATAATAATAAATCGGAGAATCTAAAGAGGAAACAGAATAGTTAGAAAGACCATGGATGAAGGAAAAGGCCAACTTTCAATTTATTTAATAACAATAATTGATATTATTTTAAATGTGTCTGATGATTCCAGAGGTCAAAATGGTTAGGATGACCGGGATGGTGAGGAGAATCGAACCACTCCTCATGTTTCCTGTTGGAAACCGTGGGCAGAGATGTGAAGGCGAGGTGGCGCCTTAAAAACCCAGATTGCTCATGGCAGGTGGGACTCGTCAGCCATGGGAGGAAGCTCACCGTAGGAGATGGTACACAGTGACTACAAACCGGTAGGCGGGGCTCGTCAGCTCCACTGCATCCCGGTGCCCCCATAAAAAAAACGTAGATACATTCAATTCATTAAAAACATGGTATACCTGCCCCGCCCCTCCCCCCGTGGTATGGTCTATGGGGCGCCCCCTGTTGTTGTACACGGGCCAAACCAGCTTCAACACATCTTCGCCCTAAAGAAAGGAAACCAGACTAAGTATTAGTACGTCTCGTACACATTTACGGAGCTCACAACTAGACGTCTTGCATTTGGTTGATTTCTTGTTTGTTGATTGAATTGCATGATTGCACAACTGTGTGAAAAAGTGATTGTGTACAGATGTGAAACAGTGGACTGACGTATGGTGCTATTTTTATGACTTTTTCTACCAAACCAGAGCTCGTGTGTGGAAAAGAGTGAGTATATATGAAATAGAATTAAGTGTATACAAATAATATACCGGTGTAGTGTCACACTAGTGACGTGTGGCAAGATCTGGAACAAATCATTCAAGGACAAGGTGAGTCAGTTTCACTTTTTTAGTGGCAAAAATGCTTTAAAAGACTGCCACTTTATCTCCCTTAATTTTAGGTCAAATTATATCCTTGACTAGCCCCATACATTGTGCCAATACGCTGGACTACCTCCGCTTCTTGGCCCAAAAAACCCTGTCCTCTTAAACCAGACATCAACTTTCGAATTGAGACTTACTTTTTTGGGCAAATTTATCCCTCAATGTCTGATCGGTCGGTCGTTGCTGTCAGACATATCAGACTCACAGGCAGATTCTGGAGAAGATTTCCGCACGATCCCCCGTGCGATACATCCTAGGCTTTTGCTTGAATTTTAAGTCAAATCTCGTTGATATAAGCCCATGTCAACAATGGCGGAGGAGCCATGATGGTTGCTGTTCAGCGCGGGTCGTATTCCTGCACTAGTCTTTATTCCAGCAGTCATTTTGCGATGTTTACCTGTTAGTGGTGACATCAAGGTTTTGCGCAGTGGGTAAACATTCTTGAATGTGCTGACTGATTGCGTGCATTATCCGAGATAGTTGCGATAATCGTAACCCTCCATCCTCCCGACGGTCGGAGACCGGAGGGTTACGAGACAAGACTGATATTATCGACGGTATGGGCAGTTTTGACCAGTTTCTGCCAGACTCGTGATCAGATTCGTCCTTTTTTTTCCACTTTCCAAAATCATGACAGACATTCTAAACACATGGAGTTGATCTTTATTGTATGACAACGTCATCTGGAACCCTTAAAACAACATCATGAAAATATTTGGCAGAAAAAAACGACAAAAACTTACCAAAAGACTGACCGAATATATCCATAATCCATAGCGGGGCCAACTAGTGATTTTGAACGTCGCACTTGCTTGGCAACAACCAATCAGCGTGACCCAACCAAACACGCATCTGGACGGGCCATGGCTGTCGGCGGCTGTCGTATGCGTATCGGCCATTCTAGCTTGCAAACTCACCGCCTGTGTGTGTAAGCACCGATCCCCCCGGACCGAGTGCGCAGCATGCAGGCTATGTACATGTACATAGCCTGCATGCTGCGCACTCGGTCGGTCGGGGGGGGGGGGGGATCGGTGCTTACACACACACAGGCGGTGAGTTTGCAAGCTGGAATGGCGGATACGCATACGACAGCCGCCGACGCAGCCATGGCTCGTCCAGATGCGTGTTTGGTTGGGTCACGCTGATTGGTTGTTGCCAAGCAAGTGCGACGTTCAAAATCACTAGTTGGCCCCGCTATGGGTTATGGATGTATTCGGTCAGTCTTTTGGTAAGTTTTTGTCGTTTTTTCTGCCAAATATTTTTATGATGTTGTTTTAAGGGTTCCAGATGACGTTGTCATACAATAAAGATCAACTCCATGTGTTTAGAATGTCTGTCATGATTTTGGAAAGTGAAAAAAAAAGGACGAATCTGATCACGAGTCTGGCAAAAACTGGTCAAAACTGCCCATACCGTCGATAATATCAGTCTTGTCTCGTAACCCTCCGGTCTCCGACCGTCGGGAGGATGGAGGGTTACGATTATCGCAACTATATCCGAGAGAGACGAGCGAGTGACACCATGGAATAATAAGTAAGGAATTACGGTGACACCATGTGTTAAATCTCTTTTGAGTATGTGTGGTTCCGAAGGAACCATGGAGGTAGAAATGGTCACACCGTCTGTTCGCGTTCGGCAACAGACGACAGCATGACGAACGAATACACACACATAGCGACACGAAAAAGACTAGCGCAGGAGTACGACGGAGGTAGTCTAGCGTATTGGCACAATGTATGGGGCTAATGTCTCCCCTGCCTGGAAACGGAGGTCATCTTGCGACGCCATTATGTAATTTCCGACCACCGGTACAAAGGTCACTCAACCGCAGAACATGTGCAGACCACTCACACACCGTGTAATGCTTCGATTCACCCACACAAGGACAAAAACAGGGCGTGCATAAGTACTTATGTTTTGTGGCTGTTGAGAGGCGGTTTTTGTGTAATCCCCGATTATAGACCTTTGTCCTTTTGTCCACCATTGTTCAATCATTGTATTTCGGCTGAAGGGAGGTAAGTCAGAGTGAGCTGGCAATCGAGCCATGGTTTCGTGTTTAGTGCCACTCCTTCGCCATAGGTAACGGCTGATGTTTTGCAATTCACGCTGCGTGAATTTGACATTTTTCCGGTCAAGCAACAAAACGGACAACAAAGAGAATCTTTGTTCACTTGGCATTGCCAAGTCAGGGTTTCTTTGTGCCAGCAGTACCCTCAAAGAAAAAAAGATTCCGGCAATTCCGCCAAAAGAATCCCTCCAGGAGGGCGGGACAAAAAAAAAGGAATCCTGGGCACAACTGGTTAAACATCGATTTACTGAGGCCCCTAAATGTAGTTGTTTTTTATTATTTCCCCCCCCTTGCTATTCAGGTACTGCAGAGTCCAACCTGGAACAGAGATCTCCAGCCACGAAGTATTTACAGAGTCAAACTAAATCAACCAGTAACATGGCCGCCAGTGGGAAAGTAGTCCCACCCATGGCTGAGACTTCACCCATGCGTAACCCATGGAAAGTCTCTGCGCAGACACCACCCGCCTGCTCTCTTGCCAGCGTGATGGACGAAGAGTTTGCCAAAAAGTTGCAGAAGGAAGAGGAAGGTGGGGAGTCAAAGGCCGTCGCTGCTAGTGCAGAAATGGAAGCGAGGTGAGGTGTAAGCCTTGGTCAGTCAAGAAGTAAACAATTGAACACAAACCTGCAAGGTTTTATACGGCCATTTTAAGACCGTGTCACTACTCTTTTATTCCCATTCATAAATGCCCTTGTTGTTAAAAAGCGTAATAATGTAGGCAAATCTGTGTAAAACTAATTTTCAATTCCTGTCACGTCCTCAAGCTCTATTTCACAAAGGGTCAAATTGTCAACATATTTCGCAAAGGGTCAATGGTTGCGCGTACAAATAGACTTTACATTGAGTACCAGTATGTGTTGATTGGGCCACACGTAAATTAGCGCCCGCGGAAGTACAATTGCTGACTGGTTATAAACACTCTCAGCCATGTCTTTATCAGCCGTTTAAACACACCCCCATGTGACATGCTCTCGACCAATCAGAATGGATAAACTGTCTCGGGGATATTTATAAACCATAGTTTTTAAAAACCATAGCACAAGTAAAAGCAGGCATTTTTTTTTTATGCCACCCCATACGATACACTAAACATGCTTTTGTAGACGCACATGTCCCAAGAAGCTGGATTAGCTACGGGTAAAGTACATTGGTTGCTATGGGTAAAGAACATTGGTTGCTATGGGTAAAAAGTACATTGGTTGGTATGGTATAGTACACTAATTTCTATGGGATAGAACATTGGTTGCTATGGGTAAAGTACATTGGTTGCTATGGGTAAAAAGTACATTGGTTTCTATGGGTATAGTTCACTAATTTCTATGGGTTAGAACATTGGTTGCGACGGGTTTGGTTCATTGGTTGCTATGGGTAAAGTTTGTCGCTTCCGCCCTGCTTTTTAGTAAAGATAACACATACAACTGTGCGATGTGCTGCTCTTACCGATCACAAGCCAGAATATGTAAGTGGTCTTACAACCAAAGATTACAGAGCACCGTAGGCGAAAGATGGGGAACTGGGCCTTTATCTACTGTTGGAAAGTGAAATACGTATGGGCGCCATTTCAGCAAGTGAATGCCTGTGTTTCCCATTGATAGCAATTGTCTTTGTCTACACTGGTCCGCACGTATCAGAGTTGTATCAATAGAGTCACTTGCCGAAATGGCGTCCAGTGAGATTTCACATTTCAGCCAGAGTTCCCTATCTTGCACCTCTGGCGCTCTATAATCTTTGGTTACAACCGAAGATATTGCACAGTGTTCCACTGGTTGTATTATTTCCTAGGATCAAATGTTCCGATCAATTCGTTCTCCCTATGTTCAGTTCCCTGACAGACTATGAGTACGCCCTGAGTCTGGAGGGGAACGGAGACACAGCTGGTACAGATAGCGATCTTCTACTAGCCCAGATGCTACAACTTCAGTTTGACAAAGAACATGATGCCCTTCTAGATGTTGAGGAAAGGAAAAAGAACGCCAACAGTAAAGGTACAGAGCAAACAGGATGCAACAGAATGAAAAGGGCACTTCTGTTGGAAAATCCTATAACCAGTTAACGCCGATAGACGTTTGTACCCGCCAATATTTTCCGAGGCAATTCACAGATATTTTTGAATTTTCGTTTGAAATTCAAAGCCCAGACATGCCAGAACAAAGGTTGCCTGGACATTCCACTACAGAGCATGCACAGAGTATTCACTCCCCGCTTAACACTTCGTTTCACCCACACAGAGAGGACAGGCGGTGCTGAAAATGTTCCAGAATGACTCCCATTATGCAGGGGTTATTGTGTAATCCCCGATTCTAGACCTTTGTCCTTTTGTTCCAAGAAGAATGTTCCTTATCTTCCAGTAGGTGCTAATCCTCCAATCAGATTGCTCAACAGGGGTTTTATAATAAACCATATCATACTCCCAGTAGTCTATAATGCACTCTGCGTATTTTGAGTATCATGCGTCTGCTCTGTATGCAAAAAACGTTCTAAACTTTGCGCGTTGGACGTGCTGCCTCGTGGGATGTGGGACGCAGAAGCGCTATATTTTTCCGTATTCCGTTCGCGCATGTGTGATAACTAATATTTTGCTCCATAAGAACTGTCTTATTATTATTATTGTCATTAACTATTTGGTTTTTTTTCCCCAGTTGGTATTTCGTATGCAAACTTCCGGACAGTGCATCCAGCCATACGGAGGGATGAGAACGACGAGTTTGCCTTCGATGTTGACAATGACAGCGATGACGACGAGGATGATTGGGATTATACAGATAAAGGTATAAAGGAAAGCCTGTGGGAAATAATCCCAGCGATGATTTCCCCAGATTATCTCACGTCACTTCTTGCTTTTGTCCACGACTGCTTTTAACTCCTTTCAATCTTCTGTTGCATCAGCGTATTGGGGCTGTTTGGTTAAGGGGTGCAGAGGGGTTGATTTGCACAAGATGTTACACAGATAAAAACATAGGGATCAATTTCGAATAAAAATACTTTTGACCTTTTTTTTCTTCTTGCTTTGCCAGAATTTTCCCCACTGTTTTACCCAATTTTTTTAAATTTTTTTTTTTTTTTTTTTTTTTTTGGGGGGGGGGGTCAAATGCCCCCGCCTGCCCCCTGGCTCACACTCCTATATTCTGTTGGTAAATAAATCCCTTGTAGTTAGCAAGTCATGTGACCAGGCTGGTGATGCAGCATGTTGTATTCAGACCTGATAGTTCATGAGTAGTAATAGTCACTGTTGTTGTTGTTTTTTTTCTTCTCTGTTTTCTCAGGAGTATCCACACCTAAGAAAGTTCAAACCACAAAAGACAAGAGTGGAGTCATGATCACGAAGCACGATGCAGCCGTCTGCGGAAGAAAAAATGCCTCCAGAGTTATGGAGAAGGTAGGAAAGTTCAAAATAGTGTTATTATTTCTGATCTTCCAGTACGCGCTAATCCTTCAATCAGATTGCTCAACGAGAGTGTGATAATAAACCATAAATCATACTCCCAGTAGTCTATATTGCACTCTGCGTATTTTGAGTATCATGCGTCATGCTCCGTATACAGACAGTGCAAAATGACGTTCTATAATTTGCGCGTTGCACGTTTTGCTCGTGATCAAATAACGCTCAAAGTTTTATTATCTTCCAGTTGACTGGAAGATAAATTTGATATCGCAGTCGCACTCATGGAATATGCAAAAACATAGTGGTCTGCGTCCCATATCCCACTCGGCCTCATGGGATATGGGACGCAGAAGCGCTATATTTTCCTGTATTCCACTGGCACTTGTGTGATAACTTAAAGTATTTCTCACATTAACATAAAAATCAACCAACAACACAGCAACTAAATGGAGCTGTGACTGTTAGTTGCAGTCCAACATTTTCACGATTGAACAAAGAATATGTCTGTGGGGAGAGGGGTGGTGTCAGAGACCATGTTCAACTTAAAAGGATGGCTAAGAATGTTGAGATTCCTACAGCAGAATCAAAGGAGATAACGCAAAGGTGGAAACAAATATTACGAAGTAGCTGGTTGGCATTTGATGGGTGGGGGGAATTTTGCACAGGAAAGATTAATGCATTTTTCTTTTGTCGTGACTGAAACAAGGAAGTCCTTATATTCCATTTTGTGCTTTGTTTTTATAATAAATCATCGTTCATTTTTTTCTTGTGAATTAAACACTCCTTCAAGGTTTTTTTCTTTATCCAAATAAATGTAATTTTTCACTTTTACTTGCAATAACAGTTCTGTGTTGGAGGCCAAATAAGATCGGTTGTGTGTTCTGATCTTAGTTTTGGATAGAAAATTGAATGTTCAATCCTAACTCCCTAGGTGTTTTTGTTAGAAACTACATGTATACCAAATCCGCCAAAATCAAACAGTTACTAAAAAAGCTTTCAAAATGTTCTAAACGGGTGAAAGACCAACTCCGTCCAAATCAACCAGTGCACTAAATACTAAAAATCCTTTCGAAATATTCCAAAGGGGTGAAAGACCAACTCCATCAAAATCAACTAGGATTTCATATACTGAAAGACCAACGACATCAAAATCAACCAAATGTTTCGATCTGGTGGTGTACTGAGATCATTTAAAATCAAGCAAAACCAGCCGATTGATTTTGATGGATTTGGTACCGTTAGGGTTAATAATCAAAATGATGACCAATCAGTAATTGCAAAAGCAGTAGGGGCTTTTGTTCCACTTTGTTGTGATTTGTTGTTTGTTTGTTTGTTTTGGGGTTTTTTTTTTCACTGTTGCCTTTTTCTCCTCATGGCATGATGCTGCTGTTCTTGTCCGATGTGTTTGTTTTTAATCCATTGTCCTTGTTTACTCATTTGTTTGTTTGTCTTGAAGTGCTTGGTGAGCAGCAAATAGTAGTTAAGTCTGCTTTTTTGTGCCGGAGGCACCGTCATTGTTGTGTCTTTTCTTGTTTTGTTTTGTTTGTTCGTGTTTTTTCTTTTCTTTTCATTCATTTGCTTTTGTTTTCCTGTGGACTTATTTTGTGTTTTCCTGCAGAGTGTAAATGCTCTGTGTAATATACCAATCCATTAAGCCCCGCCTACTTTAGCAAATGCCTAGCAACAGCACATGGTGTGACTTTCTTGCCACGATCGCAGCGGTGGTTCAGTTGCAGCCACACATACCTATTGGATACACATACGTACATGTTTTTCATGAACAGTATGGATTTAGTTTCGTGGCCTTTTGAGCAGTGCCTCGAGTCCAAAGAACAATGCAGACAGGAACAGTTAAACCACTTTTACATGACTGTACAGGGACCACTGCTGTGGGATTTGCACCACCAGAAATGCAAAAAAATTAAAACAAAACAAAAGTTAGTACAGTTGTGTGTGCTGTTGTGTGTCAGAACAATGGCGGCGGTTTGTTTACTTTTGTAATGGGATTACAACATATCCGACATTTGTCAGGACTTTCAGTGGCGTTGTCAAGGCTGTAATTGGTCAATATGTTAGTAGGCGGGGCTTAACGGATCAGTCTATTGCAACTCCCTGAAGGGTTATTTACTTAGGTCCTACTAACAATAATAACGAAGATATTGACAAAATAGGGAGACCGCCAACATTAGGGCTGGATAGCTCAGTTGGTAGAGCGTCGGTACGTTAAACTGGGGGTTGCAGGTTCAAATCCCGCTTCAGTCAGGTTTTCTTTGTTTACCCTAAAATTGATTTAAAATTTACCCAGTCAGTTTCCCTTGTGATTTTTTGCTTGATGTTTACCCTAAAATTGATTTAAAATTTACCCAGTCAGTTTCCCTTGTGATTTTTTGCTTGATATTTAAAAAATAAAAAGTTGCATCACCCTTAAGGTAGATCCCCGTGCTGCCGTTTCCCAGGTTATATCCATAGAGCTAGCTCTTTGTATCGTATAATGGGGTGTGATCCCTGGCTACAAGACAGTGACTGGTTGAATGGCTTCTGACTGGCACCCCCCGAACAAAGATATTGACAAAATAGGGCTGGATAGCTCAGTTGGTAGAGCGTCGGTATGTTAAACTGGTGGTCGCAGGTTCAAATCCCGCTCCAGTCAAAAAAAATTTTTCGCCCCAAAAACATAATTTGTTTCTATTTGCACCTATTGTTTTTTTTCTTCTTTTTTTCTTCAGTTTCCGCCTGGTTTCAACAGTGGAGATGATGTTGGGATGGACATGAAGCTTCCAAACAACGTCTTCAACACCCTTAAGCAACACAGTCAGACCTCGGAGCGGAAAACACACAGAGTCCATGAGAAGAAAGAGCACTCCACGGCGGTAAGTCCATCATTTTCTGCAACTGACAAACATTAAAGCCCCAGCTCAACATTGGTTAGGAAAGAAAACATCAATGTTCACAGATTTTCATATAAGCCTTACATGGTATAAAGATTATGATGGTAGAAAACTTTCCTTGAAATTTTTCTGCCTATGAAGTGTTGTCGTTTTTAAATAATTAATGAAATAAGATCCAAAATTAGTTTTTGTCTTAGTGAGATGAAAACTCAGCCTATAAGAATTTGTACAAAAAAGCGGAATGCATTTTTACCGTTTTCTCGCAAATGAAACAACCAAGTGAGCTGACATTTTTACAGCTTGGTCTAATTACCAGGGGCGGATCCAGGATTTTCCAAACGGGGGGGGGGGGGGGGGGGGAATTTACCAATCAAGCAGCAAATGACGATTGAAGGCAAGTTGTGGCGACTGCAAGCGCGTAGCGCGAAGCCCTCACATTGTGAGGTCCGGGGCCCTCAATTGTATGGGAGACAGAAATGTCGAAAGTTTATTTCTCATTGCAAGTGGGCGGGATGATATCTTGATTTTTTTTTCGGAAGGAAATATAGGGGGGCGTGCGCCCCTCATGCCCCCCCCCCTGGATCCGCCCCTGATAACAAATATCTTGATTTGTGCAAAGAATGGAAGCATTTACAGTCAGTTTACCAATGCTGAGTTGGGGCTTTGAAGCTCACTGATTCAAAAGTTACTTTTCATTAGAAAACACTTCAGGCAAACATACTGCAAGGAAAGTTCTCCACCATCATTATCTTTTTGCCTTGTAAGGTATAATGTTAATCTGTGATCATTTATGTATTTCTTCTCACCATTGTTGAGCTGAGGCTTTAAGATTGAGACTACATATTTTTATTTTGGTCTTTATAAATTGACCAATCTTGTACTTTAATAATCAACAACATGACCTAAATTTGTTCACATTTTTGTAGGTCATGGCCATGGACCCCAACACCAGACTTCTGCTGTTCAAGTTGGTAAATAATGGACTCTTAGAATCAGTGAATGGTACTATCAGCACTGGTAAGGAAGCCGTGGTGTTACATGCCAATGGAGGAAGGTTAGTTTACACTAAGGGTTGTGCCTTCTAGTACAACAGCCTTTCCAGCACTGTTTTTACTTTATTTATGGGCAGTCTGAAAGCAAGATCTACCATATAGACTAATCCGAGCTGTTCGCTCATGGGCGTTTACACCACCGCAGCTATGGCTGCTGCACGCGCCTGTCGACGCACACACACTGCTGATTGGTATATATGTGCGGCTGACACGCTTTTGTTGCATCGCGCGCGTGAGCGGCGGCCATGTTAATGGACCTCCTTTTTGGCTCGGTCCATTAACAGCGGCCAGCCACCAACCCGGTCATTACCACGCAGTGAAGACCGGGTCCTCACACTGTTATTGCCTCATTCTAAACCATAGTGGATGCTATTGAACAGTTGGACAGTAGGAGGGTTAATTGTGTACTGTGCATGCATTCACCACATAACATCATACTACAGGCTGGGGTAGTTTATATATAATTAAAAATCACAGTGGATGATATTGAATGGTCAGACAGTAGGAGGGTTAAGCTTCACTGTTATCAATAGTCATCTTATGTTTCCACTTTCAGCCATCAGACATTGCTAGTCCCTCGAGAGTGCGCCCTCAAGGTCTTCAAGACGACGCTGAACGAGTTCCGCACTCGACGGCGCTACCTCCCCGACGCCCTCAGCCGTATGAACCCAAGGAAGATCATCAGCATGTGGGCAGACAAAGAGCGTTTCAATCTCAACCAGTGAGTATAAAACACAGTGTGAATGCAATATTGAATTGGGCATCACTTAAGTTCTATCTCTTATTGGTGGAGTGTCGTGGCCGAGCGGTTAAGATCACCGGACTCAAGTTTTGGTGTTGTTGGCAGCAGAGTGTGGGTTTCAATCCCGGTCACGGCACTTGTGTCCTTGAGAAAGATACTTAACCATAATTGCTTTGTCCTTCGGATGGGACATCAAGCCGTAGGTCCTGTGTACTAGGATGGGTAGTGCACGTAAAAGAACCCAGAACACTTATCGTGGAAGAGTAGGGGTTTACCCCGGTGTTTCTGGTTCACATGGCAAGCACCCTTATACAGGTTTCCTCAGGCTTGAGAGCTACATTGATTAAGTTCACTTATGAGGCATCCTTGGTTTCATTACCAGAAATATATAATAATAATAATAATAATAATAATAATAATAACCTCTCGGCGTAATCCAGGTAGTTCATGTAGTCAGGTGACTCAGTGAAATTACCTGGACACAGCGGACAAAAGCACAAATTTTGGCACAAAGCTTCCTTAGGGCTCACTGATTAATGCTAGGGTAGGCACCATCCGGATTTTCAAATTTAAATCCCCCCCTTTGTTTTGTACACATGGGAAGGGGGCAGGACTTAACTCCAGTTAGGAAGGGAGTTCAGGAGTAAGACTTACATAATGTTGTAGCCCTACAAACGAAACGAACAAACAGACTAAACAAATCATGCGGTTAAGTGTTTTTGAAAAATAATTCTTTAGGTTCTATTTTTCTATCAGTGTGTAACACGGACGGACACGTGATCAATATGCGAAAAAGGTCTTTGATGTTTACCGAACATTGTGTGAAATGGTTTATTACTCTATAGAATAATTTCTTAAATGTTCTCCTTAGTGCAGGCCTTGCTCTTAACTGAGGACACCGAGGCCATTGGCCTCATGCCCTGTCCAGTTGGCCAGCATGCCCTTCAGAAAAAATTGCACTGTCACTACCAAATTGACCAGCATGCCCTTGTACAATTTCTCTGATTTGGCCAGCAAAGGCCTGTCCCCGTTTTGCTTAAGATCGAGGCCTGTTAGTGGCTACCAAATGAAGGGAGACTGTTGGCTTTACCCCCAACATCTTTATGTTTCTGGTTTTTTTTAAGTCTCAGAATTCATCAAAAAGAAGTGTTATGGCGCTTCACTCTATAACTCTTTCACTACGGAATAAAATATACAGCTGTGACATAATTGTTTGATACTTTGTTCATTTCGAGCCACTGGCAGCGGCTCTCCGGCGTGTGAAATAATTCACCGAGCCGCTGTGAGCGGCGCACCGTAGTGAAAGAGTTCAAGCAAGTGGAGACCTGGAATTTCTAACGAAAAATCACACCCCAGTTTAGACCAAGTCATGTATATAAACCATGCCTTGTCTACATCAAGAGTGACCATGTGCGGCAAGATCCTACACTGATCATACGATAAACTTTCTATTTTGTATCATTACCACCATGAAAAAAAAAAGAATTATACAAACAGCTGATTAAGATTTTAGAAATGCCCCCTTTCTTCATAACAAAAGTTGATAAAAAATCACTTGATACAATTTTAGTAGTGTTTTATATTTTCCTCTATTGATTCGGGTAGAAGCAAAGGTACTAGAAACACAAGATAGGACAATTGTGCCGTTTTGCACGGTAGCAGATGTTAACGCCTTTATACCTACCAACCGCGTGATGGCATCTTTCCCTGTGTGTCAATTTTGCAAGGATTATTGGCACAATTCATTGTCGAACGCCAAATTTTCGCCTTTCTGCCTTCACCTGTTTTAGTTGGTGGGATTGTTTGGTCTGAGTTTTTCCATTTAGTAAGCCCTACTAATCGCGCAAACGATCTTCGGTTTTACCTACCTAACAACAGCGGGTGCACCCATTTTGCATTTCATGTTTCTGAATAGAGTGGCCTATCTTGGTTTTGTAGTGTCTTTGGTAGAAGTTGTACATGTACCTGCAAGAAGTCCAGGCTCTGTAATTTCAGGGGTTATTCAGTAAAAAGTAAATAAACAATATGTTTTTTGTTAATTGTCCTGTAGGATGCGAAAGGCCGGTATCCGCTGCCCCGAGGTCATCCTCCTCAAGAAACACATCCTGATACTCTCCTTCATTGGTGACCATCAGAAGGCTGCTCCCAAGCTGAAGGATGCTGAACTGTCGATTGACGATCTGCAGCTTGCCTATGAACAGTGCACAGAGGTCAGTCGCATTAACAACTTAATACACCCACAGAGGGCAGGGGGGAGGGGGTTCTGGGTTCGAATCCCACCCGAGTAGCCTGTGGATTTGTTCCCGCAGGAGTCAAGAAGCACTGAGTATAAAGTGCTTATCACACGTCGACATAAGGGTATAGATAGTACTTTATCACACCCGACAGGCGAATCAAAGCGCTTATACTGGAGCTCTATCTATTGTTGGAATGTGAAGTACACATGGGTGCCATTTCGACTAGTGAATGTTTTGTTTCCCGTTGATAGGAATGGTCATTGTCTGCACTGATCTGCACTGATCTGTTGTTGTATTAGTAGAGTTACTTGTTGAAATGGCATCCAGTTGGATTTCAAATTGCAGCCCGATTCCCCATCTTGCGCCTTCGGCGCTCTGTTGTCTTTGATGCTGAGCTATGTTTGAATTATGGGACCCATTTAAACTGGACCTTGTAAGGTGATGCAGTGCATTCAGCAGCCAACCATGCCAGAAAACACCAAACAACCGCCTTCTCTAATCTTAGTCTTATATATCGCACGTATATACCAACATTTAGGTACTCAAGGTGCTAATCGATAAATGTACCAGATAAATGTACTGGGTTCTTTTACGTGCATTACACAACACACGGGACCAGCGGCTTTACGTCCCATCCGAAGGACGCATCAATAATGGTGAAGTGTCTTGCTCAAGGACACACGTGCCGTGACCGGGAACTGAACCCACACTCTGAAAACACCAGAGCTTGAGACTGGTGCACTTGACCGCTCAGACACCACACCCATGTTCTGTGTTGATTGATCTTTTACTAAGACAGCCAAGGTTCAGTTTTCGTTTACAGTGTTTTTTTTGTGTGTGTTTTTTTTTCTTTCTAGATGATGGAAAAAATGTACAAAAGGTGTCAGCTGGTGCATGCTGATCTCAGCGAGTACAACATGCTCTGGTTTAACCACGAAGTCTGGTTTATCGACGTCAGCCAATCAGTGAAACCGTTTCATCCAGAGGGCCTGAAATTCCTGCTACGAGATTGCACCAATGTATCAAGCGTAAGTGTGATTGGTCAGAGATCCCTGAAGATATTTTATGGTGTTATGGGGGTACTACCTATATCAGAGCAAACAGACAAGCAGCACGCTGATTCAAAATCAACTGAAAGCCTCTAACATGTTAAAATGGTGCAAAATGCCATTGTATTTGATACCCTTCCAGTTCAAATTTGTGAACATTTTTGCACTGGAATTTTGACTTCAGAACGGCGTTGATTTTGACATTTTGAATATTGGAAAGTTATTGTTTGGAATGTACAGTCCCGTTTATTGTTGAAAATGTTTCAAATTTTGCTTACTTTTCAAAATGTTCTTGTTTTAAAACCCCAGCTCAACATTGGTAAACTGACTGTAAATGCTTCAATTCTTTGCACAAATCAAGATATTTGTAATAAAACCAACCTGTGAAAATGTCAGCTCATTTCGTTGTTTCATTTGCGAGAAAACGGTAAAAATGTATTCAGCATTTTTTTACGGAATTCTGTAGGCAGAGTTTTCGTCTCGCTAAGACGAAAACCAATTTTGGATCTTATTTCATTATTAATTCAAAAACGATAACACTTCAGGCAGAAATATTTCAAGGAAAGTTTTCTACCATCATTATCTTGATACCATGTAAGGTGTATGTAAATCTGTGAACAGATTAATTTTTCTCGTCTTCTGATGTTTTGTGTGGTAGTTCTTCTCTCAACGAGGTGTACCGAACGTTTCAACACCGAGGGAGCTCTTCAACAGAATCACAGATCTTAACCTCCAAGATGGCAGCGAGCAGGAATTCATAGCTCAGGTAACCATGACCCTTGACCTCATGGCATGAAAAGCAGGACTAATTTTTAGTAACAAGTCGTAACTCATGATTGGACCCTGTTGTACCAAGACAATATATTGCATAATCACTTTTTTCCCTCCTAACAGATTGAAGTCATCACAGAAGCAGAGGAGTTTAAAGCCCTCGTGCCGAACGAGAAAAACTTTGCGTTTGATTACTTCTTCGAGCGCTCGGCCGCAGATAATGTGGAGCAGAGGGACAAAGAGCGAAGGAAGAGTGAGGGAAACGAAGAGGAGGATGACGGGAATGAGGAGGGGGATACTGGGTCTTAGAAATGGACCATCCTTCAAGGGCTAAGGATTAGAGCTTATAATATCTCGCTATCTTCAATTACATTGTATTGTCAGGAATGCTTCCCTGGCCTTTTCACACTATCAACATGCGAGCCGTGTTGAAAGTCTACCCAGGTCAACTCCCTGTTGACTCGGTAGAATTTCAACACGGTTCAAATCCGCTCTTGCTTTCACACTAGCTCTGCTTGTTGGTCACACATGTAATGTTCAACCCTTGTGTATTGTGCATTCGTTTCACACTGCAAGGGTCCTATACGGATCGAAGAGTAATAAACTCCCATCCTGCATTGTGCCATGATGTGTCTGTTGCAGGCAGGATGGCAACAAGCACTCAACACTGATAAAAAATATACCCAAGAGTGTTCACACTAAGGCTTTCGACACCTGTTGGAATCTTCGACATGGATCAAAAGCCCTCAACCCACCTCCCGACCAGGGGTTGGTTTAGACACAGATCGAAAGCCCTCAACCCACCTCCCGACCAGGGGTTGGTTTAGACACGGATCGAGAGCCCTCAACCCACCTCCCGACCAGGGGTTGGTTTAGACACGGATCGAGCGCTCTACACGGGTCAACGCCAGATTGAAATGTTGTAGTGTGAAAAGGTCAGTCACAGACCAGACCCGTGTCCAACACAGAGATTTTTCGCAGTGTGAGAAGGCCTTCTGTGTTGGCGTACATGCACTGCATCTCACAGCCAAACCAGCCATGCTTGGTACGGGGGTCAGGCATACTAAGTAATATTCAAGACTCCTTGCATAGACTGCCATTGCTGAGGTCAAACAACGGAAACATGTATGTGCCACCAACAACTCTCAGCCATTGATAGGGTTTCTGTTGACCTCAGCAAGGGAAGTTGTTTGAACGCTGAGGTCATATGCAAGGGGGTCTGTTGGAGTTGGCAGGTGAGATGTTAAATAACCAGCACTGGAGAGGTTTTTGATGGGTTGGGCCTAGCCAAAATACCGCAAGCAGCTTGTACAAAAATGCTACTGGCGTCCGCAAATGGTCTCAAGATTGACCTACCTCCATTCAGCAGAGATGGTCCTAGCAAAGGTCATGACCTGAGTTGACAATATCTTATGGATCTCGTGTCAACTGACAATCTCTCAACCAAAACAAAAAAAAAGTCAAGACTCCCGGTCTATTGACCCCTTGCACCAACATCACACGCGACTACTGTCTGCCATGCTCACCATTTTGGGCGTCAAGTTGCATGTCAATTTTATTTTAAGCGTGTTAACACCGCGCCGCCTAAAATGCGCATTACCGTGTGTAACACAAAGGAGCATTGACTCCCAAAATGGCACAACTAAGATTCTTGTGATGATGGCGTCAGGTAAATTGGGTCATTGGGTGCCTTTTGTGCTGGATATGTGTTATGGTGTCACCGCCTGTTTTTACTTCAGTTTTGTGCTGGTAATGTCAAGAATTCTTGAGAGGGGGGAGGGGTACTTATACTTCTGTACAAGAGGGAAAGAGAGTATGGGGGGGGGGACTTCCTGTGCCACGTATCGAGCATGGTAGTGTGAAACTACATGTAGTGGATTGGGAATAGACCGATCCATTAAACCCTGCCTACCTTCGGTTGCAGCCACACACACGTGTCGGATACACACACGTACATGGTTTTCGTGAATGGTATGGATTTAGTTTCGTGGCCTTTTCAGCAGTGCCTTGAGTCCAAAGAACAATGCAGAAAAGAACACTGTTAAACCACTTTTACACGACTGTACAGGGACAACTGCTGTGGGATTTGCACCACCAGAAATACGAGAAAGAAAACAAAAGTGAGCTGTTGTGTGTCAGAACAATGGCAGCGGTTCGTTTACTTTTCTAATGGAATTTTAACGTGTCAGACTTTTGTTGGACTTCCAGTGGCGTTGTCAAGGCTGTGATTGGTCAATACATCAGTAGGCAAGGCTTAATGGATCGGTCTATTTGTGATATTTTGAATCTCTGTCATAAGCAAAAGTGTTGCAAAAACGTTAAAGCTGCAAGCCAAAAGGGGAACAAAATCAGCTTACATTTTTAGAACAGTGCTGTAGATTATACATGTAGAATTACTTAATGGGGGGCGGGTTGACCACATCTACATGTATATGAAAAACTGGTAGTTCATTGAAATAGATAATAGTCAAAAGAAGTAGGGGAACCAGACTAAAAGTTTGTTTTCATTAATTCTGGTTTTCTGCTTGAATGGCAGCCTGGACATTTTGAAGAGGTTTTTAATGCTTGAAACGGCCATCTTTACGCCATCGACATGAACACTTGGTTATGCCATAAGAAGGCAAAAAGTGGAAATTGCGCCAAAAAAAAGGGAGTGCACTGCAATGCATCTTTTGTCTGAACTCTGCTCCCAGCTTTTCACCCCATAACAACTTTGAGCTCAGCCACACTCTGTGTCCTGTTGTTGGCCCAGCGTATCCAATACGCATGTTTTGCAAAATGTCAGCATGCATTGAGCATTATTACATTTTTTGTTGGTCGATCTAAATGGCACAAAAATATGAAGAAAACTGTTCTCACCTAATGAGATTTTCTTGCCACATTTCTTAGGACAAGAATTATATTCTTAAGTCACGATTACTTTTCTTAATATTACCCAAGAGTATTTTTTCAGGCATTGAGGTGAATATGGCATACTGCAAAAACGCACGTATACATGCGCGTCATTTGAAATTGATCGACATGAAAATTTATTACTTCTAAATTTTAGTTTAATTTTTATTTCAAGAAATATACATGTAACAAATAATACTGAGTAAATATTTATGAACTTTGGTTGAATAAAAGATAATTTGGTCCCAGTATTCCACCTTGTCGTGAGTAAACTTGTGGCATAGCTTTGAGTGATAACGACGTTTACATTTCGTTCTGACAAGTACTATTGTTGGATGGTTATTTATTTTTCTTGGGGGGGGGGTGGAGTGAACTGAAACATATCACTATCAGATTTCAATAGAGCAAACCCTACTTATGCCGCAATTACATCAGTTTAATATAAATTGACAGGGTTATATTAGCTGTTTACCTCGAGTGTAAATGCCATTGTACATTTTAATGTTTATCTATTTTATCCTCTTTTTGAAAAATATTTTAAAAATAACAGGGGCGCTGTATTCCTTTTTTGAAATTTTATCGGTCGTAGTATTTTTTTTTTGTAGCTTCTTAGCAGCTAGTACGACCGATAAAATGTCAAAATCGCAAAAAGGAGTACAGCGCCCCAGTTATTGGGTCTATCATTCATCATAAATCTCTCGCACAAAAAGAGAGAACAAATAAAACATTATGATAGTTTTTCCAAGGTCAAAACGGGAAGAAAAGGGTTGCTCTTTTTGCTCGCCCGAACATCCAAGAGTTGCAGCCCCTCGAAGGCAGACTTGCTATCTTCCAACTAGAGAGGGCGATGTTTATTTAGCGGGAATCGACTCATCACACACACCGACGATCTCCTCATCGTAACACTTTCGTGACCTAGATCGCGTGATTAATATCGTATAGGGCAAGTGACGATTTTATGTTTACTCATACCCTGTCTTGGTAAATATTCCTGTATCAAACATGTGCGTGATCTGGCTGGTCAGCTTACATGTGTCGATTTTCGGTACATAATCAAGCAGGAAATAAGTGCAGGCAAATCAGAAAGCTGACTGAGGTGTGAACTGCAATGATAATTGACGGACATTATTGGTCACTCCACTCCATCCACGGCGACGAACTGACCTGCTCGGAATCCTTCCTACATAACTTAATGTCAGTCGGGCTGCTCTCAGTACATTGTCATTAGCTGTGTAATGTCTGTGACCTGATGATGTGACAGTTTGAGGTGAGTGATATTTCAGCTGTTCTTAATCCTTATTGTTCAAAAAAATACTTTATTTTTTAATTTTATTGTAGTAAGTAGTCAATCTAACTACAGCGTAGGCTACATGTAGGGCCTAGACCGAAATAACGACAAAGACTACACAAAATTGCTGGAAAATCACCCACTGGCTTAAAATAAAGATGAAATAAAAGGCTTAATTGTACTCACGATCATTTTCTGTCTCCCAAATGAATGATTTTTTAGCCCACTAAAAAAAGTGCAGCCGTTACAATCTGCGTTTTACTACTAATAAATTAGGCTAGTCACGTGACACTCATTGACTGTTTCTTTATCTGTAAACTAGTAATAAAAGTATGACCGATTAAGTCAAAATCTAAAAAAAAAAAAGGAGTACAGCTCCCCAGTTACTGGGTCTAAGTACTAGACTACCTAGCACAACCATCCAAGCCAACATTTCTAAAGGTCTACTAGCCCCACTAGTATGACGAAGGATTTTTGACGTCGGTTGAATCCTTACCGATGTCAAAAATCCTTTGCCACACTAGTGGGGCTATAGTATTACATTACAAGACAATACACGATGTTTGTTCAGTTCCCTCCAGATCCGCCACAATTTTGAATACACACTACTTTACATTGTCATCTGCTTCATTTGAAATTGAGTATAGAGTCGAATGTCAGATCATTTTTCAACAGGATGTAAAATGTAGTTATCACACAAGCGCACCGCAAATTGTGGAATACGGAAAAAATATAGTGCTTACTGCATCCTCCATCCAAAGAGGCAACTGGCCAAGTTGGATATGGGACGCAGACGCGCTAAAATTCATCTTCAGTTAGCAAGCTGGTGCCTGGTGCACTTTTTTTTACCCTGGATTCCCGCAATAGTAAAATAATCCAGCCTTATGAAATGACTACATTGTACTGTAGTATACAGAAGATTTGTGGTACAGTGGGTTTTGTGGTTTTAGGTTTTGTGGTCGTGGGATCTGGGTTACATTCAATTGGGAACATTTGCTAGTAGCTGGTAGTAATGCCAATAAAACCTGTTTCCTGGTGTTCATCATTTCAATTTAAGCTTCCTGTTTTATACCGAATCCTTCCCAGGTTATTCCCTGGAATCCCCCTTGATCTCTCGTGGTGATCTTGTGACTGAAATTGAAGTATTCACTTGAATCGTTGAGGTCAGAGGGTCCAGATTTACAGACCCTCCACATGTTCACGTAGGAACTTTCCTTAAGTTGTACTGTCAGCAAGTTTCCAGTCCTACTGAAGGTAGTACGTAGTAGTAGGACTGTACATAACAAGTTGTGTCCAACAAATCTGAGTTTCTCATTAACTGTACAGATGGTTGTACTACCAGCAAATGTGTTTAAGTGTATTTAACAGCTAATAGCAGAATAGTAGAGGTCTGTGCTTTATAATGAGGACAGTGTGCAGCCATGCAGGAAGGACAGTTGCAGTCATGCAGGCATGTGGTTTCTCAGGAGTTTTTCCGGATTTTCGTCAAAATCGTCAGAAGAACAGAACATACTGTTCCGAAACGTTGAGTTTACCACTGGCTCTTCTCAGAGCCACCACCTCTACAAAAGAGAGAGATACATGGTGTCACTGCAAATATTTCCTTGTAGTCTTCCACCATGCAAACCTTCAATTCTTAGAAATAGCCTACATCTGTAGTTTTGTATAATTTCTGGTGATGCACCTGTGTTTGCAAACTTCCTGAGTTTATAGGCCTAACATCTGGGAGGTTTCGGGTCTAGGGGAAGCCAGGTCAGCGAGCCATTTTCAGGAATATATTCAAATTTGTCAAATCTCATCCCTGATCATGGTGTTCAACACTAAACAGGATCTAGAAATTTGGTGTCAGAAAAAAAACTTGAAAAGTGTGAATAAAAAAGACACCCTGACAGTTTATTAGGCCCATGTATATTTTTTTATAATATTAAATTTTCTACCCCTGTTGTCATGCTCGAAGTCAGTTAAAACTGGTTTCTCCAGGGGTCATGCATACTATTTGACTACATGTACATTGTAGTTGTACACCATTTGTAGTGTGTCTTGGTCGAGCAGTTTAGTGCATCGGACTTACATTGTAGTTCATCTGGATATGGGTTCGAATCCCGGTCATGAATTTGTGTCGTTGAGCAAGACACTTTAAACTATAATTGCTTCAAATACGGGAAGAGGCAGTTGTGTTTGTCTCGCAATGGATTCATTTAGGCCTACCCCTCCCTGTTCTTACATGTAGCTGTGCTGTAAAGAGACTTGCGTTTGTATCTCCCCATGTCTTGTTTCTGCGCATTGGGGCAGGTTTCTATCCCTTCTGAAGCCCACACATTGAGTGACCTTTGGGTCTTGTGTTGGGCGACCTGGGTATTTTTTATTTTATTTTAAATGGGCAACGTTTGAAGAGAAAAATGATGAAAAACTAGATGTTGTCACAGATTTGGTGCCTGTTATATCAAAAATAAATTTACTCTTTCAAAAGCAAATTTAGGATGTACACACTATGTACTTTCCCGTTCAGTTCAGTTATCGTAGTGGAGAAAGAGAGCTAGAGAGAGCTAGAGAGGTGTTGTTGTTGGGGGGGGGGTGGTCTGCAAGGAATGTTGGTAGCCCAAGGTCATTGTAACTTAATCTGATGACCCAACCCACCCCACCAACCCACCCCACTAACCCACCCCACTAACCCACTGGCATGCCAGTAAGAAAGAAACCCTCTGTCTTATCCCATGATAGAAGTTTGATGTTCCAGGCCATTTAGCAAGGATTAGTTACATAGTACTGACACCTTGGTACCATTGCATCAATCATGGCCTAGCCATAAAAGTGTCTCAGCTGTTTTGGAGATTGTTGGGGGTTACTGTGCACAAACTAATAAAAGGACTTTAATTTTTTTAAACAGCTGCGAAAATTGTGAGATTTAGGTCTGCTGGTTCAGAAAATCAAAGATCTGTGACAGCATTGCAGGCTTGGCAGGGCTTGTAGCTAAAAATGTTTACTCGACCAGAGTTTTTTTTTAAGAAGACCAGAATCAAAATGACCAAAAAAAAATATCTACCCAGTTTAACCAGTTGAAACCGGATGACGTCAATACACGCAAATGTTTCCCCTGCCTGGAAACGGAGGTCATCGTGCGATGCCATTTTGCAATTTGGACGGTATCGGAGCAAAGGTCGCCAGGTCATTCAACTGCGGAGCATGTGCAAACCACGCACACGCCATGTAACGCTTCGATTCACCCACACAAGGTTAAAACAGGTCGTGCATTTAATCGTATTTTATGGCCATTGAGAGGCGGTTTTTGTGTAATCACGGATTATAGACCTTTGCCCTTTTGTTCCAAGAAGGGGATTTACATGTATGAGGCATGTATGGAGGGCCGGCAATTGAGCCATGGTTCCGGGTTTAGTGCCACTCCTATGCCGTATGTAACGGCCGATGTTTTGCCATTTGACATTTTCACGGTCGAGCAAAAATTACGGACGATCAAATAAAGAGAATCTTTCTTCTCTTGGCATTGTTAAGTCAGGGTTTCTTTGTGCCAGTGGTACCCTCAAAGAAAAAATAAAATATAAATATTCTGGCATTACCGCTAAAAGAATCCCGCCAAGGTGACAGGACAAAAAAAAAGAATCCCGGTGCCAACTGGTTAACATTTAAACTGTTTGAGTTTGAACAAGCACTAAGAGAAATCTTATCTCATTTGTGTTATGGGTAAGATATCCTTCAATACTCAACAGAATTGAATCAAACCGAAAGTCAACATCGGAACAAAATCACAAGACCACCGGACTTGCCCAGTCATGAGTTTACTGGACCGGACGCTAAAATCACTAGCCTCGGGCCTGAGGTCAAGTTTAACATTTCACAGCCCTGCCTGATACTTCACTTCACAGATAAACAAAATGCCCAGGGCCTGATCGATGGGGGGGGGGGGGTGCCCCTTGAAATGTTCCAATAGGAATTTAAATTTCCCTCATACATGAATGAAGGTTCCCTTTAATCAGGCCTTGCTGTTAACCGAAGCCATTGGCCTCATGCCCTGTCGATTTGGCCAGCATGCCCTTATTGCAATTTCTCTAATTTGGCCAGCAAAGGCCATTTGGCCAGCAAAGGCCTGTCCCCGTTTTTCTTAAGATCGAGGCCTGCTTTTAATATACATGTAGGTTAAACTGCCTTGCCCTTACCGTAGAGAAAGGACCACTAAATACAACTGAAATACTGTCAGGGGATAGACTGCCTTTTCAGTGTGGGTTGTTACAATCAAAATTAGGGACAACTCGTTTACGTGTACGTGTATGCTGAAAAGTATGCACAGTTTTTCACAATTTTCTCCAGACTCGAACGACGGATTGAGCCCACATTTTCACAGGTTTGTTTTTTCATGTACACATTGAATCACACAAAGTACGATCTATATATTACCTTTAAAGCCCCAGATCAACATTGGTAAACTGTCTATTCTGTGCACAAAATCAAGATATTTGTAATAAAACCAACCTGTGAAAATGTCAGCTCGTTTCGTTGTTTCATTTGAAAGAAAACGGTAAAAATGCATCCCTATAATCAGAGTTTTCATCTCACTGAGACGAAAACTAATTGTGGATCGTATTTCATTTATCATTTAAAAACGATATCACTTTAGGCAGAAATATTTCAAGGAAAGTTTTCTACCATCATTATCTTGATACCATGTAAGGTGTACATGTATGTAAATCTGTGAACATTTATATTTTTCTTCTTACCAATGTTGAGCTGGGGCTGTAAAGGGAATTCATATGAATGACTGATGTTCGTTTGTGAATGTTACTGACTGCTCAGTACAGGTGTGTGTGTACTCATGTGTGTTTACATTGCAGCATTGTGTCACCATTGTTAGTACACACTCCACATACTGAATGGTTGTTAAAGCAGGCATGGTCGGGGCGGGACGGCGTTCTTTACACACATTCTATCTGGATACTCAATTGAGAAAACCATAAAACGGATCACAGCTTTTAGTACGGAAGAGAACGCCATCTAAATTAGGGATTAGCTCAAATTTACAACATTTTGAAGGTTGGACAGAGAGTACTTTTTCAAAATGCCCTTTTAAAAATATTTACAGACTAGGCAGTTTGGTTAGCATGTGGCCCAATTCCTCCAATATCCTCTTCTCCTATGTCACACCACACCAAGTTGTTTGGACAATTCAGACATTCTTGGAATCCTTTGATAAGCACTGATTGTTGTGGCCTGAGTGCCCCATTCCTTCGAATTCCTACACTTTTTGGCTGGCTATGTTAAAAAAAAGTAGGGAGCTAGACCACTGAGCTGAGCACACAATCACGCAAGCGCTGGATCGTGTCGGACATCATAGCAATTGACGTGTTGCACAGGTACAGACCTGAAATAAGAATTTGCGATCTCCGAGACCGAGACCGAGTCCACAAAAAATGGACTCAAGTCCGGTCTCGAGTCTGAGACCAGTCTTGATTCCTCCAGCATTGAAACACATGTCTCATACCATGGAGGTACATGTAAAAAATCTACCTCCTTGCACATACTGTACATATCCTTTTTATTCGTTAGGTTTTAACTAACGTCTTGTTATAGTCCTGTTCTTAGCTGTGCTGTGAAGAGACTTGCATTTATATCTCGTGATATCTTGTTTCTGCGCATTGGGGCTGGTTTCTATCCCTTCAAAAAGTAGCCCACACCTCGCGTGGCCTTTGGGCCTGGTGATGGGCGAATTGCATAAAAAATAATTTAAAAATTAGAAAAAAAACCTCACCCCCCCTATCTATAAAGCTCAGCAAAGGAAAAATATGAAAGGGGACGACAATATTTCTAGTTATGTTTCTAGAAAACCTCTGGTCTATTGAAAATAATGAGTTACGTGTACATGTACAAGCCCCCCCCCCCCCCCTCCAGCTGTCTTGCAAAGAATGTTCTTGAGTTTGAGCCCTACTGTGACCAATTGTTGGTATGTGACTATGGAGCTTCAAGATATCACTAGTGCTGCAGTCGCTGAATTTCATTCCGCCTCACTGTACATTATGCAGTTTCATTCAACGAGTTTCTTAATGTGACATAAACGGAGAGCATTATCCCTGCATTATGCAGTCTCAAGATCTGTGGCTACATGATCCATGGATTGACTACACACCATACCCGCGTGGAGCTCTCCATGATTAACGCGTGTAAAATTTGTTCGTACTCCCTCTTCACTATTGACACAAGGACACTGATTTTAATCTCTCCCCTCCTTGGATTTTATACGTCTGCAGACAACCCAGAGCAAAAGAAACCTTTTAAAAAACATTGGAAGAAGTCTTAGAGAGATTATGTTAGGGCTGGGAGTGGACTCATATAAAGAAGACATCAAACCGAATCCAGTAGCTGGAATGTTGAGTAGGATGGTTAATCCAGCTTAGCGCGGTGTTAAGTGTCACTTTATCAGATTCCTGCATGGTTGAACCCTGGGGGCAGCAGCCTAGGTTTCATTACCAGTGATTTGAGTCTTTTTTTTGTGGGGGGGGGGCAGTGGGGGTAGAGGATTCTTGTGTTATTTAGAGTTTGGCCACAGGCTTCTTCTTGCACCCCCAGGGTCTAGCTGCTGATGGACCAAGCAGTTTTACAACAGCAGTTTGTGGCTTCTCAGTCAATACAGTTTTGTGCTGGAGTGAACCATGGAGGAGAGAGGAGTGAACCATGTGGCTTTTAATGTGACCAGGGACTGGTAATAATGCTGTCAAAAGGGTTTTGTTAAGGGTGCAAGTGATTAAACACACAGATGGGGCCCCCAGACTTGTGTGGCTTCATTCATGGAGGAATGATGTAGACTGCTTTGATTATTGAGCAAGGCTGTGATGGAGCATGGATGGGGGAGGGATGTGGAAAACATGGGCCCAAGACATTTACACACTGTTGCTCTGATGTAAAAACAATTACAGTTTCCTTTTTTATGGTGAGAGAATTGCATGATTGAATGATTGAGCCAACCCTAGTATATAATGTAGGTCCATTTTTTTTAAGCCCCTGGTCAACATCCGTAAAGTGTCTGTAAATGCGTCTATTCTTTGCACAAATCAAGATATTTGTGTAATAAAACCAACCTGTGAAAATGTCAGCTCATTTCGTCTCATTTGCGAGAAAACGGTTAAAAATACATTCAGCATTTTTGTACGCATTCCTATAGGCAGAGTTTTCATCTCACGAGACGCAAACTAATTTTGGATCTTATTTCATTTATTATTTAAAAACGATATCACTTCAGGCAGAAATATTTCAAGGAAAGTGTTCTACCATCATTATCTGTTTACCATGTTAAGGTATGTAAATCTGTGAACATTGATGTTTTTCTTAACAATGTGGAGCTGGGGCTTTAAGACTTTTTTTACATTGTAAATCTTTACTGTTTTTGTTTTTGAGGTTACCAAAGCCTGTAGGTGTGTTCCTTCTTGTAGTGTGGATTTTATCTATTTCTTTGTTGATTTAAATTTATTTATTTATTGTTTATCCTGGGGACATTGAAACACAGCAATAACAAACATTCATTAAAATAAAAATAGAAAATTGTAAAAACATTTACAACAACAGTTTTAGTGGCGTGTCGTGGCCGAGCGGTCTAGCACACTGGACTCAAGCTCTGGTGTTCCTGATCAGCAGAGTGTGTGGGTTCGAGTCCCGGTCTTGACACTTGTGTCCTTAAGCAAGACACTTAACCATTACTGCGATGCGTCCTTCGGATGGGACGTGAAGCCAATGGTCTCGTGTGTTGTGTAATGCATGTAAAAGAACCCAGTGACTCTTATCGCTAAGAGATGGGGGTTTGCCCCGGTGTTTCTGGCAATGGCTGCTGAATGCATCGCAACACCTTGTAAATCCTTATAGGGTGCTACATAAATGGGTCTCATAAATCAAAAGCTTCAAAAATCTGTTGTAAAAAACTACAATAACAAGCGCCTTAAGTACCTAATTGCTGGTAGATACGCGCGCTATAAGACTCCGGTATTAATAGAAAAGCGAGGCAAGGTTGATAAAATCAATTTACTGCTGAAATGTCAACAACATTCTGGTATGAAACTGAAAGTGAAAACAAAAACCAAAAGAAAGGTGAGATGTTTGACGATCATTCTGGGAAATGTTTGCAAGTTAAAATTTAGAATGTTATTTTAAGACAAGAAACTTAATAAGGAGGACCACCTTTTATCCGTTACGTTAGCAGTCTTTTTTTTCCCATTAGAATGTAACTACCTGAAAATGCGTAAAAAATGTAACAACTTGTGAATGGACAAGCGGGCTTTAATGAAAATAGATTTGAGTTGATTCATTTGATATCATTTCTTTAAGTTTTTTTTTAACCAGTTGCTATTGGTATTTTTAATTTTTTTTTTTTTTGGGGTCCCGCCCCCCTGGCAAGATTCTTTTGGCAGAACTGCCAGAGTCTTTTTTCTTTGAGGGTACCGCTGGCACAAAGAAACCCTGACTTGACAATGCCAAGAGAACAAAGATTCTCTTTATTGGATCGTCGGAGAAAACGTCAAATTTCTGCGCCGTAAATTGCAAAACATCGGCCGGCCATTACCTACGGCATAGGAGTGGAACTAAACACTGACCATTGGCTCGAGATTGCCGGCTCACTCTGACTAACTTCCATTGAGCTGAAATGCAATGAATGAACAATGGTGGTAGTCTCTCGATGCCTCATTGACGTTCTGTGATTAGACATGTATATTAAGCCCTGTAAGCCCTGTAATGGTATATAATTAATGATTTATCAGCCTACAAATGACAGCATTTGTCAGTTCTAACTATTCTCCATTAGGACCCGTTTCAATTTAAATGTAAATTACAAGTCTTTGCGTTGTGTACAATTCACCAAAACAATTTCCAGCTGTTGTCTAATGTGCAAATTGTGGTAGAGTGATCAGTCTCGGTTCAGGATAAATAAACATTCAGGGAGAAATATTATGGCGCTACATAATTATGATCAGTGTGGTCTGACATTGGTTTCAGAGTACAGGCCTGATACTTCATGGAGGCAGCGGAGACAAATTGCCCCTGGTCTTTGCCTTGGTGCCCCTTGAAATGTTCCAGTAGAAATTTACATATTTAGGTACCCTTTAAGAAGAGGAAACTGCCTTGCCCCTAACAAAACCAAAGTATCATGCCCAAGTGTACAGGTCTTTTTTCTTTTATTTTTTTCAACAGAAGAGAAGAATATTATTATTATTGTTTTTTTATTTTTACCCCCCAAAAAGAAAAGAAGTTGTAATATATATAGGTTTTCACGGCCAAATTCTCAACATTTTCGCTCAATTTAATGCCTGACTTGCAAGGGACGTGCTCCTGCAAGCCTTGGAAGATCGGAAATAGCTTGGCCGGAAATAACCCCAATTCCATTCCGCGCGTGGCCCATTTTTGTATGTGCCGCCGACAGGGCAATGTTTAAAAAACACAAAATCATTTCACCTGCTACCATTCGAACGTTATCAGTTCTTTGAAGAAAATTGTATGAAAAACCAGAAACCACTCATGTTTACTTTCCCCGAAATGCTGTATATTGTTGCTTTTATTTACCATCCTTTTTTTTTTTTTGGGGGGGGGGGCATTTGATATTTGTCAAGTTAGATTTTCTGCTGGAACATGCCAAGGGGGCACCAGGGCAATGACCAGCGGAATGCAGGCATATATATGTGTGTACCTCTGTTGCCTCCATAACGCATGTTTTTGTTTGACTTGCATTCACCACATTCAGCATGAATATGATATATTGCAGGCTAGCATAGTTTTATGCATCGTTCAAAACCATGTGGTTGCTATTATTGGCGGTCAGACAGCAAGAGGGTTGAAAAACAATTTGTGAAGTACCCTTAGAAAATGTAATTACCGCACAGAGTACACCTTTTTGTAATTGACTTTCAACACTAAATCAAGGCCATCCACATTGTATGAATTCATAAACTCTCAGTGTTTGTAGCGTAGAGCAAGCATTACGTGAACATTGTATACATGTATGTAGGCCTACACTTTACTTGCAGTACACCACCCAGCATTTGAAGTCCCAACTCAACATTGGTAAGAAGAAAAACAAAAATGTTCACAGATTATTATGCCTGACATGGTATAAAGATAATGATGGTAGAAAACTTTCCCTGAAATGTTTCTGTCTGAAGTGTTATCGTTTTTAGATAATAAATGAAATAAGATCCAAAATTAGTTGGCATCTCAGTGAGATAAAAACTCTGCCTATAGGGAATGCGTACAAAAATGCTGAATGCATTTTTGCCGTTTTTTCACAAACGAAACAACGTAATGAGCTGACATTTTCACAGGTTGGTTTTATTACAAATTTCTTGATTTGTGCAAAGAATGGAATCATTTACAGTCAGTTTACCAACGTTGAGCTGGGGCTTTAATGGGAGATGGTAAAATGAAGGATATTAAAGGATGGTGCATCCTTGACTTTGAGCTCCTTTGAGGTAAAGGGTGCATAGTGTGTGCATACATTTGTACATTCAGGGCTTGAATTTGGTGGGAAAATCCACATAAAAGCAAAGCCTTTAATAGACCTTTATCATGCTGCAACCATCTTGGTCATGTTCCCTGTATCCATTTACAGTAATATATGCTAATATTCATTGTACAAAAAGGAACCAGACTATTTGCCCTTTCAGCCTCGGTTTGGTTACATTGGTTTGAATGGGAGAAGATGGCCGCAAGAACAGGGGGCTTGCCGCTCACCACTTTTACAAGTTACTGTGGACCATTATTCTTTTTACAAATCCAGAATCAAAATGAGAAAAAGCTCTCTACACAGGTTATCATCCTATATAAACTGTAATTATTTGAACAAGCACTAAAAGAATTACATTCACGCATGCGTACATACATGAACATGTACATGTACACGATTGGTTGGCGAACGCCATAGAGTTGTACACTAGGCAGACGCACAAACGTGCATGCATCACGCCACCATCGGCCCCGTACAAAAAGACGTGATGTTCCCTCATTTTGCCAAGCAATAGTGTTAATTCGCACATGTGCGATGTGCAATGTATGTCATGGGAAGGGTCTATTGAATGATATTTACATATGTACCAGACTCAAAGTCAACATTTTACTAATGATATTACACAGTGAGGTATTGTTAAATTCAATTGAAAAACACAAGACCACCGTCCGTCGTTAGTTTACTGGCCCAGGGCTAAAATCACTGGCCTCTGGCCTGTGGTTTTGTGTAATTTTAAATTTCAATCCCTGTACATACATGTACTTGTACTTGATTATTAACTAGATAAAGTACAGTGAGATTAAATTACCCAAATAAAAACAAACTTTAGCCTTTGAGAAAGACTCTGCTAGGGTCGAAACAAGAGAGACAATTAACAATTTTTTGCATAAAAACAAACTTTTCACACAGTTTCAATCATTGATAATAAGATTCATACATGACAGTACCAAGGTTCGGATCTTCCAGAGAAATTATCATTGTTACTATTTCTGGTTTATTAAAAGAAAAATGCATTTGTAGCCCAGGGGCTAAATTGCTGCAAATCTCACAAGTAAAAAACACTGAGATAGTACATACATGTAATATTAAAAGTGTTAAAAATTACACAGAAAATACACAATAAATAAGAAAAACATGGATTTGAAAAGGAGATTGACAAGCAAGAAATTTTTTGTAAAAATTTGTCTCAATGAATTACTTTAAAACTAAAAATTCGCATCAACCTTAAGGTTCATGTAGATCCCCGTGCTGCCGCTTTCAAGTTCATTTTTATCAGAGCTAGCTCTATGGTTGTATCATATATTATGGGGTGTTATCCCTGGCTACATGGCAGTAACTGGTTGAATGGCTTCTGACTGGCACCCCCCCCCCCCCCCGAACAAAGATATTGACAAAATAGGGAGACGGCCAACATTAGGGCTGGATAGCTCAGTTGGTAGAGCGTCGGTACGTTAAACCGGTGGTCTCAGGTTCCAATCCCGCTCCAGTCAATTTTTCTTTGTTTGCCCCCAAATTGATTTAAAATTTACCCAGTCAGTTTGCCTTGTGGTTTATTGCTCAATAAATTACTTTCACAGTCTAGAAACTGCATACGTTATATACACAGCATTTGAACACCCCAAAATCACTCTTGCTTAATAATTAGTGATTGCCGCCATTTTGTTCTCCTTTGAAAACCATTGATAGTTGGTGGACCTTCCCTAACTCCTCCTTCCTCCATGGGACATTTTATTTAACTCAAAACATCCTTATCTCCAGCTCTCCTGGGAGGTTTTAAAAGAGCAAACCACACAGAACAAAAACCAATCAGTTGAGTACTTGAAAAGTCATTCACTGTCCCCAATTGACTCTTGATGGGTGTTCCATCAGCCACATCCAGACACCACTCAGGCCCCTGTTTGTTTCTTATCTCAGTGTAGTTGGGCATTAGGACATCTTTGTCATACCTCACTTGGTCCAGAGACCCTGGGCTGTTTTTTCAGCAGGGGCTTCTGCTGTGTGCCTTTTGTGGGTGTTGTTTATTGCGCTAAATTGTAGTGGTCCTACCCATATACCCTAGTTGACTCAAGTCAATCTCTTGCAGGTGCAGTGTGCGTGAAGGACTTAATGTGGGATTGCTCTGTGTGGAATGGGTTGTATTCTTCCTTCACAGTTGTATCATTTGAGAGGAGACTGAGCGAGAGTGACAGTGACAATTGAAGGTAAGAGATTTTAGTTGTCTGTTGAAAGATGTAGTTTTATTAGCAGAACTCAGCCGTGAATGAGGAACTGAAAGTTATGCGATTTGACACATTGCATGGTGAAGCGTTATTACATATGAGAGCAACGCAATATGCTTTTGAAGTATCGATTAGGTTTCGGTTTGCGCTGATGTTTCTGGAATGGCTGGCTGGCTGCTGCGCCCAACTTCATGGCTTAGCTTACCATGGAATTCTGTGCGTGTCCCAGGGTTTGCCCCTAACTTTTTCCCGTGCCTGGCCAGCAGGGGACCAGTTGGCTTGTCAATTCACAAGTCCATCAGCTTGGTCACTACACTAGTCCATTTCATATTAAAAAGGGATGGTTTTCAACACTGAACAAGCCAGCTAGCCCACTCACTTGCAAGTTGCAGTGTTTTTTAACTGGTCCTCGGGTGTTTTTAACTGGCATTTGGCCGGCGGACCACAGTTAAAGGTACAATTCAGGATTGGTATTTATCCAAGTTCTTCAAAATTAGTAGTATCAGTCTGAAAGCTTACTGATTATAAAGTTCATACCAGTACCAATCTTCCAAAGACAGATAGAAATAATTTCGGTCTGACATACATGTACTGGTTAAGTCGAGAAAACGGAATTTGAAGACCCCCGATTTTAATTTCGGTTTTAACAATCAAAATTAAGGACAATGTGTTTACATGCTGAAAAGTGTGTACGGTTTTTCACTGGTTTTTTTTCTCCTTTCTTGGACAACAGATTGAGCTGTGTTTTCATGTACACAAAGTAAGAATACTGCGCTATCAGCTTTTCACCAATCCTGTATTTTACCTTTATATGGGAGAATGCTCCTGGCGCTCTGTAATTCATGTGTTGCTATGGTCCCCAAGAGTTTGTAAAAATGTAAGCGCAAAATTCTTTAGTAACCAGTTCCATGGAATTGGGCCCAGATTTCACAACATCACTTCTGGCAAACCCTTAGAATTTACAAGGTGCTATTAAATAAATGGGTCTCATAATTCAAACTGACCTTTTGTTGCGTAGAAGTTACAGCACCATGGAGGAGAGGAAATACTACCTTCCTCCATTGTAGAAAGAGTCAGGCATGTGTGATTTTTCCAGGATTTTTCCCGATTTTCAGGATCCTTTCACCGTATTTCATTGAGTCTTGAAATTTTTTGCTGAAAGAAGTGAAGCAGTCACCCAAATGGAGAAAGAATTGGTCGACATTGTGTCCAAACCTGTTGTTTGGTATTTCTGGTGATGCACAGAGTCTGTAAACCTCCTGAATTGTAACATCTGGGAGGTTCTGGGTCTAGAATTACATGTACATGTAGAGGGAACCTAGGCCTGCAAGCCATTTCTCAGGATTTTTTACATTAATTTTGTCAAATCTCTTCCCTGGTGAATACGTTAAGGCGCCCGTTGGGTGGATTAAGTGCTATATAAAAACTGCATATTTTAAGCATAGAGCAAGGACAGAAACTTGCTCTACTGTGAGATTTTGAAGTAACTGGTATTATTATTATATGCATTCGCTGAGTGGAATACAGTACACTTCTGATTGAACTCATCCTGCTTACTTCTGACAGAACTTGTTACTGCTTTTTATCTACTGGAATGGAGTGGGATTTAGCTCTGATAAAAATTGCGTTTGCTGATATGAGTAGAAACCATCCCATAAAATAACAAAAACCAGTTCTTATAGCGCAATTTTCAACTCAATGAAAAATCTCTGTGTTGGACACAGGTAAGTTTGACTGACCTTTTCTTACTGCAACTTTTAAATCCAGCATTGACCCATGTAGAGTGCACCACTATGTCAAAACCAACCCCTGCTCAGGATGTTGGTTTAGGGCAAGTGGCTTAACTAGAGGAGGGAGGGGGGTTAACAGGGGGGCCTGAGCCCTCCCACTTAAAACTCGCACACCAGGGGGTATCTGGCTTAACCCTACTCCCAAGCAGGTGTAACTTTTTCCCAGGAAATGGCTTCCCCCCCCCCCCCCCCCCACGGAGTTTGCCAGGGTTAGCAACTCAAGTGTGAAAAGGTCAACCAAATTTTCCTGGGAATTTCGTGGGAAATTCGTGTAGTGTTACCATAGAGCTACAAACCGGCGGACCACAGTAGCTCTATGGTGTTACAGTGGCTTTAGTGTACATTGTACAAGTGTAACAGCCCCAATCCTGACAGGCTACCTATCTTTGACACCACAAGGTCTTGAAGAGACCCCCTCCCTCCCCACCACCAGAAAGACGATCTTTGCAGCAGAAGAGTTACAGAGGTTACTATACTCATGGAGCAATAAACTAGATTATTGCTCCATGTTCTACTGTACCCTTCTAGGATATTTCCCCCGTCTTGTTAGAACTAGAAGTAAAAGTTTAGCCAGCTGCATGAACCTGAAAAAAAAAGGTCAAGTTCTCTCTTGCCCGGGGTAATTGATGGTGACATGTGTGAACTGCCCATGACACTAAAGATGCAGAAGCGTTGAGTGGGTAGAGTTCAAATGGATTTCATTGAGAATCTCAGACTTGTTATTGTATACATGTGTTAGTAGATCCTGACCCATGAAGTTTCAACAAGACTAGCAGCTGGCAAAACTGATGTGTGGCTTCACAGGCAGTTGTTGCAAAAAAAGACCAGTTGATTTTTTTTTTGTTTAATGCAAATAACATATAAATTGCTCCATGCTACTTGCTACTTGATGTAGTCTTGGCTCCAATTTGGTATCATTATTGGACGGGTTCAGTTCAGTTATCACCGCAATCAACTGCAGGCAATGAAATTGCGTAGGTAAACGGTCAATTTACGCTGTAGTGCCAAGTGTTTGTGAGTTTCTACGATCAGTTTTAAAAGTAAAAAATCGACAAGTTACAAAAAATACAATGTACAATGTTGAGGGCGGATTTATTTTTGTAAATTTTTTGCAAGGCATAATTTTGTTCCACGAATTATACATACAGTATACTGCTGTTCTATTAATTAGGCTTGGTTGGACACCATGGATGACTGCATTAAAGCAACCAGCTTTTTCTTGTGCTATTATTACCCCCCCCCCCCCCCCCCGGAATTGACAAACTTTGTGTTGTTTCTTTCCACCTTTAAATTCTTCTCAGCTCTGCACCTTTTCAGCAGATTTATTCCTTCTCCCCTTTTTCCACCTTTGTACCATAGGAAATCTGGAAAGTCCTTTTCAATGTTTTTGCATGCCTCTTTGTTAACTTCCCTCCCCCCCTCGCTGTGCCAGGTGCAAGATATTTGTGTGCTAAATGTATTTTTTCTCTCTCGCAATACTTGTATGGGTACGGTTTCCACAAAAAACTAACTAAGCTAGGTGGTTGTACATGTATTCAACGCATGCATTGTGCAGACATTAAATCTTCTTAATAATGTCCTCTGATTTAATAAATTTGTCTAACCATAAAAAAACCAAGGTTTTTAGGTTAAATTACACACAAACGAATGCCGGCTGTTGAACCGGAAGTAAGTGAGACGCATGCGTGTACTACCCATACAGGCGTGTGACACAATTACTTACATGTACCACCAGGTTGATTTTTGAGAACTTTGACTGCTAGTACTTGTACGTATTATGACGGATTTAAGTGTGCAGGATAATCATGGATACAAGGCTGTGTGGATAGAGAGGCTACAATACTTATTTTTCACACTATGGTTGTAATAAATAAAAGTCTACGGATGATGACAAGAGCAGGCTAGTCGAAACGTTGGGACCAATTAATAAACTCACTCCGTGGCAGGGAAGTTATCCGAGAAGTCCCCTCGATCCACTAAGCGAAAGTAGTAGCAGTCTCAGCCGATTTCCTACCTCCCCAGGTAGTACATGTACTTAATAAGCAGGACAGTTCTTTTCAGAACTAAGTTGACCTCCCCCCTCCTCCCCCCCTCGAATTCCGAAATCTACTCCGCGGTAGTAGAATAATAACAGGACAAGTTCTCACAAGAACAATCTACTATATATAATCACATGGTGTTATCTTGAACCAAATATAAATCGATAAAAGACCTTTAAAAGTAAGGAACAAACAAACATGCCCTATAAGTAAACATACTGCTTCCTTTCATGCATCATTACAGTCAAGTTTGCCTGCTGGGCCAAGTGTGGGAATGATTTATGGCCTGGTAGGGCGTCTCTGTTAGTGTTAAGCTTCAAACATTCTGGATATGACCTTGGCTCAGGGCAGGGTATAATATTGTGTAATTATTATTATTATACATATTTTTTTCTGGTAATGAAACCAAGGTTGCCTCAAAGGGGAACTTAATCACTGTAGTTCAGAAGCCTGAGAAAACCTGTAGATAAGGATGTTTGCTATGTAAACCAGAAGCACCGGGGTAAACCCCTACTCTTTCAAGATACGTGTTCTTGATTCTTTTACGTGCACTACCCATCCTAGTACACCTCCCATCAGTAGGACTAAGCAATTATGGTAAAGTGTCTTGCTCAAGGACACTAAGGACACAAGTGTTGCGACTGGCCAGGCCGGGATTTGAACCCACATTCTGTTAACTACAGAACTTAAGTTCAGCGGACTACACCGCTCGGCCACAACATTCCACAACCTTGTCTGTAGTCTCCACACAAAAACCTATTAGTGTTATTAGTTCAGCAGACCATCTTGCCCATGTCTGAGTTCCATCAAAAAAATGCTAATCACATTTTTTTTTAACTTGAATAATTCCCTCAATTCCTGTAGCTTAAGAAAAAAAAACATAGCATTAAACTAATGTATTTAACCTAGAGTTTAGGATTGATGACTTGCACACATGCTGACTTTCTACATTAAGTCATGGAATGCAAGGGAAACCAGTGATTTATAAGTACTTATTCAGGGTTCTTGTTCAGGGTAGGAAGTAGTGCACAATAGACCTTTATCATGGTGCGGCCATCTTGATTTTCTCCCATTCAAACCAATGTAACCAAACCGAGGCTGGAAGGGCAAGTAGTCTGGTTCCTTTTTGTACAATGAATATTAGTATCTATTACTGTTAATTGGATACAGAGAACATGACCAAGATGGTGGCAGCATGATAAAGGTCTATTATGCAGGCATGATATTCTTCCTACTTTAGTCTGATTCCCGATATTTCTTTTGCCATCAGAAAAAGCAACAACATTTGTATTAAATAGCTTGAAAAGTGTATTAAAGCCTAGAAAACTATGACTACACCTGCTGACATCAATCCATTATTTCCCTATTTTGATTCACAGACGCTGTTGTCATTGCCTTGAGACCTTAAAGTAAATAGTACAATAGGCTTACTTATTTATTTAAAGCCTACACCACAGGCTATGTACAAGTACTTGTAGGTCAGCCCTCCTACTCAATAAAATGTTCCTACTTTTTGCCCAAGGGCCAAATATCATGCCTGATCATGGTGCAACATTGTTTTTAAAATGTTGAGGACAGTTCCACTCTAGCTTTTTGTTACAGGGTGGTGTTTTTTTCTACATGATTTGAAGAATGCAAGAAAAATCAGGAATTGAAAGTGTGTAACACTTGGTGAATGTTATGAATACGGTATAAATTGTAGTCCTGGCCCTTGGGGGGGGGGGGGTGGGACCCGGGGCTTTGGAAGAAGTATCCTGGACAAAGGCAGGGATGTGCAAAAAACTGTGCCCCGACAACATTGGGGACTTGGCCGAGGTTGTACAATTTGTTGCTCCGCCCTACCGGAACAATAGCGGGGACCTTGGCCAGGGTTTTACAACTTGTTGCCCCGCCCCCACTGGACATTATCTGGGACTTGGCCGGGGTAGTACAATTTACTGCCCCGCCCTACCGGGACAATAGCGAGGACCTTGGCTGGGGTTGTACAACTTGTTGCCCCTTCCTTAATTTCGATTGTTACAACCAAAATTGAAATTTGGGTCTTCAAATTCTATTTTCTCGACTTAGACAGTACATGTATTTCAGACAGAAATATTTCTATGAAAGGTTGGTGCTGGTATGAACTTCATAACCAGTAAGCTTCCAGACTGATACTAATAAAATACATTTTTGGATGAATAACAGTTCTGTATTCTACGTTTAAACATTTCGTTTTAACTTGCACTGCAAGACAACCCTAACATGTTTTTGATGGACCAGAGGATCCTGATGTGAATCCAAATGAAGCCATCAGTCATAAAAGCAATGCACCTGCTACCTAGGGAGATCAACCCTGGTATAACCATTGGGAGGATTGGACTGAATCAGGACTTCTCCCCTGCCTGGCTCTACCATTACACACTGAGTGACTCTTATTGCAAGAGGCTCGTAGTTGCTCTAGCTGCTTTCCCAGCAGACCTTGTCTCGGCTGATGCATGTAACATGTGCAAGTTGAGTCTTCACTCCTTGGGCCGGGTGGGGATAAGGGGGGTGGGATGGTGGGGGGTGTCAAGACTATAGTAATGATATAGTCAAGATGGAAAGACGAACAGTCATATTATACGGAAATGAAACCTTTCTCATCTTCTCGTAAATTATTATTAACCGATTCTGTTGCCGAAGGTGTGCACAATTCTAAAATAAGACAAGCTTTGAGCCCTCCTTGTAGACGAACTTTGCCAACATAAAAAGCATCAGCAGATTTACATACCTTACATGGTATAAAGATAATGATGGTAGAAAACTTTCCTTGAAATATTTCTGCCTGAAGTGTTATAATAAATGAAATAAGATCCAAAATTAGTTTTTCGATTCAGTGAGACGAAAACTCTGCCTATAGGAATGCGGACAAAAAATGCTGAATGCATTTTTACCGTTTTTCTTGCAAATGAAACAACTAAATGAGCTGACATTTTCACAGGCTGGTTTTATTACAAATATCTTGATTTGTGCAAAGAATGGAAGCATTTACAGTCACTTTACCAATGTTGAGCTGGGGGCTTTAAAGTACATTGATCCACAGTCTTAAAAAATAATTGATTTAGTGGCCTGCAACTTTTCAGCTGATCAGCTGATTTCCTTGTTTTAATACCATAGAGAATGAGAAATACTGTACAAAGATAAGTGTGGTTGATCTTTTCCTCTTTTGTTTTTTTGGGTTTTTTTTGGCAATCACAAAGTTGCATTTTTACAACTATTTTTGTCTTTGAAAATGTTATGTTGTGTAAATTGCGAATACTTTTAGCAAATCTTCAATTTGTAATATGCATGAAATTCAGGCTTTTCTGGATTATTTTGCATTGTGTTATGAGGAAATCCTTCACTGCCTATTAGAAGGGACTTCAGATTTCACCCGCCTGGCTGGCCTTGCATTCTTTAAAATAAATCTTCCCTTATCAAAAGAGAAAAGACCTCACATTCAGGAAAAAAGAAACAGCAGCTATTGCTGACTCCAAATCACTCCAAGACCCCCACTGTTCTATTCCAATTCAATCAATTTAGCTGAAGTGTTTCTTCACTCAAGCGCAGAGAAAGGTCCCAGAACCTCTGGTTACTCAATAGTTTATTGAATAAAAAAAAAAACCTCTACAATAACCAACAAAATCCAGTCATTGAGTGATTCCTTCTGTCAACATTGGAATCTGATTCCTTCAGGAAGAATCATCTGATTCTTCCTGGAGGAATAAACTCTCTCCAGTAAATTACACCTGTTGTTCACACCCACAAAGGTCTAGTGGATAGATCAAAGAGATGGGTCATCATTCCAGGATCCTCTTGCCAGGGGGAAACAGATGGGTTCCAAGGTCCTTGGTCTTTGATCCCACCTCTGTAATCTTGGCCACTGCCTACTTGATTTCTTTTTTTTTAATGAATAAATTTGGGGCAGAGTGGATATTTTTCCAGACAGATGGACTTCTATACAATCAGTTTTCACTCAGTAGGGTGCTCTTTAGGCGGCCGGACTGGGCCAAATTTCATGGAGCTGCTTGAAGGAAAAATCATGGAGCAAACTACATGATTGGTAGAAGCTGATAGAGCTAGCAGTGCTCTTGGAGTGATTCAATAATTTACTTACTCGTAGCCGCGTTGTCTACTCCATAATAAAACAGTTTGTTTAAATAAAGTCATTTTAAAAGCACAGGGCTTGTTCAGATTCATTCATATCCTATGAATTATGTTTTGTATGAAGATTTGTAATTTGTTGTATCGTTTATGGAGGACGGAAATTTATGCTTTTGTTCCTCCGTGAATTATCCCATCAGAAACAACAAATTTATGATAATTAAAGTTGATAACGTTCTGCAAAAGTTGTACCCCCGCCACTCTTTCTCAACTTTGAATACAACGTACCAAGCGGACAGCACGGAAGAATACCTCCGGTAAAGCCTTGCGGAAGCAGTTGGCGATCAAGGCTGCCCGAAAGAGTGCCCTAGCTACCAGCAGTGTGAACCCCACTTTTACAGACCTGGTACCATGGCACTTCGGAAGTTTCGCCATTATCAGAAAAGTACCGAACTACTTATCTGAAAATTTGGGTGGCATGTGCGTAAAGCGCTCACCTCTCACCAATGTGTCCCTGGTTCGAGTCCTGGCTAGGGCCATATATGTGAGTACAGTTGTACGTTGGTTGTCTCCTGTGCCACAAGGGTTTTTCTCCAGGCAATCCGGTTTTCCCTCCCTCCGGAAAAACCAACCACTTTTGATCTCAGGCTGTGCTCTGTGGTCATGGGTTGATGTGGCTGGCTGCCAAAGGCGTTCTTGAATGCCTGCGGCTCGAACATGTGTAGCCGATTCTTTCGCCATTCAGCCAGTATGGATGATAAGCCTCCAAAAATTATAATTATTATAATTACAGTCACCACCCATGTTGTCAATCTAGATAGAAGTTTGGTTTGTCATCACTAAACCTGCCTACCCATGAGCTCTTTTCGCACTGCAGAGCCAACTCCCAGGAAATAAAACCTCACAACTTCCTGGGGAATTTTTTAACCTCACCGCTACCCCAAGTTCGTTTCACACTTGATGCAATTTTCCTGGGGAGAATGAACACCCGGGTTACCTCCATTACCCTACTTCCAAGCAGGGGTAACTATTTCCCAGGAAATGGCTGTTTCCAAGGAGTTTGCCAGGGTGAGCAATTCAAGTGTGAATGGCTCAGCCAAACTGTCTCCAGGAAATTCCTGGGAAATTTGTCTAGTGTCAGGCCTGATTGCTCCGTTCTTGAAAGGGCAAGAGCACCAAGGCTTTTCCTTCTTGATAAAGGGCACCTCTATGAGGAAATTGTAAATTTGTACTGGAACATTTCCTGGGCACCAAGGCAATCACCAGGGGCAGCTGAGGTAATTGCCTCCGTTGTCTCCGTGAAGTAACAGGCCTGTTACATGTATGTAGTGTGATAACAATGGCACAAAGTCCTGTCGTATCGTGCAGCGTCAGTCTGCGCAGACTCTGCTTCCCTGAGGGCGACACACCATTATGACTGTTAATACAAGGATTGTCAAGGCAATTATTTTGTGGAATTTGGTTTTATTGTTGTCCATTCAACGAAGGGTGCGCAATTGGTGGTGCAAAAAGTCTTTTGTTGTCGTGGGATTTGTATTGTTAGGCAGAGTTTTTTTCTCGCACACAGCATAGCACTTGTAGCTTATTTCATAGAAAAGTACTGTACAAAAAAGGGTAATTTTACGTCACCAGATGTAGATTTTAGACGGCTAATCAAGGTAAGATTTTTTCCAGTTCATTTGTTTAATGTCACCAGATGTAGATTTTAGACAGCTAATCAAGGTGAGATTTTTTCCAGTTCATTTGTTTAATTTCAGACCTGTGAAATGTCATGACTTTTCTTGATTCCTTTTTTTATTTCATTGATCTGTGTCAACGGTAAGATTTTACTTGACAGAGATAAAGTTGCATTATAGGCCAGATAGACAAGGGCCTCGTCATGACCAACTTGTATTTGTAGTGATGTAAAACATCAACATTGTAGCATCCTGTAACCCATTCAGGACAAAGCATTTCCCCTGCCCATTTAAACGTCATGCGGCCCACCTCTCAACTTTCAGTCACCACCTCGCCCATTTCTTTCGCTAATTTGACCACCGCATTGAGAAGATTTGCCAAAAATGCAATACTTAAACAAAATTATTCCGTAAGCAGTTTCACGGATACTTCAGTCTTGACTGAATTTGAAGATTATGTGACCTCTCAGGCACTTTTGTTTGTAGTCCATGTGTTTAACTCTTTCACTACGGTGGCTCGGTAAATTACTTCACACGCCGGAAAGCTGCTGGAAGCGGCTCAAAATCAGCAAAATGTAAAACAAGTAGGTCACAGCTGCACATTACATTCCATAGTGTAAGGGTTAAAAAATTTGTTAGAAAAGCGAAGATGATTTTGGGCATCTTCAAATGCCATTTTCTTGACTCTGATGACTGAACTGTTTCTCTAGAGGATTGGGTACTGGTATTGGTATGTTTCAGCTGCTGAACCTCCCCCCCCCCCCCCCTAGTAAATTTGATTCAATTCAATTTTATTGTTCTGATTGACGCGAACCCGACAATAGCACGTCAGCATCCATATGTACCAGTCAGCATTGAGGATTGCGAGTGCGGCCACAGCTGCGGTAGTGTAAACGCCCATGAACGAGCTGCTCGGATTAGTCTATACGTAAATCTGTGAACATTTATGTTCTCTTTCTGGCCAATGTTGAGCTGAAGCTTTGAACTTTCCTTGAATGGATTCATTTCCTCCTTAGTGTTGACACGGGTGGACACAATCAAATCACACCTTCATGTGCCATGACTCACAACATAGTCCCCCCCCCCTTCTCCCCCATTCCAGGGCCCAATTTCATAGAGCTGCTTAATCACAAAAAGTTGCTAAGCACAAAAAAATCATGCTCACCAGAATAAGTTTACAGGACACACTACCATGTCACATGTTCAATTTGTGACTGGTATCCTGCTCATTAATGCTTAGCAGACATTTTTTAAGCAATATTTTCTGCTTGAGCAGCTAAGCATTCAAAAAACTATGCTTACCAGAATAAGGTTACCGGCCAAACTGCCATGTCACATGTACAATTAATGACCGGTATCCTGCTCTTTTCTGCTTAGCAGCAAACTTTTAAGCAATATTTTCTGCTTAAGCAGCTCTATGAAATTAGGCCTCTCACTCCCAAGATAAACACTCCATTTTAGTCACCCACTTGATTAGGTCATGATTAGGTCATCTACAAATTAGGGTCTTGACAGCTCATATTCATCACAGCCCATTTATAAGAAGTTCAGGTTTTTAAAAGTCCCCCCCCCCCCCCCCGCCCACAACAGTAAGTGGTGACAGGTGTATTTGTAATTGACACAAAAACCCTCTGACTGACACTTTAATTTAATTACGAAAGCCTCACAATACAAGGCCGACTGTAATGGTTAGCATCAGGTGCGTGTACCACATGATGCTGTGATGAAGTCCCGTGTTTTGACTAGTCTACACGTGCCGTCGTCGTGTAAACAGTTTTTTTTTTTCAACTCTAAATTTTGTTTCTGAAGCGGACGGTTACACGTGTGTAAACCGACCGTTTCAGAAACGATTACACATTTACAAAAAATAACCGTAAACGCACCTAGGCTTTACTGAGAAGACTGGGGTATAGTTAAGTGGGAACATGGTAAAATCATGTATTGTACGATTATTGTCATTATTTTTTATTGCATCATCACACTAGACAAGACAGTTAGTAGAATCCTCCCTTTTGAATAAACAAAGACTCAACCACAAGATTGGTCTTAAAAAACACCTTAAATGCCATTTATGTTCAAAATAAAACATCTGAAGATTTCGTCATTTTTTGACATAAAACAACAGCATCTGTTTAGTCACTCTCTTTCATATCAAGGCCCTAGCTCCTCATGCGGGTTATGCTATATGAACACATTTCTTATGATAAAAAGCCCATTTTGATAATTTGAATTTCTGGGCTAGTGACAAGACTTGCGGGCTAGTGAAAAATCTGGTTCACTAGTCCGGCTGGCTAGTGAGAAAAAAAATTAAGGAAGACCCCTGATGTAAGTTTTCATGTATGCCCGTAGTCTTGCGTTCTTACACGGTTTCTTGTCCCTTACGCGATGTGAAACGACAACTTCACAGGAGGGGCATGTTTGATCAATGCAGTAAGTCCAGGCATAAGAACAACTTGGGAAATTATAAACTGCCTTGAAAACCCCAGACATTGTCTGTGCATATTCTTTGTTTAGTGACTGCGGTTTGTCAGCTAGTGATGCACTACACTATATAGAGAGAAAATCATGCGTCCAGCCTCGTTCATAAAATGTAAACTCACAACTTTTTCTGTAAATCAAAGATTTGGAGGTCCTGACTTTTTGTGGGATTGTTAAAAAATAGTCCAACGTTGTCCCCCCCCCCCCCCCCCCCCCCCCGGGGTTGTTGACTTTCAACCTGGAACATTTTGGGTACACTGGCCCTCTAAAAACGGCCCTATTTTGCTTAAAAGTATAGGGTCATTTTTTTCAAGATTTACTTGTTCGGGTGTGTTTTTATTATGGATGAGCCTACCAAAAATTCTCAACGGCTAACCTACTAAAACATGAAAAGAAAAATGAAGTTGAGTTGCCAGAAAATATATTTGATTTATTTTCCAGAGGCTGAGAGACTTTTAAATATTTAGCATATTAGCATTGTTGCTTCGGGAAGCCTATTTAGTGTGGTGCACCAAAGATATTAGAAAAAAGATAGGACACTATGTAAAACCAAAGAGAGTTTGCGCAAAAAGTAGGTCCTATTAAATGGAAAAACTTAGGCCAAATGATCTCACCAACTAAAAAAGGGGGAAGGCAGAGTGAAAATTTGGTGTTCGGCCACAAATTGTGCCAATAATCCTTGCAAAATTGACACATGGGGAAGGGCGCCATCACATGGCAGATAGGTAAAAAGGCGGTACATCTGATACTGTGCAAAACGGCACAAGTGTCCTATCTTGTTTTTCTAGTATCTTACGGTGCACCAAGCAAGTAATTTTTTTTATGGAACAGCACCCTCTACTGTTTGATTTTGATAGTTCAGGGCAGTAATAAAACACACAACAACAACGACGTCTTGGATCAAGACTGTGCCCCCAAAGGATCTCTATTAAACCCTTGTTTCCTCTTGTCATGTGTCTTTACTCTTGACCTCTGACCTGATTGTTATCCAGTGTGTTCAAGACAAACTCAATTCAGTTCAACTCAATTCCATTCTTTTATTGTTATGCCAGCATGAAACTCATTTCCTCAGTTTGTGCACATAAAAATACGGCCAGTAAAAATATAAAAAAGTAGAAATTTGTATGTACAATGAAAATAAAAACATCAACAGCAAGTGTGATGATCTCAATCCACCGCGAGTGAATTGGGAAGGGGGCTGGAAAGGCAGTAGAAGAAAACCCAAACCTGATAAATACTATATTATTATTATTATTATTAGAAAGAAAGCCTAAAAACAACAACACCAAAGACAAGTCGTGTAATAAAAGTGTTGTTGCTGCAAGGCAACAACTCAGTGTAGGATTTAGGGTTTTGCAAAGTGAAACAGGATATAAGGTACTCTTCAGATGATGTGAACAAATCTCTGAAAATTAAAGCCGGTTGGTTGTTCTCTTTTCAGAGCCAACAGCTTTACACTACAGGTACTTGAGTTTTGTTCACATGGTGCTTCTGGAAAGAATATTTAATAGACACAACACAAATAATATTTTTTTAAATGATGAGTATTTCAAGTAATGATGAAGTATTAAGCATATTGGCCTATAAGTTGTGCTTAGGTAGTTTGTGTGCTTTTGATTAAGCAACTCTATGAACTTGGGCCCAGGTTTCCAATTTTTCAAAGGAAGTTCAAAAGAAAAAAGTGCGTGAAGATTTCACCCATTGAAGTTCTGTGTCAAGGACACAACGCACGCCGTCAGTACTTGGACCACTGCCAACAAAAAGATCTGTGCGCTTTGTCTCAATGGTTGAAATCATCAAAAGACATATTAGATAAAAAAGGCAATAAAATGACAACTGGGGTGACAAAGGGACCATGGGGAATGAGGGGTACAACTGCACAACCACCCCCCCTAAAAGAAATGGATTGAATTGTAGGCACCTGTCACACTGACAGCTGCAGCAATGTGGGAAGGATAATCCAAGTCACAGTGCAAACCGTGCAGTGTGTGTGCAAGTACTTACCGCTTAGGTACAGTTAAAGACATTGTATGCTGTTCATGGAGTGAATACAGATCTGTTGCATAAACTTGCCTTCCACTTACCACTGTAGACCTGACTGTTGTCATGTAAGTATGTCTCCCTCAAAACAGTTCAAACAAACTTGAATAATTCTATTGTGGAAATTCACAGTTTTTTTTTTTTAAATCCCCAGCTCAGCAGTCATTGGTGAGAAGAAAACATAACTGTTCACAGATTTACATGTACCTTATATGGTAATGATGGAAGCAAACTTTCCTTGACCTATTTCTGCCTGAAGTGTTAGGCCTATCGTTTTTAAATAATAAATGAAATAAGATCTAAAATAAGTTTTTGTCTCAGTGAGATGAAAACTCTGCCTATAGGAATGCGTACAAAAATGCTGAATGCATTTTTAAACTTTTCTTGCAAATGAAACAACGAAATGAGCGGACATTTTCACAGGTTGGTTTTATTACAAATATCTTGATTTGTGCAAAGAATGGAAGCATTTACAGACACTTTACCAATGTTGAGCTGGGGCTTTAAAAAGGAAAAGTTCATCACTGCTTTTTGAAAGAGTCTAGTCTTTAATAAACACGCCACATAGTCACCTTGTGAGATTTTCCATCAATTTTTGGGGGTGATAAGTCAGGGGGATTGTACACCATTGCGGTGATTGACATTTTTGATTTAATAGAATAATAGCGCATTCTAGAGCAGATAGCCTACATCTTAACCACTGGACCACTGAGGGTGCCCGATGAAAAAAGGCCAGTTCGAATCCTGTCATGAGCAGCAATTAGCATCCAGGACAAAGAATGATATTTTGGGATTTCAGAGCTCACGCTTAGCACTAGCCCGGCATACACTGTCTACATGGTCTAGTAAAAACTGCTATGGGCTAGTAAACACCACTTCTCAACTTGACCTGTGGGCTACTAAAAACTGTGCAACTTACTTGTTTATAATGCTCATACAATGTACTTCTTCCTTTTCAGATGTCAATAATTACATATTTTAGAAATGTGTTAATTTATTTTTGAGTGTGTGAGTGTAAACTTCATTTGACCGTTAAACTGGTTGTGATTGCTACCATTAGTATCAGGAAGATACATTTATGACAATACTTGTTTAAAATTTGGGCGACGAAAACTTCCTGGGGGCAAGTAAAATGCACAGTTTACTAGCCCCTTGGGCTAGTTTACAAAAAGCTTAAGCGCAAGGACTGGATTTACCATTTACAATGTGTTTTAACCAAAATTTTACTTGTTAAAAAGATGAAACTTTTCAAGTTTCAGCTTAAAAATCTTCTTACTGAAGCATGTTTTTGTGAATTCATTTTTTCTGTTCATTTTACATGTGATAAACAATGACATAATTATAAGCGGTAAATTTCAATTTAATGCAATTCAGAAATGGTTTATTATGCACCACATTAAAAAAAAAAAAAAAACAAGAAAAAAAAACTGAATTGCACATGTTAGCATAAAAAATTCAGAAATAAAAAATATCCCAAACAAACAAAAAATAAAAAGTAAACAGTAGAAAACAAACAGTATTATGTATGCCTACATCATCTAAAATTACATTGGGAAAAAAAACATGTCTCGTTAAAACCAGAAGACAAAACACTGACAATCACACCATTAAATGAAAACAAGAATAATTAAAGTTGATTTAAAAAGTATTTAATTTGGGGGTGAACAAAGAAAAATTGACTGGAGTGAGATTTGAACCGGCGACCACTGGCTAAATGTACCAACGTTCCACTAACTGAGCTATCCAGCCCTAATGTTGTTGGGTGACCGGGGGGGGGGGGGGGGGGGGGGGGGGGGGAGGATGGTGCCAGTCAGAAGCTAGAAAGGTGATTTAACAATACTTCGAAGACTGACAAGATGTGGGATTGCACTTTGTTGATAAAGTACAGTACAACATTTTAGTTGCTCATATTTTTGCTGACAATGTGAAAATGGATAATAAATAAATTTTGATGAAAATGAGTTATGCAAGAGAAAAGTGGCTGAGAAATAAAGAGCGGCAAAGATGTTGGGGGGAGGGGTAACTTGCAAACAGCAGTGCTTGTCGGGGGGGGGGGGGGCAAAGCCCCTCAATTCTATTTTGTTAAATCCATGTGGTACATGCATAAAACAGAAAAGATTCCAGATGGCTTGTTCTTTTTCTTTTTCTTCGTCGTTTTTGCAAAACAACTTTCTTGTTTTTCTTCTTCTTCTGCTCAATAATGTACAAGAGGTGCTCCAAGCGGAAGTATGTATTTCACAGGGTAATTGGTGCGTGTACCAACTTAACACTAAAGCCTTTACCGGGGGACCCCTGGAATACTGAGTTGATCATTTTTAAAGTCACAAGGTTTTAAAGGCAAAGTACCGGTTTGGTAATAAGGGAATAAAAGAGGGGTGACCGAGGTCCTAAATGACTGTTTAAAAACTGGCAAGGTCAGGGCCGTGTGATATAGAGCGGAGAGTGAATATGAGGTCCTTTATCACACGGCAATGACCCTGCAAACTTTTAAACGGGCATTTAAGACTGAGTCATTCCTCTTTTTTTCCCATTCATAAAATGCATTAAAAAATCTGTTAAACTTATCTTTTTTTAAATTTATTTTTCAATTCCTGTCACGCTCCATTTCGCAAAGGGTCAAATTGCATGCGATGCTCAATGGTTGCGCGTACTCCACGTACTAATAGACTAAACATTGAGTACGCGTAAGTATAATTGATGACTGGTTATGAACACTCTCGGCCATGTCTTTATGTATAAACACCCCCATGTGACATGCCCTTTACCAATCAGAAGGGATTCAACTGTCTGGGGTATTTATGATCAATCAATAAAATCAAATCTAAAGCATCACTGATATTCACACCAGGGTCCAATTTCATAGAGCTGCTTAAGCACAGCTAAGCACAAAACATTTTTTAGTTACCCCTAAAGGGTTACCAGCCAAACTACAATTCTCATTTATGTATCGTGTGACTGGTTTCCTGCTCATTTCTGCTTAGTGGACAATTTTTGGCAACATTTTCTGCTTAACCGGTTGGTGCCGGATGTCCTGTTTACACACAAACGTTTCCACTGCCTGGAAACGGAAGCTGTACGCCATTGTGTATTTTCGGACTACAACCAAACGTACGATCCAATAAAGAGAATCTTTGTTCTCTTGGCATTGTCAGGGTTTCTTTGTGCCAGCACTACCCGGAAAGAAAACAGATTCTGCCAATTCCGCCAAAAGAATCCCATCGGGGGTGGGGGCGGAGAAAAAAATAAAAAATAAATAGAAAATAAAAAAATCTGGCAGCAACTGGTTAAGTAACTCTAGGAAATTTGGCACATCCCATCCAGAGAAATATAAAATTTCCGTATGAAACGCTATCAGGGAACGATTTCATCCCGCAATTTTTGCAAAGCAAAATATTTTGAACATATACTGACAAAAAACTTTGAATATACTGAACATAATTTGAACATTAAAAAAAAAAAAATTTTCAATACATTTCTCCCATCACAAGGCCCAAAAGCCACTCGAGGTGTGGGCTACTTTTTCGAAGGGATAGAAACCTGTCCCAATGTGCAGAAACAAGACATGGAGAGATATAAACGCAAGTCTCTTCACAGCACTGATAAGAATGTACTGAACATATTTTGTGCACACTAAATGGCTTTTATACAGTTAGCAAATGATGTATTTTGACTGTCTAATGAATAATGATACACTTTGTGTAGCATTTTTGCTATGCTATTCAAGGGAAATCATTCGCTAACCGTCAAAGCTGAGAAAATAGCATTTTATGGAGACCCCCTGAATCACTATTGCTTATTTTTATTGCCACGCTATATCAAAATAACCCTATTATGAACAGGAACATTTGCTTGACAAACCATAAACCGCTTTCAGGCCTTGCGCTTAAGCTTTTTGTAAAGTAGCCCAAGGACCTAGAAAACTGCATTTTACTTGCCCCCAGGCTTCTTTGCCCAAATTTTAAACATGTATTGTCATAAATGTATCTTTCTGATACTAATGGTAGTGATCACAACCAGTTTAACGATCAAATGAAGTTACACTCACACACTCAAAATTAAATGAACACATTTCTAAAATTAATTATTCACATCTGAAAAGGAGGAAGTATGAGCATTGTAGACAAGTACTGTACATGTAAGTTGCACAGTTTTGAGTAGCCCACAGGGCAAGTTGAGAATTGGTGTTTACTAGCCCATAGCAGATTTGACTAGACAATGTACGCCGGGCTAGTGTTCAAGGGTGAGCCCTGCACGGTTTCTTGTTATTTTCACTGAAACATCCGCCTCATCCATGAAAGTTTGACATGTTTGTTGTATCGATGTGTTCATGGAAAACTAGACTTGGGGACAAGTCACTAAATGTTTGTCGTGGTGCTAGCACTACATCTCTCACGCGATTATACAAAGATATTGACAAAGTAGGGAGACCGCCAACATTAGGGCTGGATAGCTCAGTTGGTAGAGCGTCGGTACGTTAAACTGGTGGTCGCAGGTTCAAATCCCGCTCCAGTCAATTTTTCTTTGTTCGCCCAAAAATTGATTATATACTCTCGCGACTACGGTGACATTTGAGGGGCTAGTTGTTGGGAGCCAGCAGTTGCAGTATCAGATTTGATTGCTCCGTTCTGGAAAGGGCAAGGGCACCAAGCTATTTTCTTCTCGTGATAAAGGGCACCTCTATGAGGAAATTGTAAAATTCTATTGTAACATTTCAAGGGCACCAAGGCAGGGACCAGAGGCAGCAGAGGCAGCAGAGGCAGTTGCCTCCGTGAAGTATCATGGCTGTAGTATATTCGACTGAGAGCCATCCTGCTATCATCACAACAAACATTTAACGACTTGTCCGCAAGTCTAACGGAAAACTAGAAGATGGAATTGAGTTAATTTTGACTCTTCTCAAAACCAGTGCAATTTGCTTGGCACACGGGACAATTTTCACAGGCATCTTGGAGGCAACCAACTGCACTGCATGCAAAAGGAACACTTCAGTAGTACTACATACATTTTTCTTGTAGTATCTCACTGTCCCCAGGATAATTATGTGGAAATTGACATGTGAAAGTTATTTTCTTCATGGAGATTGCCTGGACCTGGTTGCCTGTAAATTGCCCTGTGTGACAGGGCCCTAAGAGTGTTGTGCATTCCCCTTTAAAGGAGGCTTGCACTGTAAACAAGTCCAGTACAGGAATTGGATCATTACTGCGCTGGATTTTGCAGAGGGAGCCCCAGCCAGCCTGTTGCAGCTTTGTGGAGGTCACTGGTTAATCACCCTCACGTCTATTCCCATTAGATACACTGGATAATGCGTCCGGATAGTCTGCGTAGTAGACTCGGCCAATCGTGACTGGCTTTCTTTGCAAAGTTTTGTTTTCACTTCCAAACTTCTCCACGCGGGGTCGTTTATCATAAGGGTGTCTGTTCCCATTAGGCTGACCCGGATAAGTCAGGGTGGATTTTGAAGCGTCTGATCTTTCTTTTCAAAGCCAGTGTGCAGCTTTTGGTTTTGCATCCGATGTTTTGGGTTGGCCTGTCATTCTTCGTCTGTATAGAGTTACTGGATAGAAAAACAACAGGTTTGTGTTGATTTTTATTCGCTACATGTGTACTATTTGTCAGGACAGCTCTTGTTGTTCTACCTTTGACAAACTTTTTTTCTGTCCAATGCTGAGTCATTGGTTGTTTGCTTTCGTTTGTAACAAGGGATATTTGGTTCATGTCAATGAAATTGTGGCGAGTACAACTGAAACTTATTTGCATGCCTCGAATTTGATCTTTGAGAGGGCGAATTTTCATTTTGCAAGGGGCACTTTCATTTGGAAAATCTTGAAAGTCGGGAACTTTTGAATTGGAACCACCCACCCAAGTCTCAAGACCAGGCCTGGCAACAGAGGCTATGGCCTGGCAACAGACAGAGACCGTGGCCTGTGTGGCCTCCGTAACTCCAGGCCCTGTATTTGAATACTTCATTGCTGAGTTTTGACAGATTTGTACCTGCACTCAGTACATTCACATTCAGGGTTCTCCCCATGCACAAGCTAGTGTATTGGGCCGATACGGGCGAATTACGGGCTGATATGCAGAAATTACGGCCGATTCGCCAAAAAAAAAAAAAACCATTAATAAATTTTATTATGTTTTTTTTTTTTTTAGATGTTAACATCAAATTCACAAAAAAATCCTAACATAGTAGAGCTTAAGGACCTACTACCAATTCAGTGTGCTTCGGCCAGACTTTCAAAATTTGGGTTCCGAATGCCCCACATTTTTGAGAAATCCTGGGGAGGACCCTGACATTACACCAGGCCTATGAGACTTCGGCTTTTTAGCCGAATTAAGCTGCTTTGTGTTAAATAGAAATAACTACATGTAGGGATGGATTTGTTTTTGGCATATTTTTCAGCTATTGTAGTGCAGAGAAAAAAGAGTTTTGCAGGCCTTGATCTTAACCAAGGCCACCAAGGCCATTGGCCTCATGCCCTGTCGAGTTGGCCAGCATGCCCTTCAGAAAAATTGCACTATCACTACCAACTTGGCCAGCATGCCCTTGTTCGATTTCTCTGATTTGGCCAGCAAAGGCCTGCCCCCGTTTTTCTTAAGATCAAGGCCTGAACTTTGTGTTTGACTTACATGTAACTTTTACTCTGGTTGCTGTAGACTTTTGACTCTTAACTGTGAGTGTGTGAGCTGAGTGGAGTGTGGTCATATAGTATGAGGATCGCTAGAAGAAAATGCACTTGAAACAAAGAATAGACCTTGTCTAATCTGATTTATTTACATGTATCAAGGTGACATATAACAGCAGATAGTTCCCCCTCGGTGTTGCAAAGTGTAAAGTTGGCCATCTTTGCAGGCAATGATTAATCATTTTTTGGACGCATGGTGTGTAAATATTGCATTGAGGTTCATGTAGGCGGGAGTTTTATCAAATTCCTCGCATGATTGTTCGGTGAACCACTTTGCTGCATAGAAAAATCAGAACGCTGGACGCAGCTCAAAACCAAAACCAAAGTTGCTCATGTAGATCGGGAATTATATAACTGACATACAAATCCTTGTCATTTGATTGGTGGAACTTACATCACGTGTCATTCACTATTACTCCCATCCGCATCGGAGATCAAAAAGTCCTATTCGCCCATGGGGAATAGCATTTCCCATTCAACAGTTAGGATCATCCTTGTTCCCAGTGTTTTGAACCAGTATAGCGCCACTGCTAAAGCAAAGGAGCACCTGTGCAAAAGGTTGAAATTCCATCACACCCCGAGTGTATTGCGCTGTTTTACCTCTGCGTGTTGTGCTATTATTTAAGCTGCACGTCAAGCTTGCTTGAAGAGATAATTGTTGGTTATCACGCGCATGTGGAGTGCGGAAAAATAAAGCGCGTCTGTCTCACAAGGTTTGGTGTCTGCATGGAGTTGTCCAAGTTCTTCAGATACTGGGGGTTTTAGAACTTCCAAAGTGTGGGGTGTGGATGATGAACTGTGTTTATTGGCCAGAAAAAAATTCAAATGACAAGGATCTATATGTCAGTTACATAAAACAAATATTGAGTGGCTTTAATTTTGTTAAAATGGGAGGAATATTATAGCTTGGTAAAATTTGGACTGTTCCATTTCTATTATTATTATTATTATTATTATTATTATTCATGGTTTATTAAAAATTCAAAATTGCATTGAATTGTACATTAAAATAGTTCTGTAAAAAACATTAAAACTCAAACAATTTATATGCAATAAGAGAAAAAAACAAACACTCGGCTTTGCATTGTGAAATGGAAGTCAAAGTTTTACCTTGCATTAATATTCCTGCCATTGCACTCTGAGCCACTCAATATTTGTATACTATCTATACAGAGGTGCTGGATCTGCCTTGTAGGTATGACAAGCAAGTCTCTTGAACTAAGGCTGAAAGGAAAATCAAAGGAGTACATGTAGGTGTATTTTTCAGCATTAAATATCGGACAATGTTTTTAAAAAGTGTGCACAGAATCTTGCAAGTACAATTTATATCTCAGAAAAATCTTGCCAAGGTGTGATTGCTTGACATGTAAACATAGCAATTAGCACACCATGGCCCAATTTCATCATGCCTGTAAGCAGATGTTTTCTGGTTACAGAGCGGCCATTGCTTACTTGCTTATTGCGACGCAAAAGGTCGGACTTTGGTGATAGCTCTCCAAACAGTCCTATCCAGCATGCAGTTCTTGATGTCTTGTCCACTTAGACCTGTGTCCTCTGCTAGTAGTTTGATGTCATCTTTAGGGGGCTGGCCTTTTGATTTTTTTCCATGTTTGGGTTGCCATAGTAGAACCCTGGAGGCAGCCTCATCCCTATTCCTTACACAGTGTCCTGCAAATCTCAGTCTCCTACTTCTCAGCCTTTCGGAAACTGGCTCAAGTTTCCCGTACAAGATGGCCATTTAGCAGAATTTCTATTTCGTAAACACTGCTAACAGTAAGCAAAGCAAAAGGCACACCAGCTTGCCGGCGGTTCTAGTGAGTGATGAGTGATTAGTGATGCAACAGTGTGAAACCATTGTGAAAGCACTGTCAAATCTTCTAAGATCGTTTATGAAATGCACTTTTATTTTTCTGCGGTAGTAAGCAGCTTAAGCAAATTTGCTTACCGATAAACAGCTCTAAGAAATTGGGCCGAAGCAAGTGCACTTGGATTTTTAACGGTACTATTAAATCATTGTTATTTGTTTTATTTGGGTGTTTTAAAACTTGCCGACAAAAAGTCACCAGATCTACATTGTACGTGTATGCAAGCACGATTTTCCCTGTCAACCGGAAAGGAAAAAAAATTGAATTATTGTTTCCATATTTAAACCTTCCTTTCAAAGTAGTTTATACAAATTAAATAACCAGTCTAGGAAAGTTTCAGCTGAATTGTTTCTTTGTAACAGTGAAATTTTGCCATGGATCACCAGCTACTCATCCGTTTTGGAATGTCTGTAGAACAAAAGAAAATCTGTAAGTTCATAAAATCTGTATCGTCAGGCTCTGTTGATGGTACACAGACCATTCAGTGAAATCAACTTTGAATTTTTTTCCTCAAAGTGCATCCTTAGTGTGTCATGGCCGAGTGGTCTACTGTGCACACCGTACTCAAGTTCTGATGGCTACATGTATGTCATCAGGGTGTGGGTTGAAATTACGGTCATTGAGATAAGGCCTTTTCACACCAAGAAAAATTGCCATGTTGGACACGGGTTCCGATCCTCCGATCCGTGTTGAATTGGCTCACCTTTTTACACTACAACATTTCAAACCGGCGTTGACCAGTGTAGAGCGCTCAATCCGTGTAGAAACTAACCCTGCTCGGGAGGTGGGTTGAGAGCTCTCGATCCGTGTTGAAAATTTCCACACGTGTCGAAAGCCATAGTGTGAACACTCCGAGGTTCATTTTCTATCCATGTTTAGTTGTGTGGACGATGTGGGCGCTCTGGGACACTCTGTAGCAATGCAGTATGGGAATAATCCGCTCATGACCCACGTGTACTGTTGCCAGTATGAAAAGATCATCAGCATCACACGTGTTGAAAAGTTACACCTGTAGTCCAAAGCTTGTTTTCGTGGAACAGTGTGAACGCTGAGCAGATTAAACCGTTTTGAATTTTTTTCGGAGTCGACACAGGTAAGACCTGTGTAGATTTCAACACATGTAGAAAGGTACGCGATGTGAAAAGATCTATCATGCCCTGATCAAGACACTTAACGGTATTGCTTCTCTTCAGGAGTAAATGGGTACCTGTGAGGGCAGAGTTGGTTCTTGTGGTTGATTTAGCTTGGTGCAGGCTGTAATACTCCCCAGGGAGCTGAGATGGTTTAAGGGATGAAATAAATGACCCAATGACCATGGGTAATAATAATGTTCATGTGCCATGAGCGTCAAAATTGGTGGATACAGGAGCTACATAAATGTAAATGACCATTATTGTTTTTATTTTATTTTAGCATAGTTCATTTTTAGTTCATTTATTTCCACAGTATTCACAAACATACCAAGATCAAATTTAGATCAAAGGAAAAACAGCACAGAGGGATGCCGTAATAGGTTATTCAGGCAAGCAACTTTCCGGTGATAAATTTGAGCAGCTTTTCCCTGCAGACGATCAGAGCGTACGGATCAAAACTTTGAATTGTTACACCACCGGTTCTTTTCAGAGCCACCAAAACTCATAAAGAGATCCTTTTCAATGTACATGTTGTTACCACATACTGTACTGCATGATATTGCATCCCCATGCAAAGTTTTCAAAAACCTTGAATTTGTTCTGATGTTGTCAGAGTGTGGGTTCGATTCAGGTAGCCGTCCTTGAGCAAGGCACTCAACCCATAATTGCTCTGTGCTTCGCGTGGGACGTACAGCTGCAGGTCCCGTATGTTGTGTAATGCACGTAAAAGAACTCAGTACACTTAGAGAAGGGGCTTGCCCGCCCGGTGTTTCGGATGTGGTCACCTCACCTCCTCAAAGTTTTACGGTCAAAGATCCTTCTCCTACTCTGCTCCAATTTTATGGAACAATCTACCTGTTCATATTCGTCGAGCTGAATCTGTGAACCATTTTAAATCTCTGTTAAAAACTCATTTGTTTAAATCTGCTTATTTGTAATCTTACTTTCTCTCATTGTTTATTTTGATTAGAGGCTTTTGCTTTAGGTGCTTTACAAATGTCTATTATTATTATTATTATTATTATTCAAGGTTGTATTATGGTTGCTTCATCTCATTAAATCATTCTGAACAATCTCCACCAGATTGGATCATTCGGCACCTGGAATGCTGGTTATGACAGACATGGCACATTATAAATTGTTTATAAGGCATCGATTATCAGGCCTGATTGCTTCGTTCTTAAAAGGGCAAGGGCACCAAGGCATTTTCCTCTTGATAAAGGGCATCTCTATGAGGAAATTGTCAATTTCTATTGGAACATTTCAAGGGCACCAAGGCGATGACCAGGGGCAATGGAGGCTATTGCCTCCGTGAAGTATCGGGCCCGGATTATACAATCACCTGACCATGCAACGTTCTAAAATCATCCACCAATAGAGGACACTGTACAATTGTTGTCTGCTGTGATGTGGTCCTTTCTGTTTTGGACACCCGAGGGGGCAGATGGCACCCGAGGCGAAGCCAAGGGCGCCATTGCCCCCCCCCCCGAGGGTGTCCAAAACAGCATGGACCACATATCACAGCAGACAACAATTGTTTTGTTATACCATGGTATTAGATTGCAGGATTGTTTAAAAGGCCCTTAACAATTTATTTTGACAATAAAGCAAAATTGGTGGAACATTTCAACTTAATTTTTATTTGCAACAAGTAGTTCATTTCTTACATTTACATGTACTGGTCCCTATCGCAAGCATCATATCAAAAGTACAGTAGCATGCATAGTACCAGTGGTTGCATAGTAACCTCTTTCTCAGGTAGTGCCGCTAATCTGGTTGTACAGGTCAATGGGGACCAATAAAAATTCACAATCTAATACCATGGTATAACAATACAATTTGGAACTGGAATGAAAGTCTACAAATGTACTGTGCCACTGCTCCTGAAATCCAGTGGTGTATACGTGTACAATGCCTTCATTCGTTCATTCATACCATTTTCACCATTCCATTTAGGTTTATTGTACAATAAAAATACAACTGAATAAGTCAAGTTTACAAAGGAAAAAAAAAGGAACAATAGAACCATATACACCCAACTGATTGCAGGCGGGGGTGATTTGAACAAATGTATTGGTAATTCCGGAGGTGATAAAATCCTGCAGCCTTGATCTTCAACACTACTAAACGAAATCCTTTCTAAATGGAGCAATATCACCCCAATTACAAGTTGGGCTGGTATAATCTTAACCACAGGAAAGACTAGCTATTACTTAGCACAAGTTTTTTGGGCGCGCCCCGCCCCTTTGTAGGAACTACAGATCTCTAATAACTGGGTGCTTCCGGTTTTGTAGTATCATATTACTCAGTTAACCACATTGAGTTGACCGCAAAATGGGTGTGTCTTTATTGATTGGATTTGGGAAGTTACAACAGAGACCATGGAAACGTAAATTAACAAGGCCGTTGCAGGCACAAGGGAAGCATTCTCCCTTAGAGTTAGATAGTGGTCCGCTGGCCAAGTGCCAGTTCCTAAAACTCAACAACAACAAAAAACAACCAAGTTGTCTGGCAGCTAGTTTATTGTTTCCCATCGCTACGTAAACTTCTGCTGCGTGCACCGGTTTTCTTGGTTAGCTTCAAATTCATATACCATGCCCGGTATGTGGCATAGGGAGTCCCCCCCCAAAAAAATAAAATAAAAATAAAAATAAAAAATCCCCCCCTCAACTGTGCCCCCACCCCCAGTGAAAAAATTCTGACTACGTTACTGTTCCCCTCTTGTTTAGAGGTACCCCCTAAAATCTTCAAAAGAATACTTCCAGTGTCCCCCCAGGTGCACCCCTCCCCCCCCCCAGGTGCCCCCATACAAAAATTTAATTCATTAATAAACATGGTACATGTGTACCTGCCCCCCCCCCCACTGAAAGGCAATGTCCCCCTCCTCTATGCCCCCCCCCCACCCCCAATGAAAAAACCTGGGCTATGCCTCTGTTCTCCTCTTGTACAGAAGTATACCCCCCTCCCTACTCAAAAAGGACTTGAGATTCCCAGAACAGAATGAAGACACAATAGGAAGGGGGGGTCACCCTGCCACACATTAAGCACCTAATGTATACAAATTCAAGTCTAACACACAGACAGTGTTAAAAAGAAACCTGAAAGTATGGACCGGTGAAAAAGCTTGGGGACCAGTTGAATTGACAAGCTATATTGTCTCTTGTTCCGCTGTTAGTTCACTGAAATTAGCAGGGGACCAACCACCAGTGTTGTGTTGAGTCTATATGTTCCTCAAGTCCGAGTCTATAATCTCCAGTTTCGAGTTGGTCAAAAAAGTGCTGAGTCATTTACATGTTGGTCAAATCCGAATCTCACCTTACAAACATTGAGTTCTAGTCCCAATAGACCGATCCATTAAGCCCCGCCTACCTTAGCAACTGCCTAGCAACAGCACATGGTGTGACTTTCTTGCCGCGATCGCAGTGGTGGTTCGGTTGCAGCCACACACACCTATCGGATACACGTACAAACATGGTTTTCGTGAATGGTATGGATTTAGTTTCGTTGCCTTTTGAGCATTGCATTGAGTCCAAAGAACAATGCAGACAGGAAAACTGTTAAACAACTTTTACACAACTGTACAGGGACCACCGCTGTGCAATATGCACCAACAGAACAATGGCGGTGTTTATTTTTGGGTTTTTTTCTAATGGAATTTGAACGTGTCAAATTGTCGGACTTTCAGTGACGTTGTGAAGGCTGTGATTGGTCAATACGGTAGTAGGCGGGGCGCAATCGATCGGTCTAATTCTGAAGTCCCAAGTCTTAGGCAACAGTTATGGCTACGTCTGTTGCGAAGGCTGTTGCTATACATTCTATACTTCAACGCATGATGATGCAGCAATGTAGCCATAGCTGTAGCCGCCAATTCATAAATACACAGCCCTTAGTCTGAGGGACTCCACGTCCTAGTTAGTCATTTGGGATCAAATCCAAGCACCGAGGTCGAGTCCCAAGTTTGAGTCCGGATGGCTGAGTCATTGACCATTGGAGTCCCAGTCATCAAAAATGAAAATTGAAAATTGTTTAATTCTTCAAAAATGAAAAAAATACCTTTTGAAAAGATAACCCTTTTTTAATCCTTCAGAAATGAAATTTAAACCCTGATACAAAACATAACCTCTCCTTAATAATGGGTGATGTGTATTGATCCAAAATCTGACCTTTCCCTTTAGATTGGCTTTATATCAAGCTTATAAATAACTTGTTTTATTTACCTGCCAACTGATACTTTGTCTACCTTGACCAAAGGCCTTCAAATATTTCCAACCATAGAAAAGTTTACGTGCTGCCCACGTATTGCGTGTGAATAATACAGGATACGAGCAAGGTAAATCGTAACCCATCATGATATATAAAGTTGTCAAGTTTGTGCACTTGAGTTTCAGTGTTCATGTAGGCAGTGTTTGAGAATGATTCTGCTGGGGTCGAAACGAGAGACCACTTTTGGCATTTATACCACAGGACATTTCGTAGGTAAGCAGTTGGTTTACAAAACAGTTTTTAAAGCCCCAGCTCAAACATTGGTAAGAGGAAAAACATAAATGTTCACAGATTTGCATATACCTTACATGTTATAAAGATAATGATGGTAGAAAACTTTCCTTGAAGTATTTCTGCCTGAAGTGTTATCGTTTTTAAATAATAAATGAAATAACACCCAAAATTAGTGAGACAAAATCTCTGCCTGTAGGGATGCATAACAAAAATACTGGGCGTATTTTTACAGTTTTCTTGCAAATGAAACAACTAAATGAGCTGACATTTTCACTGGTTGGTTTTATTACAAATATCTTGATTTGTGGAAAAAGTGGAAGCATTTACAGTCAGTTTACCAACTCTTGAAATTGTCATCTAAGTTATTGAGTTCGTACTGAAGTACCAATCCTCAAAAAGATTTCTTTTTTTCCCGTCTGAATGAAATACTCGTACTGTCAAAGTCGAGGAAATAGCATTTGTAAGAAGCTGGAAATTACCATTTGCCACAGCTTTCCTGACACATAAACTGTGCATGAAATTAGAATTATTTATTTGACCTCAACATTACAAGTACATGAACAAAGCAATACAGAGAAAATAATAACAACAATTATTTTACAAAGTAAAATACAATAACTCAATAAATATAAAACAATAAATAAATAAACAAAAGTAAACAAAGACGGTGGGAGGGCGGCAAGACAGCAGATTTATACATTGGGAAAGTAATGAAGCAAAAAAAGAGTAATAATAAAACAAATTGTATTGTGCTCTATTTAGAATTTTTAATTTGATTCCTTCCTGTTGGTTTATGGGTGTTTGTTGTAGATAGTTAAAATGAAAACTATAACAACTAAATAAACATGTACCCTGGGAGCTCTGACCAAGGCCCAATTTCACAGAGCTGCCTAAGCACAAAAAGTTGCTTAGCACAACAAAATCGTGCTTGAAACAGAATATGGTAACCAGCCAAAAGACCATGTCACATATACATGTACAATCTGTGACTGGTATCCTGCTTATTTTTGCTTAGCAGAAAATGTGTAAGCAATATTTTCTTTTTAAAGCAGCTCTATGAAATTGGGCCAAAGCCTAATTTGTAGAGCTACCCAAGCACTAAAAGTAGCTAAGCACAAAACAATTGTGCTTACCAAAATGAGGTTACCAGCCAAAATACCATATCACACATACTGTCTTTGACTGGTTTCTTGCTTATTTTTGCTAAGCAGAAAATTGTTTATCAAAATTTTCTGCTTTAAAAGCAGCTCTATGAAATTAAGGTCTCAGGACCCAATTTCATGGCACTGCTTACTGCAGAATTCTGTAATAAGCCTTATTTGTCACTGCAAGAGGGCGCCCTTTGGGGTAGATTTGGGGTCAAACCTTAGAAATAGTGTGGTAAACCACATACAATTAGACTTCTAATAAAGCAATTAATATACATGTACAACTTTTGAGTGTTTTTTTTTTTATTGACAGTTTTACAATGTAATCAGTGTAAGATAGTTGCCTGGAAAATTTGTATTTTTAATGTTCTGAAATATTTTTGTACTTTCAAAATGGAATTAGTATTGTGCCCTCTGGCTGTCAAAAATACGGTCTATTGCAAGGCCCTGTAGCCGGTCGTGGCTGAGCGGTGTATGTAGTGCATCAGACTCAAGTTCTGGTGGCTAAGTCATCGAGATGTGGGTTCGAATCCCGGTCATGATGCTTGTGTCCTTGAGCAAGACACTTAACTATAATTGCTTCCAAGAGGGGAACTAGTGGAAGAGGCAGTTACGTTTGTCCCTCAATGGATTCATTTACCCCTCCCTGTTCTTAGCTGTGCTGTGAAGAGACTTGGGTTTATATCTCGCCATGTCTTGTTTCTGTGCATTGGGGCAGATTTCTATCCCTTCAAAAAAGTAACCCACACCTCGAGTAAGCTGGCCTTTGGGCCTTGTGATGGGCGAAATGCGTACGCAAAAAAAAGATAACAACTTAGAAAACCCACATGTGATTCAATGGGCTGTAACCGCAGTAAAGCTATGCTATGAAATTGGGCCCATGATTGCATCCACACAGATGCTCAACCAGATGCATGCAGCTACAGTACACCACAGAGCCTAACGCCAAGGCTACGTTACCAAGTGTCACATTCTCATCAGTTCAGAGACCCAGCAATGTGTTCGTACTCAGTTGAGTTTAGTTAATTTAGTTAATTAAGTTAGTTAAGCGTTAATTGCGGCACTGTTTTCATTACAGTTTGACCATGTGCAGTGAGTTTGCTTCTGTGTACTCAGTTAACCCTCAGGACTTGTTTTGTCTTTGCATTAGATTCAAGAGAGAGAAGGTCAACCTGGTGAAGCACATCACTTCTTAAACCCAACCTCTGAACTGCTCGTTAACTCCAGCGATTGATACTCCTGTGTTTTTCATACATGTATAAGCAGTTATCAAACATGGATTCCCCTGTAAAACAAAATGGGACCCCACTGACTGATGTAAATGGGGTAGAGCTAAATGCATTGGCTCAAGATGCGAATAATAGCAACAACGTGCCAGTAGATTCTGAGGGGATACTGCCCAATAGCCCGAGCAGGACCCCGGAAGGCGTCAAACCACCCAACGGGTACGGGGTGCTCCGCAGCGAGGAGGAGAAGACCGAGGACGGGACGGATGACGACTTGGAGGAGCTTGAGGTGCAGTGCGGGTGGCGTGGCTTCAGACCGAGGTTCCTGCAGTGTTTTAACAACCCGCCCGGCGTCCTGCTCTTCCTCAGCCTGTTTGCCGTCACACAAGGCATGACAGTCAACGGCTTCGTCTACGTTGTGACCACCACCCTGGAGCGGCGTTTCAACTTGCCCAGCGTACGCAGCGGCTCCATCTCCAGCTCCTACGACTTCTCCGTCATGGTGGTCATCACGTTTGTGACGTACCTCGGTGACCGAGGACACAAGCCGATCTGGCTCGGGTGCGGTGCGTTGATATTTGCCATCGGATCCTTCGTCTTTACTCTACCGCATCTCATCACGCCGTTTTATGATTTTAGAGCATCGGACTTTGAGTTGTGCGAGATGAGCCGCAATCTCACGGACACGTGTTCCTCAGAAGAGGCTGGCAGTGGCCTCGCAAACTTTTTCTGGATCTTTGTGTTGGCACAATTTTTGCACGGACTCGGTGCAGCACCGCTGTACACATTGGGCGTTACATACATCGATGAGAATGTACAACCAAAGATGACTTCTTTATACATCGGTAAGAATAAACAGGGCATGCATCTTTTCAGCTGATCAGCTGATTCTCTCCTTTTTTCACTTTTTTGAATGTCATACAAAACTTCAAACACTGTGCAAAGTTTTGTGCTGAGCAATTTCCTCTTTTTCCCCAAAAACAAAACTGCATGTCTGAGTTACTTTTTTGTCGCCATAGAACTTGAAAAATATTTTGCGCTGTGAGGGGACATACAGCCCTTGTCTTTAAATTCTTGTGAGCAAATGTTTTAACCTTTGATGACTTCAGCTTGGAGAGTCCATCATTCTTACTTAATCTGGTTTATTGAAACTGCTTGCAGTCTCTGAAAATTGTATACACCTATCCAAGCAGCGCTCATATATGGTGTTTTACACCACCGCAGCTATGGCCGCCGCATGGGCGCATGATGACATCAGCATTTCAACGCGCATGTATACCAATCAGCATGGAGGATTCACAGTGTGTGTACGTAGACGCATGCGTGTGACGGCCATAGCTGCGGTGGTGTAAAGGCCCATGAACGAGCTGCTTGGATTAGTCTATAGAATCAAAGCAGATACATGCTCACAAAACAACAAAAAGGCATAATACGTAACTATAACTAGTAAGCTAGTTAACTTGGGGGTACAACCATGACAACTATGTATAAATCTCTTTTGGGAGGAGTGGTGGCTCTAAAAGAGCAGAGTGTACTGTTTGAAATGTTGAGACCAAACCAGCTCTTTTCACAGCCACCACTCCTCCCTAAAGAGATTTATACATGGTTGTACCTGCACGTTTACTAGTTTACTGGTACTACACCATGCAAAGCTTCAAACATCACTTAATAAAGAGGCTGTGTCATTATAATTATAGCAGTAAATGGAATAACCCACTTACTACGTGCGCGCCGGCGATCATATCACAGTTTGACAAAGACGGCACCTTTTGTGATTTGACCGCCAGCGCGCGTGTGTGCAGTATCTGGGTGAGAGTTCATCTTTCCATGCACAGCCACAGGCCTGCTATAATCATGACGACACAGCCCCTTTAACAAAAAGACAGTACAAAAATGTGTATGACTGGGTTTTGGGGTTTTTTTTTTCAGTTTTAATATTTGTCTGTATGTGTTTTTTTTTTTAGCAACCACTTCAACATTCTTTATCACTTGTCAGTTCTCAATAATGATATTCGAAATAAAACATTGTAGGTCTGATTGCTCCATTCTTGAAAGGCCAAGGGCATCAAGGCGCTTATTATATTATTTTTAAGGCAGGTTTTTTTATTTTTTGGATTATGAGAGCCATTTATGTAGCACCTTATAAGGGTTTGCAAGGTGCTGCGGCGCATTCAGCAGCCACTGCCACAAACACCGGGGCAAACCCCTTCTCTTGCGATAAGTGTAACTACATGTAGCTTCTTTTAAGTGCATTACACAACACACAGGATCTACTGCTTTACGTCCCATCCGAAGGACAAAGCAAAAATGGTTAAGTGTCTTTCCTAAGGACACAAGTATCACGACCGGGACTCAAACCCACACTCTGCTGATCAGAAACACCAGAGCTTTAGTCCAGTGCCCTTGACCACTCGGCCGCGACACGCCATTAAGGGCACCAAGGCAATGACCAGGGGCAACGGAGGCAATTGCCTTCACGAAGTATCAGGCCTGCATTAAATCTCGACGACGGTACTTTTACACACTAACTGCAGAATACAATTAAATGATTTAGAACCGCTTTGAATTTCTCCTCTTTATCCCACAGGGATATTCAATGCTGCTTCCTTACTGGGTCCCGCCATTGGTTATCTGCTAGGTGGGGCATTGCTGTCAGTCTACACAGATTTACAAGTGGACTCTAACAGGTACATATCTTAACCACTTCCCGATGGTACTCTGCGCAATATATTATTTTTTTGAACTTCCGAAGTAATTTAGGTTTTTTTTATTTGGAGCGATCATAAACGTCCACTTTAAATCATAATATTTTTTTTTATTCAGGTTGAAATTGAGGTAGTCTAAAAAGGTTTAGTAAACATTTATCCGCCTTCAACAATTTGTGCCCTGTACAAACTTAATTCTAATTATAATTAAAATTTTTATTTAATATTTAAACCTAAATTTGCTGGTCAAATCAGCCAAAGATCGGACCTTGTATCAGTTAAGGATGTGTATCAGGTCCATATTCCATGTACATGCAAAAGTTTGTAATTAATAAATAATTAATCAGCTGAAAATATACCTGTTACTTTCCCCGTCATATACTGTATTTTAAAAACTTTATTTCTTTTAAAATTACGCATTTCCGGGAACGCCCACAAAAAACAGGACTTGCTCATGATATAACGTCACTTATGGAACAAGGAACGTTTACAACCGAGAACGTTTTGAGTTTCATTGCCACCATACAGGCATGCACTGTTGGGGTAACACTAAGCAATTCTTAACATTTCTCGTTCCACCAGTGACGTCACATGTATTAAAACATTAGCAAGGATCGTTTTTGGGGGCATTCTTAGAGCGATGGCTTAACCAGACATTTTCATATTTTGGGGGCAAGCTAGGGCAAAGATATAATTATGGGGGTTATTAAAATGTATCGAAACAGTCATTCGTGCATTTTTCCGATCTGATTTGGGGGGCAAGGGTTCTGTGGAGGTCACCCGCACCCCCTGCCCCTGCCCCCCCCCTTCCCGGTTGCACCACTGTCCCAGAGAGCATAGCCTTTCGTCAAAGTATTTGTGGCTCAGACATCTGCGTAGCCACAAAAACCACTGCGACGAAGACCAATTCAGCGTGCACAACGAGTGGTGAATCTTCACCACTCGATTGTGTGCGCTGACTTGGTCTTCGCCGCAGTGGTTTTTGTGGCTACGCAGATGTCTGAGCCACAAATACTTTGACGAAAGGCTATGCTCTCTGGGGAAGCAACCAATTCAGCGTGCACAACGAGTGGTGAATCTTCACCACTCGATTGTGCACGCTGACTTGGTCCTGGCTACATAACATAGCTATCTAAGCCACGAAAGCCTTGACGAAAGGCTACAGAAAGTATTACTCTAAATGAAATAATCTTTTTTTGAAATAGGCCTCTATAAAGGAGATAGTACCAGATATATTTTCAGCTGAGTCATTGTTTACTAAGTGCAAACTTTTACGGGGCATATATGGAACAAGGTAGTACAGCACACATACTTTAAGAACTACAAGACCTGTGTTCTATGGCGGAGATAGTCTCCCTCAAAATTCCAACTGATTGACAGAATACAAATTTCACTCTCAGTGGATTTACCGGTCCCGTCGTGTTTATGTGTAAATCATTCTCATGACATCGAGTGACTAATTCTGGTCAAATTTGGTTTGATCTATGAGCCACTCGTAGGCATTTTGTTGGCTGTATGTCTGTGACAGCCCAATGGGATAAGCACACATGTGCACGCTATTACTATTATTGACATACAGTCGTAATGGAGTTCAGAGTTGGCATGTGTGTGTGTACATTCCAGGGTCTGGAAATTATCTGCGCTTTTGTTTACGAGTTAGAGAGAAGATTAAGGAAACATGTTTTTCAACTTTGACTTTTGTTTCCCCGCAAATTGGGAGCAAAAGGGTTGATGACTGTCTGGTAAAGTTGTACAAGGTTGCAGATTGTTGCAAGACCACTGCAGGTTTATATTATTCCCCCAAAATAGTAAAATGTGCACAAAATCCCTGTAAAATGTCCACACCTGTAAAAGGTGCATAAAATCCCTGTCAAATGTCCACAAAATCCCTGTAAAATGTCCACTCCTGTAAAAGGTGCATAAAATCCCTGTCAAATGTCCACACCTGTGAAATGTCCACAAAATCCCTGTCAAATGTCCACACCTGTAAAAGGTGCATAAAATCTCTGTCAAATGTCCACACCTGTGAAATGTCCACAAAATCCCTGTCAAATGTCCACACAAGTAAAATGTGCATAAAATCCCTGTCAAATGTCCACACCTGTGAAATGTCCACAAAATCCCTGTCAAATGTCCACACAAGTAAAATGTGCATAAAATCCCTGTCAAATGTCCACACCTGTAAAATGTGCATAAAATCCCTGTCAAATGTCCACACCTGTAAAAGGTGCATAAAATCTCTGTCAAATGTCCTAAAAATCCCTGTCAAATGTCCACACCTGTAAAAGGTGCATAAAATCCCTGTCAAATGTCCACAAAATCCCTGTCAAATGTCCACACCTGTAAAAGGTGCTTTAAATCCCTGACAAATGTCCACAAAATCCCTGTCAAATGTCCACACCTGTAAAATGTGCATAAATTCCCTGTGAAATGTCCACAAAATCCCTGTCAAATGTCCACACCTGTAAAATGTGCATAAATTCCCTGTGAAATGTCCACAAAATCCCTGTCAAATGTCCACACCTGTAAAATGTGCATAAAATCCCTGTCAAATGTCCACACCTGTAAAAGGTGCATAAAATCTCTGTCAAATGTCCACAAAATCCCTGTCAAATGTCCACACCTGTAAAAGGTGCATAAAATCTCTGTCAAATGTCCACAAAATCCCTGTCAAATGTCCACACCTGTAAAAGGTGCATAAAATCCCTGTCAAATGTCCACAAAATCCCTGTCAAATGTCCACACCTGTAAAAGGTGCTTTAAATCCCTGACAAATGTCCACAAAATCCCTGTCAAATGTCCACACCTGTGAAATGTCCACAAAATCCCTGTCAAATGTCCACACCTGTAAAAGGTGCATAAAATCTCTGTCAAATGTCCTAAAAATCCCTGTCAAATGTCCACAAAATCCCTGTCAAATGTCCACACCTGTAAAATGTGCATAAATTCCCTGTGAAATGTCCACAAAATCCCTGTCAAATGTCCACACCTGTAAAAGGTGCATTAAATCCCTGTCAAATGTCCACAAAATCCCTGTCAAATGTCCACACCTGTGAAATGTCCACAAAATCCCTGTCAAATGTCCACACCTGTAAAAGGTGCATAAAATCCCTGTAAAATGTCCACACCTGTAAAAGGTGCTTAAAATCCCTGTCAAATGTCCACAAAATCCCTGTCAAATGTCCACACCTGTAAAATGTGCATAAATTCCCTGTGAAATGTCCACAAAATCCCTGTCAAATGTCCACACCTGTAAAAGGTGCATAAAATCCCTGTCAAATGTCCACAAAATCCCTGTCAACTGTCCACACCTGTGAAATGTCCACAAAATCCCTTTCAAATGTCCACACCTGTAAAAGGTGCATAAAATTCCTGTAAAATGTCCACACCTGTGAAATGTCCACAAAATCCCTGTCAAATGTCCACACCTGTAAAAGGTGCATGAAATATTCCTGTAAAATTATGTCTGAACATGCTTGACCGTATTTGAATATGCATGAGACTCACTATGTCTACAGGGCTCGAGTTTCAAGAAAATCTCTACTAGACCTGACTTACGTCTTTTCACACTATGAAAACTCTCTGTGTTGGATACTGGTCCGATCCCTGTTGAATTGGCTCACCTTTTCACACTACAACATGTCAATCTGGCAGTGACCAGTTTAGCGCGCTCGATCCCTGTGGAAACCACCCTGCTCAGGAGGTGGGTTGAGTTGGTTTTTTTTTTTACCAATGTAGAGAATTACGCGTGCAGCAAAAAGCTGATTTTACATCAGGCAGTGTGAAAGCAAGGCGAATTTGAATCATGTTGCAATTTGATGAAGTCAACACGGATTGGATCCAAATAGCTTCCGGCAGGGATCGGAGCTTGATAGTGTGAAAAGGCCTTTTGTAGATCTAAGCTCTCACTAAACCAAAAGTATCTTTTTGAGGACAAAATATTTGTTGAACTTTTAGGTGTGGAATAAAACAAATTGTATACATTTCTTAAAGGGTAAAATATTTCTCTAAAGGATTAGTCCCGACATGAATTTAATAATCAATGAGTGAGCTTTCAGATTGAAACTAATCTTTTTATTTTTCCTGATAATTGCAAATCCTGAATTTGTCTTTAGGGTGTTTTTCTCTTTCCTTGCAACCTGAATATAACCACATGTAGATTTTGGTTGTGCTTGGGAAAAAAACCTACTAGATTGCATGACTTGATTGTTTTGGTTGCTAGGTTACTCAGGCCCAATACTAGAATTAATGAACTGTAGCTGGCCAGTCGAGTTCAGCAGATTATTTTGATGCAGTCTTTCCCCTACCCATTCTAGTGTGAGGTGGCCCACCTCGCTACTGTCTGTAACCACCTCGTCATTTTTTGCCAATATCACCACCTTGTTGTGAAGATTTGCCATATCCTGAAACAGTAATAGAAAAATGGTAACTTTGTATCATTTGTGAGCTTTGTCCTTGACCTGTATGGACCAAGAACTCAAATTTGTACATTTGTGCATGTATAATAAACCATGCAAGGGAAAATGACTGGATAAATTTAATTCAATTTGGGTGAACAAAGACAAATTTACTAGAACAGGACGCAGACCTGCGACCTCAAGTGCTCTACCAACTGAGCTATCTAGCCTTATGATGGTGGTCACCCTATATTGTCATTATCTTTGTTTGGGAGAGGGGGGGGTGCCAGTCAGAAACCATACACCCTGAAACTGCCGTATCAGGCCTCGAGCTTAAAAAAAACGGGGGCAGGCCTTTGCCGGCCAAATAAGAGAAATTATACAAAAAAATGGGCATGCTGGCCAACTGGACAGGGCTTGAGGCCAATGGCCTCGGTGGCCTCGGTTAAGATCAAGGCCTCTGTGTAACCAGGGATCACACCCAAGTTTACGATACAACCTGGGAAGCAGCAGGACAGGGATCACCTTAAGAGGATGCGACTTTTTTATTTTAAATATCAAGTACATGTACACGTGTAACAAACGTGTAACAAACCACAAGGAAAACTATAGATGAAATCATCACGCATTTGTGTGAGTGCTGCAGTCTTGTCCATTTGCAGGCTGTGTAAATTTTGCTTCAATCATCAACCTGAATTTTTACCACCTCCCTCAGTTCATCAGCATGGGGAAACACTGTTTTGAGTCCTTGTCTATTGTCTAACGATTGTTGATTCACGACGGAGAGCATAAGCCATCTGGACTTTTAAAGTGTGTTCATAAACTTTATTAATAATCAACCCTGCTCTTTAATTTCTGAAAAGGAAGGGACTTTTAAGGACAAATTACCTGCGAAGGTTGGTGGGGATGAGTGATAAAGGGGGACAAAAGGCTTTGTAAGTTCCGGCAGTGATGAACAAAGGGAAATCCTCATTTCACTGGTAATTTTCTGTTCTATTGTTTACTTGAAAGACCTTGACAATTGTCATGACGCTGGGAAAAACTAACTGTTTACTCTGAAATGCATCCTGTGGAACCATCAGTTCCCAAGGTTAAAGAAGAAGTGGGTTTTAGGTGTGTTTTTTTTTAGTTGATTGTCTGAATGACTTGTGTTTTCCGACTTGGATTTGGATGTTTTAATGCCCCAGCTCAACATTGGTATGAAGAAAAACATAAATGTTCACAGATTTACATATACCTGACATGGTATAAAGGTAATGATGGTAGAAAACTTTCCTTGAAATTCTTCTGCCTGAAGTGTTACTGTTTTTGAATATAAATGAAATAAGATCCAAAATTAGTTTTCGTCTCAGTGAGACAAAAACTCTGCTTATAGGAATGCGTACAAAAATGTTGAATGCATTTTTATCAATTTCTCGCAAATGAAACAACGAAATGAGCGGACATTTTCACAGGTTGGTTTTATTACAAATATCTTGATTTGTGCAAAGAATGGAAGCACTTACAGTCATTTTACCAATGTTGAGCTGGGGTTTTAAGTTGGTTTTTAAACTTTGCACTGTGGTAACTTAATCTCTAGAGATGTTTACATCAAGTGGCACCACCAGGGGAAATATCTGTTATGTATGTGAAGATTTTGAAACTTTGCACAGAGGGTTGTGGAGACATCCCTTCACCAGTTCAAACCAGATGACGTGAGTACACGCAAATGTTTCCCCTGCCTGGAAACGGAAGCCGTGTAAAGACACCTTTATGTTATTTCGGACCACCAGAGCAAAGGTTGTCCCGTCATTCACCCGGAGAGCGTGCACGGACCACACAAACGTCTAACACTTTGATTCACCCACACAAGGACAAAAAGGTCTTGAATATACTCAAATTTCGGCCACTGAGAGGCAGTGTTTGTGTAATCCCCGATTATAGACCTTTGTCCAGTTGTTCCAAGAAGGGGATTACGAGGCATCGAGTTGCTTCCACCATTGTTCATTCATTGTATTTAGGCTCAATGGAGGTAAGTCAGAGTGGGCCGGCAATTGAGCCATGGTTCCGTGTTTAGTTCCACTCCTATGCCGTAGGTAACCGCCGATGTTTTGCAATTCTCGGTGTGTGAATTTGAAATTTTCTCGGTCAGGAAATAAAACGGACGATCCAATAAAGAAAATCTTTCTTCTCTTAGCATTGTCAAGTCAGGTTTTTTCATGTGCCAGCAGAACCCTCAAAGAAAAAGGCCATCTCGGCAATTCCACCAGGGGGACGGTGCCCCCTAAAAAAAGAGAATTTTGGCGGCAACTGGTTAAATTTGCTGAATTTGTGGCATTTTGTTAAAAGAAGTGTAAGCAGACTGTACCTTATGGTTACCGGGAAAAGTTAAATTTAGGTAACAAAATGCAACAAAAATGTTTACCAGCTCTCACATAAAGATCTGTGGATTTTAATTTTACTCAAAAAGTGACTTTGTGTAATCAAAATAAACAAAACAGAACTTGAAAGATACAAGAATAACCTGTTTTGGGTCACTCACATGATTGGAAGGATAGACTCTAAGACCTGTGTCTCGAGAACTAACACTGCGTTAAACAATAAGAGAAATAAAATCTGTCGACCCTTCTCTGAGACTGCGCTAACCAAAAGAGATTAGTCTGATGCTGTCTTATGCCATACGAGGCAATACTGCAAATCTAACCTATAGGTATTTCTCGATAGACGCCATTTTTACGGGCAATATGGAATTTGGCTTTGAGCTACGTCAAGCGTTCTACGCAGCCAAGTGGTTCACCGACCAATCATGCAAGGAATTTGATAGAAATCCAGCAAGCCACATGAGGTATTTACTTGACTGGTCTAAATTGTAAACATTTAGTAGACCTGATTGCTTCGTTCTTGAAAGGGCAAGGGCATCAGGGCTTTTTTCTCCTTGGCAAAGGGCACCTCTATGAGGAAGTTGTAAATTTCTATGGGAACATTTTAAGGGCACCAAGGCAATGACCAGGTTCAACGGAGGCAATAGACCTTTATCATGCTGCCACTATCTTGGTCATGTTCTCTGTATCCAGTAACAGTAATAGATGCTCATATTCATTGTACTAAAAGGAACCAGACTATTTGCCCTTACAGCCTCGGTTTGGTTACATTGGTTTGAATGGGAGAAAATCAAGACGGCCGCACCATGATAAAGGTCTGTTGCCTCTGTTGCCTCCATAAAGTACACTATCAGGCCTGGTAATAAGCAATTATCTAAAAAATTGATTGATTAATTTCGCTCTGGAAGCTCACTGATAATAAACTTCATACCAGTATAGTTATTCTCTAGAGAAATATTTTCATATGCAAATTACGTACTTATGTATGTAGATGTAGGTTATTGGTGAGTACTGCGTGCTGTGTGTCATGATCTACATGTATAAAACAAATGGCACTGTAGATGGATTCTACATCCACTTCAGAACCTGCAAGTAACTCATATCCGACCCCGAACCCAGTTCTGTCTGTTATTGAAAGAAACATTCAGGGTTCTTCACATACACAAGCTAGCATATCAGGCCGATACGCACCAATTGCGGGTTCAAAAAATATATTTGACCAGATTGCACAGTAGATCTTTTAAAACCAAACACTATTGTCACAAGACCATCCTTATATGCGGTCTTGGATTTTTATTTTAGCACATTATTTTGCACCTACACTCCATAAATCAACCCGAAAAGTATAAGAGGACTAGGAGATGATATAAGATAAACCAGAAAACTTAACATTTACTATTTAAACTGAATCCGACTGGTGAATACAATTATTACAAACCAAAAACATTCCTTAAAAACATTCCGATTTCGTTTCACATTCAGCGTGCCTCGGCAAAACTCGCCAAAAATGCCCAGGACAGAATGTCCAGGACAGTTTTGAAAAAAAAAAAAAAAACCTGGGAAGAACCCTGGATGTGTATCACATACATGTATTACCACAAACTGAACTTGACGTAACCAAGTTTGTACATGCTGTAATGCCATTTACTTGTATGTTCTGTCAGGCAATAGACTGTAAATGCATTGCTGTTACCAAGCCGACATCTTAAAGGTAAAATACGATAAAACAATGGAAAATGCACAGCTACTGTACTTTACGTGTAGCGCACAGAATGGGACAATGAGCAACCTTCTTTTGACCTCTAGCCGAAGGTGCCCAACTCAAATGACGTCATGTGCATAAGGTCTATAGGAATCTATTGGATTTTAAGTACAGTTTGCTGAAATTGAGAACATTTTAAAGTGAGCCAACCATCAGAACCATGTAATAATCAATTCTTGAAAGAAGTGGTGGTTCTGGGAAGAACCAGAGTTAAGATAAGTCTGAATAAGTGATGTTTGAAGCTTTGCATGGTGCAGGAAAGTAAGAATAAACTATTGCTAGTGAACTTGCGGGTACAACCATGTGTTCAATTCTCTTTTGCGAGGAGTGTTGGCTCTGAAAAGAGCCGGAGTGGTCTGGACGTTTCGATCAGTATGCTCTGATTGTCTTCAGGAGAATTCAACACATCAGCCCTTTTCACGCTGTATCTCTTGTCCCCGGAGAATACAACCACGGCAAGTTTTTTTACCCCTCGCTTACCCGGCGCACTTTCACACTGTACCTGCATGCGTATCCCCTGGGTCGTTATTCCACGGGGTTCCAGTCGAACGTTTCACACTAGGGATGAATTTGTTGGTAAGCGGAAGTCGTCTCCACATGTTAACAGGAAGCTGGGGTAAGCAAAACCCGCTTTCGTTTCCCACTAGTATTTATTACCCGGGAGATTAAAAACACTTCGGGGTTTTGCTGTTTACCCCCACTCCGGAGCAGGGCCATTCCACGGGGTTTGCTCATTCGCCGGGGCAGACCGGGGGTAAAACGAATCAAGTGTGAAACGACCGACCGCTATTCCCCATGGATATCCCTGGGGAAAAGCATAGTGTGAAAGGGGCTATAGTTGTACCCGCAAATTTACTAGCAATAGCTATTTCTTATAAGTCTGAATGTTCGAAGAAGAGACTATGTCATGGTTGTCTGCATTCAAGCTAGTTTAATTCTCACTATCAACAACCATTCAAAGCTTCACATTTTACTTAAAGACATTGTGATCAAACCTTTACCATTTCCATGGTGAAGTAGAGTGCCTGTAAATCCTCTAAAATTCAACACCCTGGAATTTCGGGTGGGGGTGGAGATAGGGGTCTAGACCAAGAGGAGATGGACACTTAGATGTATATTCAGGATTTTTAAGATTTGTGTACAATCACACACCTGCTAGTATTATTTTTTTCCTGGAAGTACACTGTTTGGCATGATCTCTTTAATTGTTCAGTGAAGAATTTGGGGCATGAAATCATGTATGAAAAAATTATATTGTTTCCAGAAAATATCTTAAAATTGCAAACAGCGCTCAGCAGTAAATTTCAGGATTTCACATGTGGAATAAAACACTTTTTTAAGTATGTTCTCAATCCAGAAAAAGGTATTAGACAAATATTTTGATGTTTTTTAAATGATAATACTTATTATAATTGTTTTAGCACACACTCGCTTAAAGCTCCAGCTCAACATTGGTAGAGTCCCAGTAAATGCTTCCATTCTTTGCACAAATCAAAATAATATATGTAATAAAACCAACCTGTGATAGTTTCAGCTCATTTTAATGTTTCATTTGCAAGAAAACAGTAAAAATGCATTCAGCATTTATGTATGCTTTCTTAGTTTTGGCCTCACATGAGGCGAAAATGAATTTTTGATCTTACATGTGTTTCAATTATTAATAAAAATCGATAACACTTAAAGGCAAAGTATACCTTTGATTTTTGGAACCGTATATTTACCTTAGTGCTATGTAATTGTAGATATATGCCATAAAACTAACCTGTGTAAATTCCAGTTCAAAAGGTGGCAGCGTTTTTGAGATATCACCAAAAATCTGGAGCGGTTGTGTTCACGCAGAAGAAGTATCCGTCATTGGAATACACATTCTGAGAAGCGTTACTGCCATAACACTTCTCAGATTCAAATTTTTTGGGGATAAAAAGTAACTGCAGTACTTCGAAGTGAAACGTTTCTCAAAATCCATTATACTATCCAAAGCTGCTGTACTTCTTACCAAGTGAGTTATTATCGCCATAAATCTTTAGAGTCATTACCAAACGTATACAGACCGTTTAAGGCAGAAATATTTCAAGGAAAGTATCATTATCTTTATACCATGTAAGGTGTATGTAAGTCTGTGAGCATCTTTGTTTTTGTTTTACCAATGTTGAGCAGGGGCTGTAAAGGTGGGTTATGTTTTTGGTGGTCTGTGTAATAAATTGGAGGTAATAATAATAATAATAATAATAATAATAATATGCAGTTTTTATATAGCGCTTTTTCACACCCTATGGGCGTCTCAAAGCGCTCAGTATTTTTTTCCTGCAAGGTATGATGAGTTACATTTTTGAAGTATGAGACCTGTTCTTTTACATAGCACCATGTAACGGTTTACAAGGTGCTGTGGCACAATCTGCAGCTGATCAGGTATCCGCTTTAAAGTAAAGCATAACTCTAAAGTTGGTACTGGCACATATCGTTTGAGAAACAAATGCAATGATTGTCATTTATCATATATTCAAGATTTTCTTGAGACATCAAACTTTCCTACTTCGTACTTGACATTAAAAAAAAATGTAATTTGTACCAATTTTTCCTGAACACTGTAAAGACCCATTCACACTTGACAACGTAATTTCCTGGGAAAGTTTGGTTGACCTTTTCACACTTGAAATGCTAACCCTGGCAAACTCCTGGGAATTAGCCATTTCCTGGGAAGATACAGTAGCAACTCCTGCTTGGGAGTAGGGTTAAGTGAGATAACTCAGAGTTTTGTATACTGAGTGTACATTTTCCCCAGGAAACTTGTACCACGTGTGAAACCAACATGGTTTTATGTCCTGGGAATTAAGCCCTTTTCACATTACCGAGCCAATTCCCAGGCAACAAAACCCCAGGAAATTGTACTATCCATTGACTTAATCAACTTTCTTGTTTGTGTGTGCGTTTTTTCTTTCTTTCTGATGCAGCCTCAGCATTGATGAAGACAGCCCGTTGTGGATTGGTGCATGGTGGATCGGCTTTATCATCAGCGGCACATTAGCTTTGGCCATCACTCTACCATTCCTAGCCTTCCCAAAGGCTCTACCAGGTACGGATTGCAAAATGTCAAGCTATCTTTACAAAGTTCAGGGTTGGTAATTGTTGAAAATGAAATTGATTAGCCTCGATCGAATAAACAAAGGCGACAATCATCATGTACAGTACCGGACTTTCCTATGGAGGACGTCGTGTTTGTTTACATTTAACAACCCACTTGTTTACATTCAACACCCACTACGGGTCACGTGACGTGGGTCATGCAATCGGTCTATTTCTCTAGTCCCAGAAGCGGGGAAAAAACCAACAAATTAGTTTTTGTTTGACAGCATGTTACATCCTTGTTTCTCTTCAAAATGGATTGTTTGCCATCACCAGGTATGGGACCCTTCAGACGATCAACTGATTTCCTCTTCTTGAATAACAATCCCATAGAAAACTGAAAAACACTGTACAAAGTTTAGTGTGGTGGGCCATTTTTCTTTTTCTTCTATTACAATCACCTGACCATCATACATTTGTCTTTCTTTTTACATTCAACAAATAAAAGGTACGGCGTGATACAAAATACCCATGACAAATTAAGAAAACTTACTGGCTGAATAATCTACAATTTCCAGCAAGATCAACGGATTTCCTCTTGAATAACAGTACCATGGAAAACTGAAAAACACTGTACAAAGTTTAGTGCGTTTGGCCATTTCTCTTTTTCTTCTATTACAATCACCTGACCATCGAACATTTGGCCTTCCTTTTACATTCAACAAATAAATGGTACGGAGAGATACAGAAACCCTATGAGAAATTTTTAAAAACTTGCTGGCTGAAAAATCTACAATTCCCAGTAAAAACAAATAATTTCCTCAACTGCACAAAGTCGATTGCGGTTGGCCATTTCTCTTTTTCTTCTACTGCAATCACCTGACCGTCCTTTTACATTTGTACATTCAACAAACAAATGGTACGCCATGATACAAGAAACCCATGAGAAATTTTTAAAAAAAACTTACGCTGAATTTTCTAGAATTTCCAGAATGCTTTTAAACACTAGGATAAAAAATCAATCAATATTTCGCTTTTAACTTGTCAAGTGGATGTTGTTGTTAGCAGTGCCAATTTGACTCATTCGATACGAGTGTAATGCAGTACATTCCTTCAGTTGCTATCGCCATTTTCAGCAAAAAAACCGTCAAGTCTTTTTCAAGAGCAAGTTTGGGTGGGTGAAAAGAGTTGACTAGACTTAACCATAGTCGATCTAGATGTCAGCCGAATGCTACATGGTTTGACTAGCTAGTCTAACTGGATCAGCCTAGCCCCGGAGCATTGTTCCTCTAGTCAATTTGCGTGCTTCGCCACAATTAATGAGTAGTTCAACGATAACGGAGGGATTTGGTTGAATATGACAATAATTTGTCTTTGCAGTGAAATATTGAGTAAATTATTGCACGTAGAGATAGAAATAGGAGGGAAAAAACATAGAAAATGAACTTGAAAATGACGTGCTAACTTGCTAAATCCTATCGTCAGCTCGACAAGCATACATTGACTTAAATTTACTATATTGACTAGTCGCTTGACTAAACGCGTTTGAGTGAAGAACAGATCATGCATGCGTGGTTTAAATCACAAATTGACTAAAAGTCAGCACCTGAAATTGCTCCAAGATGCTCCTAAGGTACCAAGAAAATATGTCTGTACATTTGCTGCTTTGCTGGAGTGTTCCATGTTTTAGAGGGATGAGATTTCTCCGGATTTGACGAAATTATTGTTATGGATTTTTTTATGGAATTAAATGTTATTTACATACATCCAGGCCTTAACACAGTACATGTACTATATTTTGACTATACCAAGGTGCTTGCCCCATCTACATTTAAGCACAGAATACTGCCATTAGCCTTTTGAGGTATGGTGGACTCTATAGCAGTGCACTGTTTGGTTTGGGTGTATACAGACAAATTTACCCAAATCAAATAGTGCCCTAGGAATGTGTCAACCACAGGCCTGATTGCTTCATTCTTGAAAGGGCAAGGGCACCAAGGCATTTTCTTCTTGATAAAGGGCACCTCGATGAGAAAATTGTAAATTTCTATTGGAACATTTCAAGGGCAACCAAAGCAATAACCAGGGGCCGCAATGGATGCAATCGCCTCCGTTGCTGCCGTGAAGTATCAAGCCTGCAACCATATCTCAAATTGGCTTATTGATACAGGTTATGGCGAAGCTAGTAGCCACCAAACACAGGCCTTGATCTTAACCGAGGCCACCGAGGCCATTGGCCTCATGCCCTGTCGAGTTGGCCAGCATGCCCTTCAGAAAAGTTGCACTGTCACTACCAACTTGGCCAGCATGCCCTTGTACAATTTCTCTCATTTGGCCAGCAAAGGCCTGCCCCATTTTTCTTAAGATCGAGGCCTGCAAACCCTCCACTGGTGTTTCATGGATTTGTCATTTTCATCCACTCTCATCCCTGGTTTTATTACTGCGGACTTGAATGTCTCTCATAAAGTACTGATTCCTAAACCACCTTCCCTCCACCAACCCCTCCCCCTGCCCCTTTAATGCCTCCCTCCCTCATTCCCACTGAATCCAAGTAAGTGTTCGTACATGTACACATTCACCGCAGTGCAAATTTTTAATTGTTCTTCCATGAATGTTAGGGACAGCCTGTGTTCATGACACATGAGCTTGAGCTAAACCAATACAGGGCATTACACCAACGTACTAGAAACATTAACGCCACTTTATGGAAGTAAAGGCTGCCCTCTATTGACCAATGTTGGACACAAGTAAACAAACTGCCAGAAAAAAACATGTGTCTAAGTTGAAACATCCGCCCGTCCGGATTCCATAAAGAAGACGACCTGATCATTACAGCAGAAGCTGTTTACAATAAGTTCTTTTTTTTTATAGATTTTTAACAAGTTGTGTCGATCGCACTGTTGAGCAAACCACCTACATGTGTAAACAATTTTAATTTCCGCCGATGGGACCGAAGTAACATGTGCCTTCCTTATCCTGTGAGGAGGCTCCGCCCACCTGACCCCTGAACATGACACCCCTCTCCAAAAACATGAGGACCAGGGCTCCAACTGGGTGTCCCTCCAGGGAGGGGGGTCGCAACTTGCAACTTGTTGTTGATGGTTGACGGGGGACATCTGGTCTCTTAAAAGATTGCCAACTTCCTCTGGGACTTAGGTCTTCCCACTTGAAACATTTGGATGTTTGAAGTAGGTTTTCTAAACTTTGCACGGTGGTAACTTAATCTGGAGATGTCTACAACTGCCAGAGGGAAATATCTGTTGTGGAGATTTTGAAACTTTGCTCAGAGGGTTGGTGTATAGCGCTGTGTCCCTTTCACTAAATTTGTGGCATTTTTTTTTTTTTTTTTTTTAGAACCTGAATGAAAGCAGCCGATACCATATAATGGTTTCTAGGATATGTAGTTTTTGTTAAATTGATGTGCTGCAACAAAAACGTTTATAACACCTCACATGTAGATCTGTAGGTGTTAATTCACACTGTTTTGAAAGTAAGTGACAAGCTTGAAAGATACAAGAATACCTAATTTTGGGTCATTCACAAGATTCTATGGATAGACTCTTAAGACCTGTGTCTCGAGAACTAACACTACATGAAACAATGAGAAAAACAAAATCTGCTGGCCCTTCTCAGAGCCTACGCTGCCCAAAAGGCAATACTGCAAATCTAACCTGTGGATATTTTCTGATAGACGCCATCTTTATGGACAATGTTGGTTTTGGTTTTGAGCTCACCAAGAGTTCTTACTTTTCTAGGCAGCAGACTCAGGTTCACCGTCTAATCATGCAAGGAATTTGATAGAACTCCCACATGCCCAATGTGGTATTTACGCATAAAAGGCAAAGTTGTGCATTCAAAAAAACGATTGATTTGCCCGTAAAGAATAGGCCTTATGCACATGACATCATTTCAGTAGGGCGCCCTCGCCTAGAGGTCAAAAGGAGGTTGTTCATTGGGCAATCCTGTGCACCGCACATACCTGAGCATTTTCCATTGTTTCATCATCGTTTTATCTAGTCTAAGATGGCTGCGTGATGACGTCAATCCTTTCAGGTCTATTTGGAACTATCTACATTACTACCCTCAGTATTTGAAAGGGATATGTCTCCAAAATATGTTTTTTTGTTATGGCTTCACACAGGATGTTGTCAGAATTTCAGGCGGGTTCAAAACTGTGGTCCTGCAGATTTGGTATAATTGAAGGGGACAGGGTCCCCTCGTAATACAAACAGCCGTGGGTGCTTGGGGAACAAATGAAGACACTCCCTATGTTTGGCCAGGATGCAGCAAATTGAGGAGTCCTTATTGCCGGTCCCTGGATGGGAATGAGTTTCTGGTCCCTGGATTTCAGCAGGGCCTGTTGAAGGAAATGAGTCTTACATGATGAAAACAACAAGCTGGTTTGCGTTATTGTACCTACATGTACATTTGGGGTGTTCCCACCTCCCATATTCAAAACAGACATTTCTTCATCATCTTCTCTACATAGATATCTTTAGACCTACGGGTCACAGTGCAAGTCACTTTTGAGCATCCCTTGGTTTCATTACCAGAAAGATATAAAGAAAGTAACAATAATAATATGGTCAATTGTCATGAGCATTAAGGTTTGGTGGCCGAGACATCAAAAGCCCACTGGACTCAAGCTCTGGTGTTTCTGATCGACAGAGTGTGGGTTCGAGTCCCCTTTTTGACACGTACGAATGCGTACGAAAATGCTGAATGCATTTTTTTCGTTTTCTCGCAAATGAAACAACGAAATGAACTGAAATTTTCACAGGTTGGTTTTACAGTGTATTACAATTGTCATGATTTGTGCAAAGAATGGAAGCATTTATAGACAGTTTACCAGGCCTGATAGCTTCGTTCGTGAAAGGACAAGGGACACCAAGGCATTTTCTTCTGATAAAGGGCACCTCTGTGAGGAAACTGTAAATTTCTATTGGAACATTTCAAGGGCACCAAGGCAATGACCAGGGGCATGAAGGCATTTGCCTCTGTTGCCACTGTAAAATATAAGGCCTGGTTTACCAATGTTGAGCTGGGGCTTTAAATAACTAGATATGTGAATTTTTGAGTGTTTCCCTGATTGAATTGGGTCTGATATAAACACTTCAGACCTTATACAAACCTCGTGGGAATTTTGGCCCCAACATTATGTCAACTCAAGGCAATATTTAAAATTAATTTGCCCTTCAATACAGCCACCAGAGTGCACTTGAGGGCTGCCCTAAAACAGGTTGCTTTTAAACATTGCATACACAGAATGGTTCGAGTGGTTGATGGTGATTTCATGGCATCCCAATGCACCATTTGCATGCTTTAAAAATGCTGCTCAACGGACCGTATTTTTGGCGCGGGGGGGGGGGCGCTTTCAGTGGCAAATTTCCATGCGCCACAATTACAGTTTTATCTTTTTTTGACTGCCTGTATGTTGTTGTTGTTTTTTTAATCAGTTTGCCAAATTAACAAATAATAATAACAAAAAACAATGAAAAAAGTGTTTTCTCACTGATTTCACATTTATATAGCAATGCGGGAGGTCTGCCATGCTGAAGTAGTAGGGGTCCCTCGTTCACACATCAAAACGAGAAAACAAAAAACAAAAAAGCAACAGAAGAAAACAAAAAAGTATCAAACACAATTCTAAAATCGCGAAAAAAATGGAAAAATATACAAGATAAAAGCAGCCATGTATTGCACTATCATGATTGAGCAGGTGAGACTCCACCCCAATTTACATATCACTGGCTAGTGAGGTAGTGGTCAAGGAGACCTGATTTAAAACGAGCAAGAACTTGTGAATTTCTGAGGTTAGATGGAGGTTATTCCGTAACCCAAGGCCCACCACATGTAAAACTGACGAGTTTGTTACGCCTTCTATCGGTGGCATTGTCGCGCCGTTTATATGTAGTGTTGGGTAGGTATGCACATTCAAACTGGGGACCTATAACAAATGGGACAATAGACCGATTGCGCGACAATGTTGACATGTGGTCACGTGACTCCCTATTGGGTATAACGCCGTACAGCTGATGTTTGGTGATTGCGGTCGTCTGGCCTAACGTTCCGTCGTGCGCTGTACACATCGTGCACATTTATACGGTACTTTTACAATTTCCAAGACTTGCTGGAACTGGCCTTACTGGCTTTATTCAGCCACTTGAAGGTCTCTGGTACAAACTCTGGAATATCTTTCACAGATTTCGAGCAAGAAAAGCCTCCATCGAATAAGCTATGCATTAATCAACGTGTACCGTACCACCCTTTCCTACGGAGGATGTCGTGTGTGTTTATATTTTATACCCAAAAGTTGGTTGGTGGAAGTTCCTTGGTTGGAAAGTCATGTACAAAACCAATGGGAGCTGTTGCCAAAAATTTTAAAGTACAAACAAAGGAGAGACAATAGGAAGTTCCTGATTGCAGGTGATTATCCTTTTGTGTGAGTGTGCTTGGTTTTGCTAACAATAAGAGAAGAACGTCTTGCACAAAGACTAGGCTTTGACAGTATCAAATGGAAAGATTTCTCTGGAGGATTGTTCCTGGTACATGTACATGAAATTTAAAAGTAATAGGCAGTTCTTACATAGCTCTTTATCACACCTGATGGGCATCACCAAGCGCTCAGTATTTTTTCTTGCAAGGAGTTACAGTTTGAAATATGAGACTTGTTCCTATACATGGAACCATGAAACGGTTTACAAGGTGCTGTGATGCAATCTGCAGCCGATCAAACCAGGAACACCGGGACGAACCCCTTCTCATTGCGATAAGTGCACTGGGTTCTCTTACGTCCATTACACAACACACGAAACTAGTCTCGGGTCGAGACGCTCCTTGTGTTTTTAAATAAAAACACAAGGAGCATCTCGACCTGAGACTACACACAGGACCTACGGCTTTACATCCCATCTGAAGGACGCAGCAATAATGGGTAAGTGTCTTGCTTAAGGACACAAGAGTGTCAAGACCAGGACTCCAACTCTCTGCCGATGAGAAACACCAGAGCTTGAGCCCGGTTTTCTTAACCGCTCAGCTAAGACACGCCATTTTATAACCAATTTAATTATTTATTTTTGACCAATTTATAACAATTGAGCTCTCGGATTGAAGGTTGTCATTTTATTATCAATGCTGTACTTGTTCAGTCGAACTCCCCCAATGCAATGATGACAAACACAGGTGTATACACTTTGATATACAGTTGTCACAGGTCCAAAAGCTGTACCCACAAAACAAACAAGCTACATTGTACAAAGTAGTCTGCTTGCACAAGAAGCATGTATTTTGGGACCAAGTACCTTATTATTATCAAAGGAAATATGTATTTTTCTTCAATTTAGTTCCCTTAAAAAATACTTCCTTGCCTGGCAGGCCCCCAGATTTCCAAACTAACTACAGAGGATGACGCCACTTACTAAACGGGGACCGAGTTTGTTGATGATGTCCATATATGGGCAGCAGTCATCCATATAAGGACGTATGTCTCTCTCGTCTTCATCAGCCGCATCCTAATTGTGATATCACGATTTGATGAAGTAGTCTTGTTTTGGGGTTGTTGTGTTTTTTTTCTTCGGTGTGTCGTATTGTGCCGGAAAACGTGCAAGAAGCTGCTAATGTGGACACGTGCATGGCGCTCATCGGCGTAAATTATCACACAAGGTCGTTGAGACATCTGGAGTTAATGCAATGCGTGCCTCTAATACTTGTTGTGCCCAGGCACTGATATTTTGAGCTTCAAACTTTGTCAAATAGGCTTAAGTGTTGTTGTTTTGGGTTTTTGTGGTTTTTGTTCTTGTTGTTCTTGGTCCTGTTGTTTTTTGTTGTAGTTGCACATGAATGTCCCCATTACTCCAGCTTTGCAATCCCTCCATTTGCTTCCTGTTTATTCTCCCATTATCTTTACGATTCTCCTCCTAACATTTCATTGTCATCATGGAATTGTACCATTTACTTGAATGGTCTGCTCACTGCATATATGCCCGCAAGAAATCTTTGTTCTGCAAACAAAGACATCCTCGTTATTCCCTCCGTTGCCATCAAATAAACATGGTTTTCAGTTTGCTGGACCTCATTTATGGAACAATCTCCCTCTTCACATCAAACAGGCTTACCACCGTCACATAAAGCATAGGGCACCACAGTAATTGCTGTGGGTGCCGTGGGCTAGTTCAAGCCTGGATAAACTTGCAGGAAAAGCTCTCATCAGAACTACCATGTATATTCTACTCATTAGAACGTACTCGTATTTTAATTGTGCTTTTAACCCACACACCGATATGTGTGTAAGACATCTGCTCTAGAATGGCGAGGGTCGTGTGTTCAAATCCCACCCGAGGAATACGCCTGTGGATTTTTTTTTTCACAGGACTCTGGAAAGTACTGAGTATACAGTGCTTAACACACATCAGTGTTTGGGTAAAAAAAACAATTAAAACTCTTCATCCCCAATGCAGAAATTAACATCTATTATAAAAGTACGCGTAGATAATACATTGTATTACTTCAAACTGAAATTCATAACATTACTCCACTATGCAATGCCTGAAAACTTTTATGTGACAGAACATTAAAATTAAATACAAAGTAGGGTGTCCTTATTCAAATCAAGGTGTGTCTACACTCAGCCCAGACACCCCCCTGAGTAACACCTTGTCTTGCCCAGGAACCCCACCCCCAGACAAGGCTCAAATCCCACAGGACCACAGGGCTTGTACCTGAACATTTTTACTGGACCAGAATTTGTTTTTATACAAGACCAGAATCAAAATGAGAAAAAAAGTGTTTTTTGTTTAAACAAGCATTATAGAAGGTTAAGTGTCATTTTCTTAATGGGTGAATATACTTCAATACTCAAAGTCAATATTTTAACATCTTTTTCATGTTTTTAAAGATATTGTACTGTGAAGTCAATTTATAAAAAAAAAACACCAGACTTGTCTGGTGTTAAGTTATGCCCCGATGCTAAAATCTCGGGCCTTGGGCCTGCAGTTCAGTGTAAATTTCAAGCCCTGTCTCAGTATTGGGTGTGGATTTTGAAAGCTGGAATATTGTGTTAAAAGCACTCTTCTACATGTATGTTGTACTTTCAAATTATGGATCTGAACTTCTCTCTCAACAACAGGTCAGAAGAAGCTTGCCAAGCTCCGCATCTCCGAATGTCACGCAGGTCAAGAGTTTGCAGCACGGACAGGATTCGGGAACAGCCTGAAGGATTTCCCGAGAGCCGTCTTGGTTCTGCTCAAGAACTTTCCCTTCGTCTTCATCTCGGCCTCTGCCTGTACTGAGTGGTTTATCCTGTCGGGCTTTGCCGTCTTCGCTCCGAAGTTCCTGGAGTCACAGTTCAATTTGTCCTCAGGATGGGCCTCTATTGTTGTTGGTAAGGCAGAATGTGTGTGTAAATTAACCCGAGCAGTTTTCCTGGCCGATTAAAGGAGATGTGTCGTCATGATTATAGCAGTGTAATCACAGTTTGACAAAGACGGCACCCATTGTGATTTGACCGCAAGCGTGCGCTTGTGCAGTATCTGGGTGAGAGTTCATCTTACCATGCACAGCCACAGGCCTGCTAGAATCATGACGACACAACCCCTTAAAGTTTGCACAATTTTTGGACCGTGTATTGGCAGGGTAAAATAAATCGGCCCTATTTATTGGTCAACTTAAAAAAAAATCACACACATGCAAATTTATGCTCAGGTAATGAGCTTTTGTTTCAGCTAATATATTTACAGGTCAGAATTAATTGACTCCAGGGTTTGTATGGTAAAAATACAATAAGGTTGTGGTTTTCTGTAACACCATATAAAATCTATTTTGTAGCGTTTCCTGGCTGAGCCATCTAGAGTATCAAACTCAAATTCTGATGGTTAGGTCATCAGAGTGTGGGTTCGAATCCCGGTCATGACAGTTTTGTTCTATAATTGTTTCTCATCACCCAGGAGTTAATGGATACCTGCGAGGTTAGAGATTGTTGATGTGAATGACCTGTGCACCAATTTGGTTGCCGGTGCTGCATACTCCTAAGGAGCTTAGTTCTGTAAAGAACCAGTGTTTACTCAATGTTTCGAACAGTATGCTCTGTGCATCATCAGGAGATTTTATACATGGTGTTACCACAAACTCCATATTTGTGTTCACTGATTTTTTATGTGGTTTATTTCTCAATAAGAATAATAACATGTATTTTTATGCACTTTATCAAGCCGACTAGGCCTCTTAAAACGCCTTACACTACAGTATTATTACCCCTGCTCATCAGGCCCTGAGCATTCCTAAAACCATCTCAACTCCTTTGGAGTATGCAGCACCGGCAGCCAAATCAACGCACAGGTTGCAAATCATTCACATCAACAGTCTCTACCCTCGCAGGTACCCATTTACTCCTGGTTGATAAGAAGCAATTGTAGGAAATTGTCTTGCTCAAGGACACAAGTGTCACAACCAGGATTCAAACCCACACTCCGGTGACCTAGCCTCCGCAACGTGAGTTTGATGCGCTAGACCACTCGGCCACAACACGCCATTTCTTGATACATGTACATGTACTAGTTAAAATGAACTCTCTATCTTTCATTAAATCTGTCACTTCTTAAAACCCACTCTCCTAAGGTCTGACAGTCATCCCAGCTGCGGTCTTTGGTTCAGTGATAGGCGGCTGGGTGGTGAAACATTTCAACCTCCATTTCCGAGGAATGATCAGGTTCTGTCTGGCATCCTTAGTCGTCTCCTTGTTAATGATTGGTTGTTTCCTCATCAGTTGCCCCAACCCAAATTTTGCGGGGGTTACTGTGGACCACGACAAGAAGTAAGTCAGTTTGTTTCAGTTCCGTTTCTGGATTTTTTTTTCTTTTCTTGGTGTCATAACCAAAAGCGACCCTGATGTGCATTAAACTCCTACAGCCATTGCTAATTCTTCAAAAGGTGTGCACAACATTGGTAAGATGGAAAATATAAATGCTCACAGATTTACACATAACTTACATTGTATAAAGACAGTCATGATCAAAGATTATAGAGCGCCGTAGGCGCAAGATGGGGAACTCTGGCTGAAATGCGAAATCTCACTGGACGCCATTTCGGCAAGTGACTCTATTGATACAACACTGATACGTGCGGACCAGTGTTGACAAGGACAATTGCTATCAATGGGAAACACGGGCATTCACTTGCCGAAATGGCGCCCATGCGTATTTCACTTTCCAACAGTAGATAAAGGCCCAGTTCCCCATCTTGAGCCTACGGCGCTCTATAATCTTTACTTAACACTTACAGTTATGCTGAAAATGAATGGGTACCAACTTCATTACCGGTGGCATTTTGATAAGTACTACTTTTGGGGATGGACAGAGTTTGGGTTCTTAAAAGTATCAATGTTCTTCACAGCCTTAACATGTGGAAAACTTTGGTCCAGACAGTTAGCTCAATGGAAGAGCTAGTGGTATAACCACAAAGTCAACCATTCAGTAATGGGATGTAAGACCATTCCAGGTATTGTCATGGTTGGTGGCTATCTGGGACATGATAGGGCTCCTTAACATCAAGCCCTGTGTCTCCCAGATGGAACGTGAAACTGTAGGTCCTGTGTATTGTACTGTAATGCTCATAAAACACCCAGGACACTTATAGTGTTAGAGATGTGGATTGCCCCAGTGTTTCTGGATCGGCTGCATAAAGCGCCCTCTTCTGACCATCTTTGGAGTATAGTTTATGTGAGGTGCATTTGAACATGGAATTTGTGCAATATAAATGAAAACATTTTATTAATGATCGCTTTTATGATCCCCTTAATCTGGAGATTGTTTTTTGACAAAGTTTCAAATCATTCTGTTGATTTTGGTTCATATTCATAATGGAATTTGTGCAATATAGATGAAAACATTTTACTAATGATCTCCTTTATTTATTATTTAGTTATTTTTTTTTTTTCCAGGCAACACAAAACATACATAAATAAAAAGAAGTAAAATATACAAATTTTAATACAAAAACAAGACAGGCCTGAGGATAACCAAAAAGCGAGACAAATCACTTAAGGCGACCCAGACCAATACAAATACACAAAAGGCAGGACAGGGACATAAAAAGACCAAAAGAAAATGTTTAAAAATTAAACATTAAAAATTGCACAATCAATACACATAAAATATATTACAAATTACAAATGTAAAAAATAAAAAGGACATTTTTAAAATACTCTCCCAAAAATGATGAAAGAAAAACACAGGCCTATAACACCTGGGCCCCATTGAACAAAATGCCACCCCCCCCCCATAATAAAATTGTATATAGGGCATACAAATTGCAAGCATAAGCAGTGATCTCCTTTATCTGGAGGTTGTTTTTTGACAAAGTTTCAAATCTTACATCATTCTGTTGTTTTTGGTTCATTTTCAGTCCGTACAGTACCGGTCAACAAACCAACCTATCCTCAGCTTGTAACTCGGGTTGCCATTGCGCCACCACCTTTGAGCCAGTGTGTGGAGTGGATAACATAATGTATTACTCCCCATGTCATGCTGGATGTGAAGTTACGCACGATGATGCATCAGGCATTAAGGTAAGTGTGTCGACCTTACAGACCAATCCATTTTAGGTCATTTTTCATCATTTTTTACGTGCCTGTTTTTGTCGTCGTCATTAACTTGGACACATTTATTATAATAATGATAATGATGAACATTTATGACGCGCTGGTATCCACCACAGGTGGGCGCTTATGGCGCTGATTTCGCATTGTTTTTACGACCGGTATGCGGAGTTATGAATATGAGACTCATTTTTAAGCAGCACCTTGTACAGTTTTACAAAGTGCTGTGGCACAATCTGCAGCCAACCATGCCAGAAAACACTTGCATTACACAACACACGGGAAGGCTTTATGTCCCATCCAAAGGACCAAGCAATACATGTAAGTGTTTTGCTCAAGGACACAAGTGTCAAGACCGGGACTCGAACCTGCACTCTGCTGATCAGGAAAGCCAGAGCTTGAGTCCAACTTGGTAGGCCGCTCGGCCACGACACGCCATATCTTTTTGGTAATGAAACCAAACAACCCTCATCACATGTGCCTTGCATTGTGACCACGCAGGCCTGAAGATATCTGTGTAGAGAAGATGTTGAAGAAATGTCAGTTTTAGATGTGGGAGGAAAACTTCATTGTGGGGGAAACCCACTAAAAACCCAACGCTCCCCTCCAAGTGGGATTCGAACCGAGGTCAAACCCCTTGGCCAACCCTAAGGCTTGTTTTTTTCAGGAATAGTCCCCTGGTTGTAAAACGGCTAGAACTCGTTTACGGACAAAATAATTGATTTTCTTTGTAGTTTGTCTTGGCTGAGCGGTCTAGTGCACCGGACTCAAGTTCTGGTGGTCCAGTCATCAGGGTGTGGGTTTGAATCCCGGTCATGACATTTGTGTCCTTGAGCAAGATGCTTTACTATAATTGCTTCTCTTCACCCAGGGGTATAAATGGGAACCTTTTGCGATTGCACACAGGGCGCAAATTGCACAGCCTGATTTAAATTGGTAGCCCCATGGAGGTAGATGATAGCACCCAAATTTGGCTCGTGCAAGTTTGAAACTTGCTTGCGCAATTTCAAAACTCAATATGGCTCAATACGGATAGACTTTAGAACTTAAACGCAGACCTTAGTCGGGGACGTGGGCTGTCACTGTCAGATTTGTCTCAACTTTTAAAGGTCTTTGGATGTTTTTAACAGAAAGGTATTTACGAATGGCAATAAAAGTGTGTTGAATCGGTTTTCAACAAGTTGTTTAAACATGGTGAGACCTGGTTCTTGGTAATTTTCGAGAACCAGGTTCTACCATGTTTAAACAACTAGTTGAAAATCTCTTCACCACACTTTTGTTCCCGTAGTGTAAACTTTTGAAAGTTCCTTTTGTAAGGAGTATGCTTCCGGGAAATGACCTAAAAACTCTTTGCAGACGGCCTTTGACATCTTCCAATTCTTAAATCGCATTATTGATCTGATGCATTGTCAGCAAACAGTGTTTGACAAGTCAGAAATCAATGTCCTACACACACACACACACACCCACACACACATTACAAGGGTATTGTAAAGGCTAAGTAACTCACTGTTTCACTTAATAATGATGTCATACCTCAGTTGTGCAAGGTTTTTATTTTGTACTTCTTTGCAAGTTGAACAAAATGTGTGGGAATTAAGAGAAAATCTGTTGCACATATCATATTTTAAAATGTATTTTTATCTCGGTTTTGCCAGGGTGGTCATGTTGTTTATCTTGTCTTTTTGTGTGGAGGGGATAAAGAACATTTGTAGGAATGAGGGGAAAATGTGTGGCACAAGTTACATTTTTAAAATGGTTTTCACCTCAGTTTTGCAATGTTATTTATATTGTCTTTTTTGTGGGGAGGGGATAGGGAAAATATGTGGGATAAGGGCCATATTTTTGACAGCTAGAGGGTGCAATACTTATTCCATTTTGACAGTACAAAAATATTTCAAAACATTCAAAATACGAATTTTCTAAGCAAATATCTAACACCGATTAAATTGTAAAACTGTCAATAAAAAAACCCTCAAACATTGTATATTACTGCTTTATTAGAAGTCTAATTGCATCTGGTTTACCACACTTTTTCTATGGTTTGACCCCCAATCTATCCAAAAGGGCGCCCTCTTGCAGTCAAAACTAAGGCCTATTAAAAGAAAATGCTGGGCACAAACTTACAACTGTTTTGAATAGTTTTTACCTCTTTTGCAGGGTTATTTATAATGTTTTTTTTTTGGGGGGGAGGGGGGATAAAGAAAATGTGTGGGAATTAAGATTAAATGCTAGACACAAACTTCTTTTTTGAAAAGTTGCTAACCTCATTTTGCAGGGTTATTAAACATGTCTCTCTTTTTTTGTTTTTGTTTTTTGTCTTTAAAGACATGAAAATTATTAGATGAAAATATGTTTAAGGATGAATGCCACGAGTACCAGTAACCTTTCAGATTAAGAAGTCGATATTTTATTTTTAGATAAGCACCAATACAGTAACAGGCTTCAAAACAGGCACTTTTTTTTCAATCACTCAAAAAAGGGGGTTTCGGAAAACACATTTCCGGATATAGCCCTTGGCCCCCTACCCCCAAACACCCTGAAAACTCATTGACAAGTTCTCGCATATGTAAGAAATTTAGTGGCAGTGCAAGGAGAACTCACAAGTGCAAAGTAGGTCATATTGAAGACGGACAAGTGCTTGACTCCTTAAAGTTGAGTGCCAGAGCAGGTTGATCTTATTGTCAGGCCTTGAACTGTACTTTTTCGAAAGAGGCACAGTTGAGTTTCTCCTGGTAAATGGCATTTTTTTTTTTTAATAAAGAAAATTGGAACTGAACACAGTAGCGGAAAACAAGTTTAAGGGAAAGGGCACAGTAAAAGAGAAATGGAAATGGAAAAGCCACCCATGGCAATCCAGTTGATAAGGGTGACCATGGTGTGACATAATTACACTGTAATCCACGCTAATCAAATCCAAAAGGAAAATATTCTGAGACCCCTGGAAATTGACTTTTTGAGAGACAAAAATAGAGTAAAAATAACAATTTCACAATTTCTAAAAACATGCTTTAAGGCATGTTCTAAAAATAGCATAAGGGTGACATTAAAAAGATTTTTTTTAAATCTGAAGTAAGGGCAAGGATAATACTTTGTAATGATATAATTGGTTTTGTGACATAATTTTGCACTTTGGCTTGGTGGCGTTTTAAAAATAAGCTAAAAAACAGTTTTTGAGACCCCCAAATTGGCCCAAAATGCCCAAAACACGAAATAGCCTGTTACCATGGCAACGGGCCTTTGGGGAAATTTTTGAATATTGTTTTGTTACTTGCTCACCTAGTCCTTTCATTTAAAAAAAAAAGTATTATTTTGGCCGAGGACAAAAATATGATGTATTTACCCGGTCCCACTCTTAACACTCATTTGTGTAATGATAAAACCCAAATAATAATCATGTTTAGGTCATTCATCTTGTCTGTTTTAACGGAGTACTCATTTCCACCCATGGTTTCCCCTCTCTATCCTGCAGTCTTACTACAACTGTAGCTGTGTAGATATCCCCGAGAGTGTTGGCCCCCATGATTCAATCGCAATCTCCGGAAAGTGTACCAGCAAGTGCACATGGCAGCCGTTATTCTTGGCCCTTCTCTTTCTCTTGGAGTTCTTCACGATACTTGCCGTCGTCCCAGCAACTACCGCCACGCTTAGGTGAGAGGAAGCTTGACGTTACTATTTACGATGGATTTATTGATGTTTACTACTTGATATTCATAAATACTCCACACAGTTTATCCATTCTGATTGGTTGAGAGCATGTCACATGGGTGTGTTTAAACGGCTGATAAAGACATGGCTGAGAGTGTTTATAACCAGTCAGCAGTGATACTTACGCGTTCGCTAATTTACGTGTAGCGCAATCAGTACATACTGGGACTCAATGTAAAGTCTGCTAGTAAGTGCGAGTACGCGGAACCTTTGACGTCGCGTGCAATATGACCCTTTGCGAAATGGAGCCTCAGGTCGTGACAGGAATTGAAAAATAAATAAAATTCGAAAAGTTTCATGGATTTCTTCTACATAATTACACTTTTTAACAAAAAGGGCATTAATGAATGGGAATAAAAGAGTAATGCCTCGGTCTTAAACTGTTGTTTAAAACCTTGCAGGGTCTTGATCGTGTGATAAAGGACCTCGCCTTCGGCCTACAGCTCGGTCCTTTATCACACGGCCACGACCCTGCCGGTTTGAAACGGCCATTTAAGACCTTGGTCAACACTCTTTAATTTCCTTATTTCTAATATATCAGTGCTTTTGGAAAAGGTGGTGGCTCGGGAAAAGAGCTGGTCCCCTGACGACAAAGTTAGACACTGAAAGACACAAATCCTCCAGAAATCCTTGCCAGGATGTTGTCTGACTGCATGGCCAATCTCCGGTTTGTACAACTGCTTTTCATCCGTGTGACAGTTCCACGAGTGCTTCGTAAAGTGCATGCATAGTAGACTGTTACACGAGCGACAGTCTACTGCGCGTTGCGTACTTACCATGTGCATTAATACTGAAAGGCGCGCTTGGTAAACAGCAAAAATATCATCTGGCTTATGAGTGCACTGTATACTGAGTATACAGTGCTTATCACTCATCGGTGAAAGGCAAATTGAAATTTATAATCATCTGGCTTGTTGTGCTAAATGGACCAGAGAGAATTTGGCTCTCGGTCATGAATATGTATGAGGTATCATAATAAGATTTAACTTAAATTGTACGTCCACCGTGCAAAGACTCGAATCCTACAGTTTTTCGGGAGTTGATGCTTACAGAAATGCTTAAATGTTCCTTTATTTTTTGTTGTCCATTAAGATGCGTTCCTCATTCCCAGCGATCTTTTGCTCTTGGGTTGCAGTCTCTGTTCTATCGAACTCTAGGTGAGTTGCATAAAGAAGTGTTTCATTTTTATTAAATCTATTTTATTTACTTAGTTATAAATCTTCAAACACTTGAGTGCACATTTACATTTGAAGTTTTCCCGATTCAAAACAAAAGTTTCAAAAATTGTCATCATAGATGCGTCAGATCAATAAATATGTGTTATTTTATATTAAATACTTGCTCAAACAGTATCATGTATCTTTGCATTCTGTTTCAAATAAATAGTTTTTTTAACTCGCTATAAAATTATCAAAAACTTGTGTCTTCTGCTGTAAATCAACAGTATAATTTTTCTGATATACCTGATAGGAATTCCAAAACTGTATCAGTGGTTTAATTATGTCTTCTGCAGTATATGAACAATGTATTTTGTCTTGATACCTGATAGTTATACCAAAACTATATCTGGTGTTTGTGTCTTCTGCTGTAAATGAACTTTTATTTCCTTCTTCTGATACCAGATACTAATATTAAAACTAATCAGATATTTGTGTCTTCTTATTTTGTAAATGAATGATTTTTTCTAATACTTTAAATAGTAATACTAAAACTATAATTAGCTGGTATTTTTGTCTTTTGCCATAAACAAACAACTTTTTTTCTTGTCTAGTACTTACTAGTAATACTTAAATTATATGTGATACCAGTTATAAATACCAAAATTATAGTTCAGTTATTTGTGTCTTCTTTTGTAAATGAAAAATTGTTTTTGTTCTAATACTTAACAGTAATACTAAAACTAACTCTGGTATATGTGTCTTCTGCCATAGACTGAAAAACAAATGAATTGTCTAATAATTAATAGTGATACCAAAAGTATATCAGGTATTTGTGTGTACTGCTGTAAATGAACAATTGTTTTTTTCTAATGTTAATAATAATACGCAGCTCTTGTGTAGCGCTTTATCACACCCAATGGGCATCTCAGAGCGCTCAGTATTTTTTCCTGCCGCAACTGAACCACTGCTGTGTTCCCGGCAAGAATGGATAGGTCTATTATATGTAGCAGCAGACTTTGCAACTACCTCTCATATTTACCCAAACTATATCAAATATTTGTGATTTGTTGTTTCTGTTTCCTCAGGAACTGTACCTGGTCCTGTCATCTTTGGTGTGATTATTGATCAGACATGCCTTCTGTGGGAGTACAGCTGCGACGGGTCAGGCTCCTGCTGGCTGTACAACAACTTTGACTTCAGCCGTTCCATACTCATCCTCTCAGGTTGCATGAAGGTTGGCTCCATCTTGGCCTTCCTCGGCGCTCTCCTCACCTATACAGCACCGCCACAAGAGGGCAGCGACACCCCAGCTGCTGTGAGGGAGTCGAATCCAGACGGGGAGGCCGTTAACGACGACACGGTGTAAGTGGGTTATTGGAGGCGGGAATGTTAACATAGAGTTTTGATATCAAAAAGAGGTCTTGCCCATTCTCCCATCTCCTATAGCATCAGTGGTCCTCTCTTTCATTTGAAAGGAATAGATGGTTGGGTTCGAATCCCACACGAGTTGCCCGTGGATTTGTTTCTGCGGGGCTTGGGAAGTACCGAGTATACAGTGCGTATCCCACATAGGTGTAAGCCAAAGCAATAATTGTTTGCAAAATTATTTTCTCTTACTTCACCAAATTGTGTCCGAGTGTGTGTCTGTATGTTAATGGAACACCTCTATGAATTCTGCATTAAATCTTACAAAATTGTCACGGGAAAAGTGTATTGTTTCTCATCTTCAACCTCGACAAACAATGAACAAAATTTGTTCAGAATTGACCAAGATTTGATCACGATTGTTTTGTTTTTTTCAAATTCCGTGGATTTTCGGCACTTTTTTCACCGTTGCTATGCTATGGTTTGCTCAATACTGCGTGTAGTGTAAATATAAGCCATTGCAGACACATGGAACAAAAGATGATGATGGTGATGCAAACAATATGTACATTTAACCAAAGAATAGGTTGTTGGGTTGGGAAATTGTTCTTGGCTTAAACGCATTAGCTGCCCTCAGGCTGACCTTGTATCGATAAAAATGGTTAGAGAGTGTCGTACATGTACTTTGTAGACCAAGGGAGACAGCTGAGCACACTCGGTACCTCATCGGGTTACATGCATTAACCATTAAGAGACCATTCATTCCCTGAAATCATCACCATCAGTCACCCAGACATGGCAATTACTGTGGATGGTTAATGTAATTCCAGCATTAATTCCAATCGAGTAAAAACCGTCTGGACAAATTATACGGGAAAAGAACACAGCTTTTGTTTTTATAAATGTCGGTAGTACATTGAAGCATGTCGACTCAGGACATGAGCTTTGCTGCGATGAATTTGTGGTTGATGGTTGAGTGGAAATTTTGCGGCTGTTTGTGGCCACTATTTGCTGTTTGGTGCAAGCCGCTTGTGGCTTCTGTGGTCTCGTGTACATGTAGCAGGCCTGGAATTTCATCTTTGAGAGGGCAAGACCATTTTCATTTTGCAAAGGGTATTTCCGTTGGAAAATCTTCTATTCAGTGGGAAACTTTTGAAGGGGCACCAAGGCCAAGACCAGGGCAACAGAGTCGATGGCCTGACCAGGGCAACAGAGGTCATAGCATTCAACTTTTCCTCGGATCAGCTGATTTCCTCGTTTTTCATTTCACACTCATGCCATTGAAAATTGAAAAACACTGTACAAAGTCTTGTAAAGATTGGAAAGTCCAAGTTGCATGCCTCGTAATTCCAGGCCTGATGTAGCTGGTGTGCTTTTCCAAGGGGCACCAAGGCCAAGACCAGGGCAAGAGAGGCCATGGCCTGACCAGGGCAACAGAGTCCATGGCCTGACCAGGACAACAGAGTCCATGGCCTGACCAGGACAACAGAAGCCATGGCCTGACCAGGGCAAAAGAGGGCTCTGCCTTTGTGGCGTCCGTGTAATTCCTGATGTAGCTCGTGTGCTTTTCCCAGGGTGAGGGTTTTACTAAGACTGTAGCATCTGATGATTTGTTTTGAAAGTCATCATCTTCATCATCAAAAAACAATCCATTTACTCCTTTGATAAAAGAACAATGTTAAAATAAGGCTGGTGCCTTGGGAGAGTTATATAACACTACCCGCTCATGGCGGGAGAGTGGGCAATACCTCATTTATATTTTTTTGTTTGTGTGCAATTTCGGATATTTACTTCGGCTTGAGTCGGAGAGCAGCCAACGTTACATGTTTGTACCCACGTTTAAATATATACAGGTGTAATTAATTTTGTTTACAGAAGTATTTATTTTGTAAATAGGGGGGAGACCTAAATTCTGCCTCTTTCCTCCGTAAGTGGAAGGGAAAAATAATTGTTGGATCACTCGCCATTTCATTTGCCACACTGTCAAGCGTTTTTCCAGAAACTTAGTTGACTTTTGAAAAGAGGTGTCGAAAGAGTTCAGGTGTCATTTTATGAAGAAAAGTATCATGTTCAAAGCCCCCCTTTTTTTCCTTTTTGGAATTTGTAAGAAGGGGGATTTTTTTTTTGGGTGGATGATAGCGGGTTCGTGGAGTGATAGAGCCCTCTATTGGCGGCAGTTCGTGAAAAGGGTGGATCATTTGTGATACGAGTGGATCATGGACTTATATGGGTCCTGGACTACAGAACAAAAAGGTCTTGCACCAAGACTACTATGTGTAATTTTGTGTGCATTGTAGGTGGCGCTCGTGTGTTTACAAGTCACCTAAAATGGCGCAACCAAAATTTATTGTTGTGTTGGCGTCAGGTGAATTGGGTCAATACCAAGGAGACCTATAGCTGTCACTTGTTACGCTCACTTCAGGATTTGTCATAATTATCTTGTTCAAGTATCTGTAAAAACTATTGTGTGTAATTATTGCACGTTTTCTGAATAATTTGTTTGTACGATTGTCTCTTGGGAAGTTTGTTGATGTTGTCAAAAAAATGTGATTAAGCCCTTTTTCACATGACAGAGCCAGTTCCCAGGAAATTCCTTGGGTGTTTTAACCCCACCGCCACCCCATGTTCGGTTCACAGTCAATGCAATTTTTACTGGGAAGAATGAACACTCAGCATGCTAACCCTGGGGTTATCTCGCTTAACCCTACTCCCAAGCAGGGGTGGCTATTTTCCCAGGAAATGGCTATTTGCCAGGGTTAGCAATTCAAGTGTGAAAAGGTGAATTTCCTGGGAATCTCCTGGGAAATTGGTCTAGTGTGAAAGGGACTTTATAGACTAGTGTTTGTTTTCTACACTGAACCAAAAACCTCCATTTTGTACCATTATATCAGAGTCTATGCTTCGTAATAGTGGTCAAAATGCACTATGCAAAATAGTATACAATAATTCTCAAGGTGTGCTAAAAAAAACAAAAGCAGAAACATTATATTTTCATGTATGAAATAACACAATACAATTCTACTTTTTCAGATAAAAACAATGCCGACAAATTTCTGGTACATTTGTCGACAAAAAAAAGAATGAGATCTTTTTTTATTGCTCACTTTGTAGTTTATAAAAGCTATTTTGGTGGTGTAGAAACTCAATTTGATACGAATAGACTACTGTCATGCACTGCACGCAAAAATTTGCACAGACGGAAGAAACACAGTGGCATTTTCGACTGTCGTAGAAAATCTCCCGTTTTTTTGTTACCATTACTTTCACCTGATAAGTTACTTTTCTCTATCCACATTTAAAGCAATGATATCAAGGAAAATACCCGGTAAGTTGTTACTTATCATTCGATTCGGCTTTTGAAAAGAATGCCAGTATTTGTACCGTAAAATGGGTTCTAACAATGCAATTGGCTACATGTGAAGCACACATTTGTTTTTTCTGGTAAAGTCGGGCAAATTTGTATGAATCTTTATGGCCATTTTCAAAACCACAGCACTGTCAGTTGTTTTGAAAACTTGCGCTACCGATACTGGGCTTCAAACAGCCGGACTCAGCCGTGGCCAAAGCCAAAGGCGATTGGATGGTGAACATTTTAAAGATACAGGCTCGTGGGGAAAAAATAGCCGTCGGATATCTCTGGCAATGAGAAAGGTGACTTGTGTGTACATGATCTTTCGTGCCACGAAAATGGCCGTCGGGTATTGGGGACGAGCCTGCATCTTCAACCTGCGCACTGTCATGGTAAACAGAACTCGGCCAAAATCAAAGACACGTCAATACTATTGAGGTTGTTGCGGGGGCAGATTCAAGGTTTTACAATAGAGAGGGCTATTAAGCAGATTATTTTGTCTTTCTTTTTATCCATCTGTAATTTTGTTCTCAGGTGACCTTGGGGTGAAGGGGTCAGGGTAGTCTTGGTACAAGACATTGTAATTGTGTGTTATGTCGTGATTGAATAGTTTTTGAAAACCACGCCTCAGGGTTTGGGCTCTGGCTTGGGTACCGCCTGCCTGTTTGAAGTCCTATACTGAATCTGGACATTTTCAAAATTACTGACTGAGCCCAAGTCAGAGCTAAGCCCAAACCATGGTTTTCAAATGGGCCTATATATATTGGGCGTTATCACTGAACTGAACTATTCAATCTGGAGAGGGCACTATTCCAAATGCTCTATAGAGAGGTTGCGTGACCCCGGGAAGAGTTCATTTCGCAGCCATGTTGGGTCCAGCCATGTACCAACTCTATAGCTGATGCGTTGTCTGCTGAATGATTTCCAGCGTCTGTTTGTGCACTCAGCATTGGAAAAAGGTCTCGGGTGACGTCCCGTGAAACCTCTCTATACCTGTTGAGTTGTCGCGCCGCGTCGCACATCACATATGGACGGTAACCACGAAAGAATGTCTTGTACCAAGGGTCAGGGTAACTAGGGTCATGGGGATGGGGTGATGCACCATTGGCGAAAAGGGTGGGCGGGGACTAGCTGACTGCATGGGATAGCTAGCTGCCCCTCCTTGGCCCTTTCATTTCACTTGCACCTTTTGGGCACCTTGTCATATTCAAGGTGATACTTTTAGATTTATCATTGGTGCTGCAATGTTGTGTACAGACACTTGGAGTGTACCCAGCTACAATTTAAAGTGCACATATTCATCATATATCATTCGAGGTGAGAATTTGGGATGAAAATTATCTGTGGTGGTGCAATGTTGTTCACTGACAGTGATAGTACACTTTTGGATCTGCCTCTGCATTGTAACCTGCACTTGTGTTTCATCATATTATAACCTAGATGAGAATGACATAATTTTCATTAGTGATGTAGATTAGTTGTGCACAAGCCATAGAAGTAAACCAGACAACCGGTACTTCGTCGCCATTCCTGTCGGCTATGGAGCACAAAATAGTGTACCTTCAGCCTGCCTCGGCTGTGCCGAAACGCTACCGTGGCTGTGAATGCGTATAATAACAAAAATGTATGGAATATAAACACACACACCACGATCGCGCCGTGCACTTTCATGATTGTGCTGGACATTGGCGCAGGGATCGCGCATAGAGAACACGCCATATTTCTCAGCCGCGCTATGTTGATGCACTGCCTCGTTTTCGATTTCGGGAAATGTTGGGTTTTCCCGAGGGTATGCTATTTGAGACGCCATAAGGAACGACGTGGTTGCACAGGGATTTTTGTGACACATATTTAAAAGCCAAGTTCTTTAGTTGAATTTTTCTTCCACACATCCTGAAAAGAAAAACTAGCTCAATGCATGAGCTTCTGGTAATCATTGGAGCTAGTTTGTGTGAAGTGGGCATGGTTTTAGGTGGTCTTACATCACTTTCAAATGTAGGAAGACTGGGCTTGATTTCACAAAGAACTAAGATTGATCTTAAGTGGCAAATTAATCTTAAAGGATTTGTACTAAATCCAGAACCAAGGCTGGATCCCTGGTTCACTCTGATCTACCTCCATTTAGCCGAAATACAATTAATAAACAATGGTGGAAGCCTCTCGATGTCTCGTAATCCTCTTCTTGGAACAAAAGGACAAAGGTCTGGAATCGGGGATTACACACACAAAAACAGCGTAATGGTAAAAAATCAGGGAAAATATTTAAGACCATGTTTCCTCATTGTGTGTATGAAACGAAGCGTTACACGGCGTGCGCATGCTCTGTGCACGCTCAGTAGTTGAATGTCCACGCGACCTTTGTTGTGGTATTCCGATTTTACATAATGGCGTGTTTACACGTTTCCTGTATGCTGGCTCGGACAATATTTATGTCTACACACATCACCCGGCATGCACTGGTTAAGGATGAATCTTAGTGCTTTGTGAAATCAAGCCTAGGATAAGGTTGGGTTTGGGATTTCTCTGCAAAAAATTTAATATCATTTCGTTTCATCTTTTGTTGCGCATCACTCAAAGGCTTCTCAAACGATAGACGCGAACTATGCTGGACAAACTTCCAACACTTCTTACTGCCAACAGATCAACATGGATAACCAAAGGCTCTGCATCCGGTCATTTATTCACAAAAGCTTAAACAGATAATGCGCACTGTTGTAGTCGCAAGTACTCTTTGATCCAGTTCAAGTACTGCCGAGTACTACTAGGGTGGCCGAGTAGGACGCAAGTACTGAGTACTTGGGCCATCGAGTACGAGTACAAGTGTCCGAGTACCAAGTATTCTGATATCAGAGTACAGAGCCCAACAGTCGAGTACCAAGTACTTGGATCGCCGAGTAGAGTATAAGTACGAGAACCAGTGGACCGGCTGACCAGGGCCATGTGTGTGACAATAACACACAATGCATTGTTGACCACTCGGCACCAGAGCTGTCTTTGAAACATTTGACCACAGTCTACGTCACGAATCATTGCGCAATCAAATGACACACATTTTGGGGCTCAATTAAAGTGTATTAACGCATAAAAAAACACATCAAAATAGTCAATTTTATGTTTTGTTAATTTCAAACTGTATATTAAGCCACTAAAATGTAATGTGACAAAATACCTCTTCATGGGCCCTTTAACTATCTTTTTTAACATGAATACATCAAAGACAACTTCAATGTTACTTTTTCCAGTGCTTTATTCCTCTAATTTATTCCACGGAGGAGCAATGGCAAAAATTCACAGCAGCGCAACGCAGACAACCGTATCTTAACTACACGTACGAAAAATTGAGTCCAAGTACATTGTCAGTCGGGTATCGAGTACATGACCTCCAGTGCAGGTTGCTTTTCAGTCAAGTATCGAGTGTGGACATTAGTACGAGTATTTTGCTTGCCGAGTACGAGTAGAAGTACTGAAGTACTGTCGTATGACTTTTCTGTCGTAACTCAGCGCATTTTTAGTTGAGTAGTCGAGTACGGGCTTTGAGGTAAAGTAACTTGTAAGTCCACTATCCAATACAGGACATATGAGTATGAGTATTTTGCTAGCTGAGTAACGAGTAGAAGTACAATTACCATCAAAATGGCACTCGAGTAGTACTCAAGTATGAGTAGTACAACACTGATAATGCATTTGTACGTGGCGCCAGGAGTGTCCTACCTCTTATTCAGATCAAAACAAGATCATCCATCTCACCAGGATGACTTTACTGAAACTGAAATCTCAACTTTACGGTAATATTTTATCTTGTCAAAATGACTTTGCTGGAACCAAGATGTTACTTTTCTTGACAATTTAATTTACCAATTTATCTTATTTACTGAAGCTATGGCTAGCAATTTGTCTAGTTCCATTATCTCGGCAAGTCACCTTCTCTGGTTCAAGAAGTCGTCTTGATGAGAGAAATTTATCACGATAAGTCGACTTATTTTATAAGCCGACTAGGCAAGATAAATGGTCTTGTTTTAGTCGGTTGGTGCTCGGCAAGCTCCATAATATTTGTACTCTGTTAAGCCTTATTCCCACAAAACGAAAGGCGGTTTTCTCAAGAATAACAGAAGATATAGCCTAAAATGTTCACCACATGAACAGATGAGTTTTCATAACCATCTCTCCTCCCCAAAAAAGAAAGGAGATATTCTTTATCCATGATGTAATTATCATTACATCCATTAAGCTGGTGGGGTACCCATTGCTAACTACTGAGTATACAGTGCTTACCACACATCTGTGCTGGGTAAAAAAAAAAACCTAAATACTATTTGTTATCCCCGATGCGATAAGCCATTTGCGAGTGCTATTTGAAAGATGTCTGGTACACTGCCTTGTTCGGTCACAAGTGAATGCACAATTGGAATTCCTCAGACTACATCCAGCGTTGCTCTGTCACATGGTTAGGGGCAAGCTTGTCCATAGTTACATAAGATACGACAAACATCCAACAGGGGTGTGAGAATTCAGCTTTTGAGCTGATTTCAGCTTTTTATTGTTCAGATTTTACTCTGAATTTCAGCTTCTTGTACACCTGCTCTGTACAAAACTATGGGAACTTTTTTTAAATTTTCATCTTTTTGCTAGCTGTTTTCAGCATTTTTTGTTTATGGGGTCACTCACACCCCTGAGCCAAACACAGTTCTCAATGAAATGTGTGGAACTAGGAAACCAGTCTATGTTGATTTGGATGTTGGAATACATAAGCTTTTATAGGAACTATAGAGTTATATATAAGATCTAGAGGGAGCACTCGCGATGTCACGCACGGAACTCCGCTGACCGGTCATGGGCAAAAAAATCCCTATGGGTCACTTGGATATGAATGTCCACTTAGAAAATGTTTTCTGTGTAAACTGATGAGTGACCAGTGTAATATGATTGGGCAGCTCCATTTTCTCAATGGTCAAAAATGCTTTTTGTCAGGCCGCGCTGCATGGGTTTGTACGCCCTCTGCTGTTCTTTTATATAACTCTGTGATAACAGCGCTCGATATAGTCTGAGAAAATTCAAATTCAGCATTTACTCAAAGAAGCCGCTGTACCAGACATCGTTCAAATCAAACTCCCAAATGCCTCTCGGGAGCAGATCACATCTGTGTTTTCATGATGCCCTGAATTTCACTTAAGAGGAGCTTAAATTCTCAAGATGTAGTATGAACAAAACATCTTCAAGGTCAGGCCTCTCCTGTTCCCCAACCACCCCCCCCAGGTTGCCCTTAATTCCTTCTATGAATTGCATTCACCTGCTTTAAGTGTATTTCAATCAGGACAGATTCCCCAGGTGGGGCCCACTCCACAAAGAGCTGAGAGTAATATTAAGATGGGGTCGCCACAATGAATCAATCTTAAGTAGGTAAAGCCATGATGCCACAATACAAATCACTATGGTGAAGTCGAAAACTCATTTCAAAATGAATCTTGGCCAAACGAGAAAATGGGCCAAGAGGTTTAAAATAGTACGAGGCTCTGACAGAAAACGGGAATTGCTGAAGCTGTTGTGAACTTTACCAATTATTGCTGAAGTTATTGTGAATTTTACCAATTATTGCTGAAGTTATTGTGAATTTTACCAATTATACAAGCATGCAACTGATCAGCTGATTGGGTTTCTCGGCTGTGCCTTTGTAAACAGAAGGAAAAAAAGTACAAAGTCCTACTTTGCTTGTCACTTTCCTCTTTTTTCGACAAACTTCACTTGCATCATGCCTGATTAAAGCTGAAGCTATTTTGAGTTTTACCTATTGCTGAAGTTATTGTAAATTTTACCAACTATTTATTTATTTGTTCTGTTTGTTTCCAATTCCTTCATCTTCTTTGGCGTTGTGTATAATTCCAGCTGGAATCAGTTTATTTATGTATGAACTATTGAAAGAGGTTCACATTTTTGTATTCATATTACTTGTTATGAAAATTAAATAAAATGCAAAAGTTATTAATAATAATGTATCATATAACAACACCAAAACAGACTTTTTTATTAAATGTAACTTTCAAAAAGTTTTGTATGTATCCCATGGGAATTGGTAACGATTGACTGTAAATAATATTGTCTCAGCTTGCATGGATAAAGTCATGGGGATTTGTCATGCAGTGAAGTCTTTCCCTTTTTAATTCCCATTTCAAAGAAATGAAGACGTCACACACAGAATCCAGTAGGTCTTTCAGATCATCGCTACAGTCATGGTTTCATGCCTCTTTAAGATTTATTTTGGTGACACTTTCAAAAGATTGATTTATACTAAAGCTTAGGAATTATCCTTTTTGACTGGAATTAGAAGAACTTGTTGAATCGCTGCTGTGTATGTAGTTTTGAGTAGAATGCTCGATCCCAGGCAAGATATTCATATTTCCTATACTTTAACCTGATTTCCGATTTTTTGTTCGCTCTCAGAAAAAGTCTTTCAAGCATCAGACAACATTGGTAACAATCAAATACCAGTATCCGCACTTAAAGGGGCTGTGTCACCATGATTAAAGCAATAAATGGAATAACCCAATTACTATGCGAGCATATGCGCCGCCGGTGGCGGGCACATCGCAGTCTGACAAAGACGGCACCCTCTGTGATTTGACTGCAAGCGTGTGCGCTTGTGCAGTAACTGGGAGTTCATCTTTCCATGTACAGCCACTGTTAGGCCTGCTATAAAAAAAACACGACGACACAGCCCCTTTAATGTAGCCCAACATTTTGTACATGAAATAACAAACATGTGAAAATTGAAGTTCAATTGGTCATCGGAGTCACAAGAAAATAGTGAATTACACTGATATTGGGTTTTGGACTCACGAGACCAAAACTTACAATTGTTCCAATCATTGCTCAAAAACTTTAGCACTTCAGGCAAAAACACTTAAAGGAAAGTTTTCCACCTTGGCCATCAAATTAGGCAATGCCATGGATAAGCCATGTGCAAATCTGTGAACTTTCATTCTTGCCAATGTCATGCACACACTGCGAGAAATGGGGTGTTAAATTCTTGATTCTCTATGCGAGAACACGGACATTTTACCAACAATAAAGCAATGGGGATATCCAAAACCATGTCGGTGTTGTCACATATCGGTGTTGTCACATATCGGTGTTGTCACGTATAGATACTAAGAGAATCAATTTAGCATCCCAGTGTTTGCTGCGCATCCTTTAAAGGGGCTGTGTCGTCATGATTATAGCTGGCTGTGGCTGCGAACAGAAAGATGAAATGTCACCCGGATACTGCAAACGCGCCAGCTTGCGGTCAATTCACAAAGGGTACGGGTGCCGTCTTTGTCAAACTGTGATGTGACCGTCGGTGCGCACGCGGGCGTAGTAAATGGGTTATTCCATTTACTGCTATAATCATGACGCCAGAGACCGTTTAAAAGCTTATACTAACTTGTGTCAACTCAATACAGTTTTCCTGCTTTTCTTTCAACGGTCAGCATGCCTGGTATCCCATTTGGCGTGTCCCCATTCTAGGGCCAATCGTCATTGGTGGAACCATCTTGCTGTTCTCTCATTGACAATCAATATAACCAAACCGAGGCTGGGGGAACAATCCTGTCCCCATATTTGTAGAATGGGAATCATTTTTTTTTTATTTTTTTTTTTTAGGATTGTTGATATTTGCATAAATGGAACTGGCTGCAGTAACCGTAGCTCAATAGCTCAGGGTCTCAGACCAAGAGCTACGCACAGCTAAAAATGAAACATGACTAAATGTAGTGGATACATCATTAGAAACACTGTATAACAGGTAATTGTGTGCTGTTTTCGCAACCAAGGTTGTTATATGTTATAATTCCCCCAGAAATGTCGAGGTCCCACCGAGCTAAATCAATATCGTAGTCCGACGCAATTTAAACTTCAGTGTTAAAAAATTATTTCACACGTCATAGGCCCCTTTGATTTTGTCTGAAAGCTTTTGAAAATCGTTTAGGAAAATATTTCTGCGAGGTCGTCACGGGGAGGATTGCTGTTTTTCTGCAGTATAAACTTAGTATTGCCACTTGAATTTTGTTGATTATTAAATGTCAAAAAGGCAGCGAACATTTTGTAAAAACTGTTCAATGTCAGTCCCTGATGAAATAATGAAAAGCACGTGAGTCCACTCGGTGGACAATAAATGGCGGCCTACTTTGAGCTGTAGGAATGGTTAGGAACTTTTATCGTTGTATATAGGCCCTGCGTTCTCAATTTTATAATGTAAAAATGCTGTTGTAAATGCACGTGTATTGAACGCGGTTTTTTGTTGATTGATTGTATACAAGAATATTTGTAAATATTTGCATTGTTCTTGATGACGATTCTTTTTTGTTATGTTGTATGTAATCTTAAATAAAGAGAGAGAAACTGTTTGCTTTCGTTATAATATTCTGCATAATGGTGGTATTGACAAACGACTATTATTTATATTTTTCTGGTATGCAACTTTTCCTGGTGATCGGCTGAGTTCGTCTATAAAAATTAGTACCAAGAAAACTGAAGACAAAAACAAACAAACAAAAGACACCACTACCAAGATAAAATGGGATTGGCCTTTTCCATTTTTTTTTTTTTTCAATTAAAAAGTTGCATGCCTGATTTGTGTGTATTATAGCCCCTCTTTAAACCTGAAAAGGGATTTTAAAAAAATAAATAAATAATACAAAAATGGGCGGGAAGGATCAATGAACGATTTGTAAACCCTAGATCTCTATAATTGTCGTCGGACATGAAAGTCCAAGTTGGACATACTGGTGCGTGTAACAGACGTGCAAAAAATAAATCCCTAACAAAAATCAAGAATCTTTACTTGCAACTGTTCTCGGAACAAAAATAATTTTACGACCGCCCCCATATAATTGGACGTCAATTTAACAGGCCAATTGGATTACCGGTGGGAAATTAAGGGATTGGAGTATGAATTGTTCCAGAATCCGTTCATCGTAAGATGATCATTTAATTGTATACTACAACATTGGGTTATGAAAGAGAAATCTTTTATGATCGTCTGAGCACTAGTTTTCAATAAACGTACCCAATCAACCGATGACAGTTTATGTCATTAGACGATCTCGCTTTAATAGTGAAAACAAATCAACAACAATTTATATATAAATATCGGGGATTTCGTGCACGTTCATGCTTATTTACATTGCCGCATTTGACATAATCAGTTGTGATTTGGAGGTCTTCGCTCAAATGTTTGTTTTCTCGAATTTATTGTGTCTGAAATTCAGTAGGACATTTCTCTTGAGTATACGGTATTGGTCTGGTATGAATTTATATTCAGCGATTCATTATGAATTTATATTCAACTTTCAGATTGAAACTGATGACATTTGTTCCTAGGGCATTACCAATTTTTGCTATCTTCAACAGATTCAACACAGGCCTATGGTTTACATGTTTTCCAAAGTAACATAATGAAAGGGATCCCACTCCTGCCACTACAAATTGTCAATCTACAAGCTGCTCCCTATTTGTCCACAGTTGGTTGAAATCCAATTAGATACCAGACGAACTGATGGGATTATGTGGTTGTTACACAATTAGGTTGCAGTCAGCCAAGTCCTAATTGGCTTAGAGACCAAACCCAGTTAATTAAATGACCATTGAACAACCTGTCTTGCTGCGTGGTGTGGTGTTACATTTAGTGGACCGTATAGTCGTATCCTGTTGGTAAGTGACAGTGTTTTGGAGCCGGAAGTGCAATGTAAACGAATATATACCTTGTACATAAACATTTGTTACACTGCACTTCCAGCTCCAAAACGTCATCACTTACCAACAGGATAGGGTTTGTAAAACAAAGGTTGGATTGGTCCATTCGGAATCTCCTTACTTGGCGCTTAAATTCTCTTGAAGATAAGCTCAGTTCAATATCGATTTATTGCAGAATCATTTTAATCAAAGTTGTAGTTCAGGGTCGGTATATCCATTTGACATTGCACACGCAATAGACCGATAATCAAGCTGTTGTTATATGACGTGACACTAAGACAATTGCAAATGCAGGATTGTCAGTTAAGCCTCATAGGGGGTTAGACTTTAGTCAAGGCGCTCGCGGCTGCCCGGGTGCAATTTTTTCTGCAGTTCAGAATTTCCATTCTCGAAAAAAAAGTCATTATTCTAAAATAAGGATTCTCTTTTTGGAATCGATTAAAAAACAAACAACAACAAAAATCCCCATTAAAAATCATTACGACAGTGGCAATTTTGGACTGCAGAAAAAAAATAAAACTGCCTGGATATCGAACAGCGTCACCACCGGTAAACACGAAATCAGGGGTGGGTTGGGGGATCGGTTTCAATTGTAAGCTCTCAGTTGATTATCACTGCAGTATTTGTCAAAAACTGAGCAACTCATATGCAAAACCCTGCCAGTACCAGTCCTCCAGGTATCTTGTCAGGAGAAAATAGCCTGTGACCCCACTATTGATTGCCGCAATGGACGCAAAGGCTCATATTATTTTCGTTATCACATAATCAGCATGAAAAATAATAGGTTGCAATATGGGACGGTATGGTGTTGTTCGTTGGGAACTGAACTCTGGATGAACATTAGTTTTCTCCTCATAAGAAACCGATATTAAACAATCATCGTCTATCTGTAATTATAGACTATGTGACATGTGACATCACATGTTAACGTACACCAAACGAGCCACAGAGACTGGACTTCCTGCAGGCACTATTTGTACACGGCCCAATGGAAGACCACCACATCAAATCCTTTTAGTTTTTTTTTCTTTTTGGGGGGGGGGGGTGAGATTGCACTGTCCGATTTTTTATCAACTTTTGATATGAGGAAAGTGGATAGGCTTACATCTCAAAACTTGTTCAGCTGTTATTTTTTTGTAAGTCTTGAATTTATGTGGAAATTATTACGCAAAATGTAAAATTTCCCATGCCAATGACCAGTGCAGTATCTTGCCTGCCAGCAAGGCCCTGGAATGTAAACAAAGGTCACATGGTCTATAATAAGCTCTCAGGGTTGTATGGAATCGTATCCATTCTCGAAGTCTGAATTAAAAAAAAAAATGTCTGTGCCTGAGGACGAAAAGCAACTCACCTGGGACACGATTGTTTCTATGAACCACATTTTTTTTTATATGTCAATTACATTGTATATGGATCGGGCTCCAGTGTGTGGGCGCATTTCTCTTAGGTAGATGCTATCTCCATGGTAACAGAAATTCATCAAATTACAGTGATTCGTGACCGTACCTTGCTGTCGGTGACAATCGATCTCAAACGTCATTTCTACGTTCAATTTCGAGTATTGGAATTGAATATAGGGTACAGTGATACAAAGCCTCCCGTTGAGCCTTCTCTCGAAATCCCCCCCCCCACACACACACACACACACACCCTTGCATATGGCAGTTATGGGGTCCTCCTATTGTCGTTCTATTATTCCCTTTTCTGAAGAATTCCTCTGTGGGGTAGCACTAGAACAAAGAAAACCTTGTGGGGTTGCATTGTTCCATTGTGTAAAGTGCCCCGTAAGTTGGTGAGTGTAAGGGCACACACACACACACACACACACATTGTTGACTCAGTAAATCGAGGACTTCTCCATGTTCTTCAGCGACGTCCCTATTGGTTTTGTACGCGAAATCGAAGCGAGGATATCCCCTCGCTCTATCAAAACACCTAGATCATTTTTGTCACAAAATCCGCGGTTTCCGTGGGTCAGACACCCCCATAGTAGGCTACCCACCCCAAAACTACCACCACCACCACCACCACCACCACCATGACCAATAAGACCACCTGTGGGTGTCCACGCCAAGGCCGGAGGGATGTGCTCTCCTTTTTTCGTTTTGGCTTCAGAGCCACACCTGAGCTTGAACACAATGCCTTTCAATCTCTTCAAAGTTTGCTGCTGGATTTGCTCCTTATCCTTTTAAAGAGTTGTTCATGCAATAAAACACCTAAGTTGTAATTAGTGAGTTGTGATAAAAAAAAAACACAAAATTAATGCTAACTCTTTCATTTCAAATTTACCAAAACCTTAAAATGGAAAAGTGAACATGTTCATTTTACAAGAAACAAAGGGCAGAATGTATCTAAAAGTGAACAGTTTTTAATGCTCATTTCATTAACGGCCTCAACATTTGATTAAATATTAGATAAACAATATAAAAATATAACTACCGTTTCATTACGAGTTTAGTATCATGAATCATTGGAAAGTGTAAAGGGAATCATTCCAAGAATAGACCATTTAACCTTTGTTTAGAAGAGAGTGACCTTGTACATTCCAGGGTCTTTCTTGCAGGCAAGATACTACACTGGTCATATGGGAATTTTTTACATTTTTGTGTCATGTTTTCAACGAAAATTCAAGAGTTATGAAAAATAACAGCTGAACAAATTTAGAGACGTGCCCCCCCCCCCCTTCTTAATATCATCAGAAGTTGATAAAAATCAGACAGTGCAATCTCAATTAAATGTAAGATTTTATGTTTTCTTCCACGGAGCTGTGTACAAATTAAATCATGCCTGCGAGGAGTCTGGACTCTGTGGGTCTGTCACACAGTTTACACGGGTCTATATCAATAATATTTCATTAACTACTTTAAATACTGAATTTTCAGAGCCACTGAGTTACATTATTTCCCAAAAATAACAAGGATGTGTATCATTATGGATTTAAGTTAACATATTTGCACTGTTGGTCGGAAATTTGTTTTATCAGATTCATTTAGACACCTTATTTACTCGGAGTATTTTTGTGCCATCTTACCGTTACATCGTCAATGTTTGTGTTCCTTTCAAGGATATGCTTTCGAGCAATGAGTGAATATCCAATTGTATTAATCCTGGCCACCTTGTCTTGTGTTCTAATTCTGTATCCAAATTATTTCTGTCTCACTGTCTTACCTTGAATTATTTTTGTCATTTTTTAATCCTCTTTACTTATTCCCTGTTTACATTGTTTATCTTTCATAAGACTTAATTGTAGAAATGCTTGTTTGTTCACTCCTTCTATTGTTTTGATTGAATATTGGCCGAATAAATACGAATAATAAACCTTGAATGGCGATGGATGTCCCGGCCTCAGAGCAAAAACACTGCAAGAACTCTCTATTAAAATGGGGGGGGGGGGGGTCAAATAAAAATAATTGGTTTTTGGGTAAGGAAGAACGAATTCATATCAATTTGATTTCAATAAACATTATCAACAAACAAGCTGAAATATAGACAACGTAACCTGTGACATTGCGTGTTTACAAAAGAGCCATAAAACCTGGACTTCCTGCAGGCAAGATTTGTTCAAAGCTCAATGGAAGATAACATAAAATCTTACATTTTCATTGAGATTAACTGTACGACCTTTATCAACAGTTGATATGAAAAAAGGGGGCACATCTCAAAACTCGTTCATGCAGCTTTTTTATAACTCTTGAATCTATGTGGAAATTATGACAAAATATAAACTTTCCCAAAATATGCCCCGTGTATAGTAGGCCCATCTTGCCTGCCAGGTCACTATTTCGTAACAGGTCACATGGTGTATAAAAAACCTCTTTAACATGTGGGGAATGTGGGGAAATCTTCCACAAAACACTGATGAGTGTATATTATCAGCTCTATGATAGAGATTTTCGTTTGTGATTAGTTCCACTTAATTCCCCCCGTCTTGTCGCAGAATGGACCGATGGTGTTTTTTTTGTGTGTGTTTTTTTGTTTTTTTTTTTGGGGGGGAGGGACAATTACTTTCAATTCGCAGAATAGTCGGCATTTTAACCTTGTTTCTCAGGACAGTGGTTGGTCAAGGCCTGACGATGATGAGCGCCAACCATAGAGCTGTTCTTTATATACAGCTCTATGGCGCCAACCCAGAGCCTTTTTGATATAGTAGTACACGTGGGTCCTATTATTGTCCACGGCGCTCAGAACCCTTACCCCCTCTTGACCCCACCCCACCCACCCCTTCAAAATAAGTGAACAAATAAATAAATTAATAAAAAATAAAATAAAATGAAATAGAAATGAAATAGGGAAAAAAATAAAAATGCACAAAAATAGACTCTTTCGTCTTTGCCCGCTTGCCCCCCTCCCAATATATATAGGCCTACATAAATAAATACACAAATAAAATAATAAAAAAAGGAAAGAAAGTTTGTCTTTTTACGCCGCTGGGTTTATTAAAAAATGAGTTTGTTTCGACTTGCACGGAGAGGTACCGTAATTGGTCCATTGTTCGTGTTATTATGTTGATTTCATTGTTGACTAATAGCTCGAGAGCCTAAGTTCTGCCGAGTTGAACTGAAAGCCAATCAAAAATACTAACGGATTATTCTACTCAAAATCTGTTTTCAATTTGCGATGTGACCTAATTCCAACGGAAACGGGGACACAGAGTGATGGGGAAGGCCTAGGCTTTTCAATAATGATAGACGATAATGTAATATTTCATAACTTGTTTAGCCGTGTGGCAAAAGTAGAACGCCAGCATTAAATAATTCAGTAATGAATAATTCATGCCTGTAACTAGGACAACATAACACAATAACAACAGCGCCCTCGCGTAAACAATTCCATCATGCATGAATGGATGGTTATCCACACGCGTACATTCGCAATACTTTGCAATACGAATGTACATGATGTACACGTCCATCGCACACACAAAAACGTTATTGAATCAATACATTGAGATTAGATGCGTTAAGTGACTGGAAGTTGGGTTACCTCTTTCTATGTGGTTTACACAAATAATTAACAAATAATGTGATTGTTGATACATTACTAGTATACACACCGCCCGATCTGAGAAAGCATATTTAATCAAGTATATGCCAACAGCATTAGTAACACTAACAGGTGGTTTCGTGAATTGTTGCCTTCAACTTCAAGATCGCCGAGGAAGAAAGTGCCACCGTCCAGGGCAAAGAACTTGGAGGAGGGAAAGTGCGGCCCCACCACCATCACAAGATGGCCGCAGTCGCTACCAACCTGGCCCCTCCGGCCCGCCACGTACATCTGTACAAAAATGGAGACAAGTTCTACCCTCCGAAGAGAGTTATTGTCAACTTTAAACACACCAGGACGATGGATGCCTTTCTGGACAATCTGACGACGAGAGAGAAGCCAGCTTTCGGTGCAATTCGCAAACTCTACACCCCCGTCCAAGGCCACTCGGTCAAGTCGTTGGAGTTACTGGAGGACAACAAAGTTTATGTTTTCAGCGGTCCGGGAAGATTTGTAGACTTAAAGTGAGTAGGCTGTGGTCCGGATCGGTTCCTTTGTTTTTTTTTTGTTTTTTTTTGACATTGTGGTCTTAGCTATGCCCCGCCATGGTTTCTGAAATGTTACTGCAATTAATAGCTTTAATCTTGATTGTGTCCATGTTTAAATTGAAAAAATCAAGGAAAACAAATTATCAATGTGAATTTGGCCCTTTAGTTTTACCGAGCTGACATATTTATCATTGACATTGCAATCTACAGTCCTGATTTTTTTTTTAAATATCAAGCAATAGTGTCACATATCTTTTGAAGTTTGGAAAAGTTTCCATATCTGGCTGCCACTTTCTAAGGGATTTTAAAGATTTTTTTTACGGATGTATTGTTAGTGCTTTATTTCCTTTTTGTTAATATTCCTCTACAGGAATTGGTAGATAAAAAAGTTAAATGCTACTTATTGACCTTAAAAAAAGAAAAATCTGATACTTTCGTGCTTACATGCCCAAAGGAACTAAAAATTAAATGGTGTTTAGCGAGTAGCGTTGTCAAGCCCACTGTAGACGTGAAAATGGCTTATTTTTCATGATTTCAACACTTTGTAATTGTTTAAAGTGCCTGTTCTTCTAAACATCCTTCAGGAAGTGCTGCAAAAAATATAAGAAATCAGAGTGTGAATTTCACAAAGCGCAAGGACTAGTCTTATCTCGGGTTAGGAAGAGTAACTTATCCAAACTTAGAACTAGTCATAAGTTAGGACTAGTCCTAAGTTAAACTAGTTCATAGTTAGGAATAGTGTTGTGAAATCCACCACTGGCAAGGCCATTTTCATTTTGCAAAAGTCACTCCCTTTGGAAAATCTTGAAAGTTTATGGGGAACTTTTGAGCAACAGAGGCCATGGCCTCCCAGAGGCCTGAAAAATATTTTTATATCTTGGAAAAAATATTCTGGCCCAGTGTAGGTTTGAGCTGCAAGAGCTGTAGGCGTGTATTTTCTTGAATTTTTAGCCTCGCTTGAAAATCTTCAAGTATACGGGGAACTTTTGAAGGAGCACCAAGACCGAACAACATAGCCCATGACCTCCCAGGCCTGAGAAATGTTTTTAATCTTGTGAAACATTGCGATAGGCCTACATGTACCTAAGAAAAGTTTATGACAATACTTGTTTAAAATCTTGGCTGGTAGAAATTCCTGGGGGCAAGTATAAAGCACAGTTTACTAGCCCGATGGGATACTTTAAAAAAAAACTTACATTAAGCGCAGGGCCTCTCTCTGATGTTTTTTTAAAAAAGGTTCATATTTCTTTTCTTTACAGTATGTGAACGATACACAAAAAAATGTTTGTTTTTCTTTTGAGTGTACTCAGTGTGAATAAACCGATTACAATATTCAAAAAAGTTATGACAATACATAATAGAAGTTCCTGGGGCAAGTAAAGAGCACAGCTTACTACAAGTAGCCTGAAGCGATATTTAAAAAAACAAAATTAATATTACATTAAAGCCCCAGCTCGACATTGGTAAAGTGTCTGTAAATGCTTCAATTTTTTGCACTTAAACATGTTAAATCAAGATTTTATACACATGTAATAAAACCAGCCTGTGAAAATGTCAGCTCATTTCAATGTTTAATTTGCTAGAAAACGGTAAAAATAGCATTTTTGTACGCATTCCTATAGGCAGAGTTTTCGTTTCACTGAGACGAAAACAAATTTTGGATCTTATTTCATGAATTTTATATTTAAAAATGATACCACTTCAGGCAGAAATACTCCAAGGAAAGTTTTCTACCCTCATTATCTTTTTACCATGTAAGGTAATGTAAATCTGTGAACATTTATGTTTTTCTTCTAACCAATGTTGAGCTGGGGCTTTTTTACATGTAAGCACAGGGCCTTTCCTTGATGTTTCTCCGTTTTCAACTTCAGACGGGGGAAATAAATGACCTTGCCCTTTCAAGATGGGCATTTTTAAAAGCATTTCTTGCGCACAATGCCCACTTTCTCCCTGAAACATGCACGTCTGAAGTTGGGGGGAAAAATGTCAAGTCAAAATTAACACTACGCCCCTACAATGCCTACACAGGTTGTCTTCATTTAAAAAGGGTGCATTTTTTTGTGCGATTCTCATCAAGTTTTTTTCAAGGTGGGAGGAAGTGGTTGCGCAGCTCTCTAATATTACATTGTAATTCAATAGAGGAAGGAATTCTTTTTATGCCGTCTTTGTTTGGAACCGTATTAAGATGGCCTTCAAATGTCTGAAGGAAGAAGTCCTCCCCCACCCGAGTGTAATGTAACACTTCCAGGGTAGACTGGACTCGTAAAAGACAATGGGCAGTCACGATTACACAATGTTTATTCAGTGCATTTTCAATTGACGAATAAATGAAAAAGTTCGTCCCGAATTTGGTTTATTTTTAGTCAGTGTATATTTTGCCGGCACTGGGTTGTAGTGCACGCTTTCAAGAAGAAAGGCCGAAAGGCACTAAAAATGTGCAGCACTTGACTGTTTTTGGGGACATTAGAAATTTTGCAGTAAGGTTTACTCTGGTTCCGCACCAGCATTGTGAATGGGAATCAGACCATTAATGAATTTCGGACTCTTTTCCTTTTTAAAAAAAAAAACCCTCGGGAGCCTACCCATTTACATGTAGGAGTACATTTGTAAATTTGTAATAATAGAAGAATATTCTCATTTTGCAGGGCTGAAATCTTTTTTTGGTTTTTGCGTCAACAGGGATTCGAACAAGAAGTGTGTTGTTTGATAAGCAGGAGTGATTCCACTGGGCTATACAGCAGTTGGCAAAAAGTCCCTGTAATTAAATACGTCATCTATGTAGGGCCTACATGTAATGTTGGCTAATTGTACATGTATTTGCGTCAAAGAACGTACTCTATGATCTGCCGGCTTAACGGCGTTTACAAAGACTTAGCCAGTGCTGGCAATATATCCATGTTATTTTTAAGAACAATTGGTCGCCGACACAAACATTATCATATGTTCTAAAAGAAATTTTCCCAGAATAATAAAACCTGAATAAATTCCTTTTAAACACTTTGTCGAAATACCTATTTTTTGTTTAAAATTTGTTTGGCGAAATATTTAGAAACTTTATTTTAAATTATCTCGTAAAAGCAGATGTCAGTATTTTATTAATGAACTTCTTTTCTGCCCAAACAGATACGGTTCACTCGGAGGCAATGACAGAAGAAAAAGAACACAACAGGTATGTTACTGAAATAATGGATGAGTGAACGAGGCAATCAAGTTCATTCCAGTCTAAAATAATCACTTAAAATCCATACAGTCTCAAATCCTAAGTTATATATCCAATTGCCAAATTGAAGGATTCAGAAGGACTGGGGCCAGTAGGCCCAAACCATGGGATACTTTTGAGGACACTAGGTGGCAGCAGACTTGGCAGGTAAATCCATTGTTCTCGGGTATGTGCGCATGCTCAGAACTAAGCAAACAATGACAAATTTACCTGGTAAGTCTGCTGCCACCTATTGTTCCTAAGTCTCCCGACATGGCTTATCACAGAGTCAGGCATACAATGTAGGTCTACATACAGTACATGTACCAAACTTTTCAAGGTCCAAACAGTTTGGTGTGGAGTGACTATAGGAGAAGAGGATATGGGAGGATTGAGGCCAAAGGCTAGCCAAACTGCCTAGTCTGTAAGGGCTCTGGTTGATTTACATACATTATTCAGGGCTCGAATTTTACACTGGACCACAGGCCGAGGCCAGTTAGCCTCGGTCCAGTAAACTCAAGACTGGACAAGTCCAGTGGTCTTGTGTTTTTCAATTGAATAATAATACCTCACCATGTGATATCTTTAACAAAAAGAAACACGAGAAACGATGTTCAAAATGTTGACTTTGAATCCGATCAATATCTTTCAATTCTGTTGAGTTCCAAAATACACATACCCACAAGACAAATAAGACAAATCTTCTCTTAGTGCTTGCGCAAATAAAAACAGTCTCCATTTGAAACTTTGTAGAAAGTGCTTTCTCATTAAGATTCTGGTCTTGTAAAATAAATTCTGGTCCCGTAAAAATATTCAGCTATAAGCCCTGTGGTCTTGTGGAATTTTACCCCAAATTGGAGCTCCGATATTGTAGCAAGTAGCCTACATGTTTAGGTCCCTATGGAATAATCAACTTAATAACTCTGCCTGATTGGTATGTGTACATAAACATGAACAGGCCTGGAATTTCATCTATGAGAGGGCAAGGCCATTTTCATTTTGCAAAGGGCACTTCTCTTGGAAAATCTTAAAGTCTATGGGAGACTTTTGAAGGGGTGTACCAAGGCCAAGACCAGGGCAACAGAGGCCATGGCCTCCGTGGCTTTCGTGTACTGTAATTCCAGGGCTGTATGGTTATACTGTAAAAAAAACAAACCGATCGGATTCCATGTACAGTTCATGTAAAGCTCAATGATTGTATCGTGTATCGTTCACGGTCAGTCCCAGTCCTGTGACAGAGAAATATTTCTGCCTGAGGCTGAAATACTATCGGATTCGAGAAAATAACATTTGAGTTAGACCCTGACAAATTAACATTGCTTTGTAATACGATTGCCACAAACGAAATCAGCCAGACTGGAAAGTACACAAAAATCCATGAGAACAAATTTTTAATTTTGTTTAAATACATGTACTTTAAAACATGACAACCTAATTTTGTGAAATTTTAACAAATTGGTTGGATGAATGCTGGTCACCTCTCCCCTCTCCCCTGAGCAAAGTTGCCCTTGAAACAAAGTTGCTCACTGCTGATCTAATGTACACAACGTGTTAAAAGCTCAGAAAAAAGAAAACTGCATGATTCAGTGATGTGTTTGAAGAAATGTTGAAAAATATTGAAGTTGTTTGATAAGCCTAAACTTTGTTGTTGGGCGACATTGTAAGTGGTCAGGCTTGCCAGGGGGCGAGACGACTGGCTTCCGGTTTGATGGTGGTTTCTTGAAAACTGGAGGACAACAAATTAGTTTACCATTCCATCCATAAGATGATCTGCATTTGTACATGTACATGTACACGTGATCTATGTACACTGTACAGGAAGTAGAATCAAATTGAAAATTCGAATCAGTGCTTACCAAAACAATTCGTCAATGTTTTCACGAAGGGACGGGCATGTCAAATTGGAAAAAGTCGTGTTTGTAGATAATCACACAAGATCATCATCACATTTCAAAACTGCAAAAACAAAGGCACAATGCTTATTCTTTTAAGTCTGTACTTTCCTCCTGTGCTTTACTATGAGTTAACCTTTCATCAAATGTGAATTTTATGTGATCAATTCATCAATTTATGATTTATTCGAGAAATTATGAAAAGGATGGGCATCCCAAATACGCTTTTTGTGTTTTCACGAAGCGACGGGTATATGCCCGTCACTTCGTGAAAACACAAACGAATTGTTTTGTGAATGGCTACACAGAGTTTTATTCAGGTGTACAAAACACATAAAACATACTGTAATGTACAGTCCCGTATGTTCACATTCTGTCAATAGGCCTATAGCAAGAATTTATTTTTCTTCTACTGAGTAGAATTATATATTGTCTCTTTTCATCGTATGATGTTACTGTACTATGATTGGCATCAGTTTAAATTATTCAACAACACGTTCATGTATTTTCTCACGATGATTGCAAAGTTTGTTCTGAAATCACCGAGAAAAATGTGTTTTTAAAGTACTTTGACACGAGATAAGAATGAGTGTTGTTGAGGGTGAAGGCTGGCTCTCATCCTGGTGTTCAGGCTTGTTGTAATACTGGCTCGTGACTGTGGGTCTCATGTAGTTAATGCAAGCCTCAGATACCGTGATGTGTACTTCACGGAGGTGAGGGAGGCAATTGCCTCCATATGCTGCTGGTCTTTGTAGGTCGGATGCATGTACCTCCTTGTAATGGCAGATGCAATTTTTCTTCAGTGCCGCTATGAGGGGAATGAAAATTTGTACGGGAACATTTCAAATTCAAAGGGCACAAAAGCAGTGACAAGGGGCAAGGAAGCAATTGCCTCCAGTGCCTCCGTGAAGTACATGTACATGTATCATCAGGGGTGGATTGAAAAAAAACTAGTCCTAACTTTAGGACTCGTCCTAACTTATGACTAGTCCAATACAAGTTAGGGCTAGTTCAGGCCTGATTGGGATTATTTCCTTGATAAAGGGCACCTCTATGGGGAAATTGTAAATTGTATACATAGTTCTTGAAAGGGCAAGGGCACCAAGACATTTTTTTGGTTGATAAAGGGCACCTCTATGACTATGAGGAAATTGTAAATTTCTATTGGAACATTTGAAGGGCACCAAGGCAGTGAGTGACCAGAGGCAATGGAGGCAATTGCCTCCATTGCCTCTGTGAAGTTTCAGGGCTGCTACATGTAGTTACTCGACCTACATGCAACTTGAAATAAGACTAGTCCTAGCGCTTTGTGAAATCCACACCAGGATTGTTAATGTTCTCTACTGCACATAAGGCCCATCTGAGGATGATGCAGTCTGCTATGTAGCAAATTTCTGATCATTAGTGCGTCCTCTAGAAAAAAATCCCCAAAGAAGCTCCATTATTAATAAACTCAAACAATAAAATACAATTAGACATTGACAGAAGGAAACTTGGGTCCCTACAGGGGAGCTAGCTTTTGTCAACTTGTTTCTTTTGACCGAGGTTACCATGGTTACAGGAAATAAATTGTGAGGTGCACCTTGAAGTGGAGAAGATAATTCAAGGGCATGATTTACTGTAGGCCACACTGTCCAGTTGAATGTCATCAAGTGTGTGTTTCTTATTGTAGTTAGGAACAGCAGAAACAATTTTAATCAGTATATAACATACAATTACATGTAACATGTTTGGTTTCCCAACTTGCCAATTAAAGTGGAACCAAAGATTCTAGAGCGCCGTAGGCGCAAGATGGGGAACTGGGCCTTTATCTACTGTTGGAAAGTGAAATACGCATGGGCGCCATTTCGGCAAGTGAATGCCTGTGTTTCCCATTGATAGCAATTGTCATTGCCTGCACTGGTCCGCATGTATCAGTGTTGTATCAATAGAGTCACTTGCTGAAATGGTATCCAGTGAGATTTCGCATTTCAGCCAGAGTTCCCCATCTTGCGCATACGGCGCTCTATAATCTTTGAGTGGAACTCTGCAAATGATTTTACTTGCTATTAATAACATACACTGTACAGTATGTGTGTCACTGTACATTTATGTGTGTATACGTTGTATAGACCTACGTGTACAAAACAAAATAATGGCATAAAAAGTAGTTCAGCGTTTAAATCATCCCCACAAGCACTTCTTGTAATCCCCAGGCCTTGAATTTCATCTTTGACAGGGCAAGGCCATTTCATTCTGCGAAGGGCACTTCCATTGAAAAAAAACTGAAAAAGTCTATGGGAATCTTTTGAAGGGGCACCGAGGCCAAGACCAGGCAACCTTGTCACCATGGGCAGCGCGCCGAATTGATACCCCGTGTCTCTAACCCCTGGAAGGGAAGCCCCACGCTTGTTAAAATCGCACGCTTGTTAAAATCGCTCGAGCGCCCCTAGAGGCGCTTATTACGCGCGTGTCAACGTGAGTACGCGCGTTGCAAAATGCAATTATTTTGACGCGATCCTATTTCAAATGAATCATTTTTACACGGTTACTCATAACCGGATACAGTTAGACAGATCACAAATCAAAAAAGAAAAGAGGGGACCAGTTGCTCTATGATTAATGATGCCTCTTTTGTGAGGATACCATATTTGAGCAGCGCGTCGAGTGGATCGGCCACAGGCCTAATTAAAATCTTCCATATTATTGGAGATTTTCTTGTCACATTCCAGGGGTTATGATCGCGCCAACCTCGGTACCAAAACAAAATGGCGCGGCGAGATCAATCACCCCTGGGAACGAGGTTGAAGACCAGGGCAACAGAGGCCATGGCCTCCTTGTCCTCTGTTTAATTCCAGGACCAAATCTCGTAGTCTGCCAATGCTGTATTTTTAAGGAATTTCTATGCACTTTACGTGATCCCACACCCATATGTACATGTAGAGACATGTATATTTGTACTATGTACAAATCAATAAACTGTTATTGTAAAATCATATTTGTACACTAACATTGCCCTCTTTATTTATACAATGTGCACAAAAATGTACACACCTCTTCCGCGAAGCCATAATTAACTCTTAAAAGCTTTGGAACCTTTGGTATTCATAAACAAACACAAACATACGCAATTAGGATTGCAGAAATTAAATTTGCTGAACAGGGGATAAATTTGCACTTAAAAACACATCATAGTCCACTCCACAATAGTACTGTAGACTTCATCTAACTGTAGATTTAAGTAAATCAGTTTGGATCCATGGTCAAATCAACACAAACAGCGCGTGATGGTACTCTCTACTTCACGTTACAGAGTTCAAGTGGGGCTGCAAATACTAAACATATGTAGTGTACCACCTGCCTCCATGACCACACGTACAATTTAGCTCTTTGCATCATTATTTGTGCACTAAGGCCAAACAAAAAAAGATCTGCTTCCGGTTGCCCTAATTTTATGGCGTGAACCTTTTTTTTTTTTTTTTTTTTGCACTTTGAAGACGCATTATAACAATTTATAGACTAATCTGAGCAGCTTGTTCATGGGCGTTTCAACACCGCAGCTACATGTACATGTACACTGTATGGCCGCCACACACGTGCATGAACGCACACTGTGAATCTTTCATGCAGAATGGTACAAATGCGTGCTGACACGCTATTGTCGTGTCGCGCGCACGTGCGGCGGCCATAACTGCGGTGGTGTAAAACACCATAAATGAGCGCAGCTCGGATTACACAGAAACAATCACAAGATGTTCAGCTTTGGCACCATGTGATTGATGGCAATAGTTATTACGCAGTTGGAGGCTTCTGTTACAAGACAGCGCAAGATTGTTAGACACTTTCTAACACAAGAGTTTGAACCACTGGACAGAAGCCAATCAGAAGGACTGCTACAGCTCAGCAAAGCCCAAATAACAAATATCGGTTGAAACAAGTTTAAAAGCTTATCACTGATTAGTCGGCAGAGTTGTTGACTGGAGTCATGTGACTTGGAGGTGCACTCGAATCACTATTTCTGTGACTTGTGATTTGTGACTTAACGGCATTGACTTGTGAGTTTGTGACGTGACTTGGACTTGTTATGACATGGGACTTAATTCTGGGTTACAAATGACTTGTCACTTGTGTTTGAACCAAATGTGACCAAATGACATTGACTTGTAACTGAACAATTTGACTTTTGACTTGACTTGAACTTGGACTTAGGAAAAATGACTAGCTGCCATCTCTGATTATCAAGTTCGCACCAATTCAGTTCATCTACCAATACTAAAGACTAATATAGTACCTTACGAAATACGATCAAAATGTCAAAGTTGGAAACTGAAAGATTTGAAGATTCCCACAGATCATGGTTGCTTTAATATAAAGCTGTGACAATTTAAAATAAACTGGTGATGAAGGGACACTAAATCCCTCACAAAACATAAAAATCATTTTCTTCTTTTATTATTTTATTTAAAAGAATATCTGTCCAGCTCTGTATGTTTACTGAAAACTAGAGGATGCGCATTAATTTACTTTTCTCCACCCCCCCTAAAAAATAATATATTTATGTCCATTCCCTTTAATCAGATCTGTTGCCATGACAACATATTGACGTCTGAGGAGACGATATTAGTTTTTTTATGAGGCTTTTTTTGGAAGTTTTTTCCGATCATTGATTTCAATGAGTAGTTGTTTTTATGAGACTGAAAAAAACGTGTTTTTTTTGTCTTGTAACGAGTTACCGCCGGGATTCTTCAACTTTTTCCCGTCCAGCCTGAGGGGAATATTTTCTCGGAATTGCCGGGATCATTTTTCTTTGAGAATACTGCTAGTACAAAGAAACCTTTACGTGACAAAGCCATGAAAACAAAGATTCTCTTTATTGCTCCATGAGTTTTGTTCTCTCTATCGAGAAAATGTTAAATTCATGCACAGTGATGTGCAAAACCTCGGCCTTGAGCTCTGGCATAGGATTGGTACTAAACCCCATGCCTTGAATTAACCCACGTTGTTAATGTGGTTCGAGCAAGAAGGTTTTATCTTACTCATCTTGATTGATTGATTGTTGTATTCATACTATCTGGTGGCCAAATAGCCAAGTTACATTACAGTTAAAAAGTACCCCAAAAATCTGCAAGAATTATAAAAATTAACAAAAGCTTTAAAACGTATAAAGTCGCACGTTAAACATTATTAGTCAAAAAAGAACCTCAAAAAAATAAAGAGGAAATTATTTGTTTAAAATAGATCGATGAATTAAAAAGAGAACGTGGTGGTTCTGATAGGGAGTTGAGAAATAATGTTGCTAACTACACGTATTTCTGAAGCACCTACCATGGCTCTCAAGCCTACGGGTAGGGGGCAACAGAGGGCTAGTGCGAGCATTTCTACTGAATGTTTTCTGCGAAGTTGTTTGCAATTTGCCGACCTTCTGTCTATGAGAGTGGCCAGATTACAAAATTGAAGTTCATCATTATATGAGTGAAAGTTATGACCAAGAATTATCTTACAACTAAGCGAGGTATAACTTTTAAAGTTATTATTTTAAGTTTCTTCATAATTCCTAGACATGAACAAGTGACCTTGGTCTTAAACAACCAGCGATTGTTTAAAACGCCCCAAACCTTAAAAAAAAAGAGATTTATGCAAAACGAATGAAGTACAAATTATGACCTTGGTGCAGGGATGCCACGATAACTATGTACACTTTACATTAAAGCCCCAGCTCAACATTGGTAAAGTGTCTGTAAATGCTTTCATTCTTTGCACAAATCAAGATGTATGGAATAAAACCAACCTGTGAAAATATCAGCTCAATTCGTTGTTTCATTTGCGAGGAAACGGTAAAAATGCATTCAGCATTTTTGTTCGCATTCGTCTCACTGAGACGAAAACTAATTTTGGATCTTATTTCAGTTATTATTTAAATACGATAACACTTCAGGCAGAAACACTTCAAGGAAAGTTTTCTACCATCGTTATCTTTGCACCATGTAAGGTATGTAAATCTGTGAGCATTTATGTTTTTCTTTCTTAATGTTGAGCTGGGGCTTTAAATCACTTTAGGTACTTAATAATGTAAGCAACTTTTACTGACAGTCGCTCCCATTGTAACACCTTAACAACCCACTTTTTTTGTCATAGTGAATTTAGAAAGGCCGAGTCCTTCAGAGTCATAATGGTAATCACTTTCATCAATAGGCACAGTCAACAAAAATCAATATTTCTATAACAACACAACACTGGGAGTCTGTAGGCAGCAAGTTGTAACAAACTTCCGAAGTCAAATAAATAGTATGTTTGCACTAGGTGAATGGCAAGTTTTGCCTGTTGTACAGGCACAATTGTGCCGTTCGGGTAGAGTTTGTTCCAGTTCAGTTGGCACAATTCACTTATTGAATAGCACATGTTTTTCAAAATGATGTCACGTAGAAACCATTGCAACGTGTACAAGATTTATTGAAAAAAATAAAATAAAATAAAATAAAATTAGTTGTTGCAAACTGCTTACCAACCGAAAAGGAACTGTTGTATAAATGCTATTTTTTTTTAAGCCTTGACCTTAACCGAGGCCACCGAGGCCATTGGCTTTATGCCCTGTCGAGTTGGCCAGCATGCCCTTCAGAAAAATAGCACTGTCACTACCAGTTTGGCCAACATGCCCTTGTACAATTTCTCTGATTTAGCCAGCAAAGGCCTGCCCCCATTTTTCTTAAGATCGAGGCCTGCAGTGTAAGTACACGTCTTTAAATGCAGCAGAAAAGCACGCAATCGTTGGTTTACTGTGCGAGAAATACATGTAGCCTATAAGCTTGTTCTTTTAAATTCGTGAGGTCCATTGTCAAATCAGGAAATTGAGATTGATTGGACTAAATCTCGTAGGTAAACAGAGCTCTTAGGAAAAAGAGTTGATCAAAAGACCACCTGTTATTGTCCTTTTGAATACTACTGTACATGATGTACACCATGTACTGTACCTTAATTCTTCACCTTTGTTGATGGTTACCATGACACCTAACATGTGATCTATCAACTTGGGACAATATGACCTGTTCATTTCACAGTACCATTGTACAGCAAGCACTGTTGTAATGGTATACTGTGCATAAAACCAGGGATGAGATTTCTCCAGATTTTTTCTGGATTTCCAGATTTTTTTTTTTTTTTTTTTTGAATAAGCAAAAACAAATTCTTTAAATGTCATCTACATACATCCAGGCCCTTGTCAAGCCTTAACACAGTACATGTACTGTATTTTGACTACACCAAGGTGCTTGCCCCATCTACATTTAAGCACAGAATGCTGCCATTGATAACGGGTTATGGCGTGGTTGGTAGCCACCAAAACCTCCACCGGTGTTTCCGTGGATTTTCCATTTTCATTCACTCTCATCCCTACTAAACCAAATGAGTACACATTACAAACGTACATGTTTTTACAATATTCTGAGTGTTTGATTTGACAAGTTCCCATCCCCATTCCCCAAAATATTAGATTGAAGAGCAATAAAAAGTGTTTTTGAGAGAGAGTGACCTTGGGAGAAACCAACCAGCATCAATCATTGACTGTCGATATGCACAAGGAGGGTTCTCCCAAGGATTTTTCAAAACTTGGGGGCATTCTGGACCCAAATTTTGAAAGTGTGGCCGAAGCACGCTGAATTGGTAGCAGGTCCTTGGAATGTTTTTATTTAATGCTTATGTTTGGTTTGAAAAGCTCTACTGTGCAATCTGGAACATTTAAAATGGTTTTATGTATGGATTTTTGTGAATTTGATATTAAAATTCAAAATTATGTATAAAGTGGTTTGGCATTGCACAGAACCACCCACCAACATAGGGCTGGTAAGCTCAGTTGGTTAGAGCGCTCGTACGGTATTCGAGAGGTCGCTGGTTCGAGTCCGGCATCAGCCAAATTTTCTTTGCTCACCCCAATTACATGTTATATTTTTTTTCTGCGTAGCGGCTGTAATTTCTGCGTATTGGCCTGTAATTCGCGCGTATCGGCCCAATACGCTAGCTTGTGCATGGGGAGAACCCTGACTAGTTATCTAACGGGCAAACTCTGACGAGGGGAAATAAAAGTTTGTACCGCTGGAAACAATTGAAAGGGCACCGAAGCAGTGACCACGTTGCCTCCAGGAAGTACAAATGTGTCACGCCTGCAGGCCTGATGGCTTCGTTCTTGAAAGGGCTAGGGCACCAAGGCATTTTCTCCAAGGTAAAGGGCGCCAAGGCAATGACCAGGGGGCATGGTGGCAATTGCCGCCATTGCCTCTGGGTAGTATCAGGCTGGAGCCCATGTCATCCCAACTTTTACTATCAGCTTGGTCATATCAGGCAAGTCTTCAAGGCTAAAGGATGAATACAGTACATGGATGCTGCACTGACAGAGTCTGCTCGTAAATATTTTGATAAATCCAGCAAGCAAAGCTGATCAACTCCTATTACTTAAAACTGCATTTCGTAGAAAGCACGCACGTGCACAAGGAAATTATGCTAATGCACAATTCTGCATAATTTTTGACATGAAAGACATGCATACAGTGCCATTATCTAGGAGTTCTCTTACAGTATTTATGCATGCATGGTTGAAAACATCTGTTTTTAAGTCTATGTTGTCATGGTAACCAGACAGTGTAGCTCCGCATCCTCCTCACCCCCCCCCCCCCTCTCCTCACCGCTCTTCTCAAGATCTTTTATCACAGTGTGATTTCCCACTTCAAGACGTTTCAGGTTGTGTGGATCATTGTGTACAAGGATTTATTCTGTGTTTGTGGCAAGTGTTTGTGTGGGATCTTTGACAGCTAGAGATCTCATCAAACCTGAAACTTATAGCCGTACTACTCCCATGATGCAATTGGTAGCAGTTAGTTTGCTATGGCTTGCACGGAATTCAACAAATTAGCTACTTTTTCACGTAAACTATTGTTTCAAATGGTGATATTAATAAATTATGTTTAGCCCTTGTACAATGTAGATGGCTATAAAATTGTTGTTTTTGAAACGATTATCCTGGCATACTACCTACAAGGAAATGTGAACACATGTTGTAGTCATGTTTTAACAACTATTGTCTTAAAAGATATGATTCGTGCTCAAGCCGGTTTTACCTTGAAAAATGAATCCAAATGTTGAATTGTTATTTATTGTATGATGACCAAAGTTGTTAACTTTCAAGTGAGATATCAAACCAAAAAAAAACAAACAAAAAACATCAATGAAAAATGACAGTAATTAATGCAAAAGATGATTTTTTGTATGGAGCACAATAAATAAACTCAGCGGATGCTCAGTTTCAGCCGGGTGCCTTGTGAAGCGAGACAAAATGCAAGCGAAATGACATTGTAATACAATACTTGTATCTATAGCTGACTTCTGGGTACCAGCAGCGGGCATGGCCGTCGTACACATTTTCTTGTAGGGTGGTTGGCCAGAATGATTGTTTCGAAACCAACATTTTTATAGCCATCTACCATGTCTACAAGGTCAAAACATGATTTATTAATTTTGTTCGTTATAAAATAACATGCTCTTAAATTTCAACATTTTGATGTTCTAACAATTTTTTTTTTCCAGTGTTCCTACATGTACATTTACAATCAATTGCAGGTCTGATACTTCACGGAGGCAACAGAGGCAATTGCCTCCGTTGCCCCTGGTCATTGCCTTGGTGCCCCTTGAAATGTTCCAATAGAAATTTACAATGTCCTCATACAGGTGCCCTTTATCAAAACAAAAATGCCTGGGTGCCCCTTGCCCTTTCAAGAACGGAGCAATCAAGCCTGCAGTTGCTACTTAAAACTCAATCTTTGCTACTCAATATTTGTAGTAAGTGGGCACAAAATATGTTCAGCAATCTCCCCAGGCACAAAGCTAGCATATCAGGATGGTACAGGAACTTTGGGTCGATACACGGTAATTATGGCCAATACACAAATTGTATTCTTTATTATTATTTTTTTTTATCTAGATCAAATTCTCAAAAAATCATAGTATTATACACATTTCAAAGGCTCCAGATTGCAAAGTAGAACATGTCAAACCAAACATAAACATCAAATAAAAAAGATTCTGAGGACTTGGTTTCAATTCAACGTGCTTTGGCAACACATACAAAATTTGGGTCCAGAATTCCTCCCCAGTTTAAAAAAAAAAATCCTGGGGAGAACCCTGAATTGTTCAGTCTTTTACGAAAAAAAAAATGATCGTGTACCATGGAGGTTTAATACCATGTTTGTATGCAAAATTGCCGGATGAACTGGTTCCCTGCATGCATACATCCTGTCAGCCTCCAGTGAGCTACATATGCAAATGCACAGATTTAAAATCAAAGCTGACCTTCAAGAAGGTGATGAAGCCATCTTCCAACTCAAGCTGTAGGAGGGAAGTGTCACCATGGCAACCAAGGCATTTCTGCTGCTTGATGAGGCCAGAAATTAAACGAGGCTTTCAGACTAAAGCTTCCTTGAAAAACAGAAATACGCTAACTAGATCCATGGGATCTTAAAGGGGCTGTGCCGTCATGATTATAGCAGGCCTCGGGCTGTGCATGGAAAGATGAACTCTCACCCAGATACATGTTCTGCACGCGCACACGCCTGTAGTGACTGGGTTATTCCATTTAATGCTATAATCATGACGACACATCCCCTTTAATATCACAAACAAAACTCGGGGAAACTTGGTTTATTTCTGACATTAAAAATGCTATACATGATTGAAATTCACTCAAACTGATTGAAACTAGGGACAACCTGCAGATGACTTGCCCTTTAGTTTCAATCAATTAGAGTGAATTTCAATCTAAAACTTTAAGGGAGTAGTCGAAACGTTGAGAACATTACTCACTCGGAAGTCAGTGAACTCAATCACAAGAAGTCCCCATCATCCACTAAGCAAAGTAGTAGTCTAGGCCGGAGCAAGACAGTTCTTTTCTGCTACTACATGTAAGAAGTCCCCCCGAATTTCCGAAATCTACGCTGTAGTAAAATAAACAGCAAGACAAGTTCTTACAAGAACAACCTACACAGCAGATACAATCACATGGTGTTACCGCAAACCAAATTTATTGATACCTCATATGCCTCACCCAGGCCTGATACTTCACGGAGGCAATTGCCTTCGTTGGCCCTAGTCATCGCCTTGGTGCCCTTGAAGCGTTCCGATAGAAATCTACACTTTCCTCACAGAGGTGCCCTTCATCAAGAAGAAAATGCCTTGGTGCCCTTGCCCTTTAAAGAACGAAGCAATCAGGCGTGCTTGCCTCAAAACCTATCCATTGAACGTGTTGAAACCCAAGAAATGTACAAGAATTGTGTGCAAATGAAGACAGTTTAATCGACCTCTCCATCATGTCCTTAAAAAAAAGTACACAAGCTTCATGTTTATTGTGAATATTTAACTGATTTGAACGGGAACTTTGTAATCGTTTCCGAAAACTGAAAACTATTATTTCACTTTAATGAATTTACATACCAAGCTTAATTTTCATAATGATGATTTTTGTATTTTAAGTTTAAAAAGGTGATTTTTGTGTGGTCAAATTACACAAAACTTATCAACCTATTTGTCTGCTTGATGCGCAGTAACATTACCCACACAATTTAGCGCCACGCAGAAGATATTTCTTTGCAGTGATTGGCTCATTTCTACATCTTGCGTTGCACGCCGGATAATTGTAACAGTTACACGTGACCAAAATTTTTGCTGGTGATCACCCAAATGATTGCAAGCGGTCGTTGATGCCATGTGTACAAGGTCTGTACATGAGTGTTTGGGCCCAATTGCAGGAAACTGCTTACCACGAAATTCTGCGCTTACCGTACAACCCCTTACAGTCCATAGAATCACACGCTTTACACTTACAGGTAGCTGTAAGCATAGAACTCTGTGCTAAACAGTGCCATGAAGATGGGCCCTGTGCATGTCCAACACTTAAGACATAAAAAAATTGAAGATGTGCTCAATTAACACGGACATTTCTAAAGTCTCTTCTTCCTGCAAAGTCTACGAATAAAATTTTACCTTGTCCCATCACAATTTTCCCAAGATTTCTAAGCACGATTCACAATCCAAGAAAGGCCTTGGTTGCCATAGTGACGATGCCTTGTTATGACAGTTCCCACTATCTCAATTAGGTCCCAAAAGAGATCTTACCCTTCTGCAAATTGGAACAGTCCACCCGGCAACGCAGAAAAAAGAAGTCAGACAACATCATTAGGCTGCTGTTACAGAGATGGAGAGAGAGTAAAAAAATGTTGGATGGTTCCATTTTTTTCCCAAGAGCCTGGACTGTGATGAGAAGATCCGTCCAATAGAAGCTCAGGGTCTTGTATGGAATGAATTCTTGATGTAATAGCTCCGTGATGTGCGTGTGCTTCGGGGTTGGATATATAAGAGATGATAACGGTATCACTCAATTTTTATTCCATCTTTCGGACTCATCGTTCTCTGTCGGCGAACACCTTGATGTGGGGGGAAAGTACATGTATTGAAGCTGACATCTTAAGTAGTTGAAAGAGATCCAGAGCCACTTGGATAGCTCCCAAACTCCCTGATGTGGACAGTATTGGCTGTTTCTGGTCAGGACTGTGAAGTGTGACTACTCCAGGCAGCTTACCGGCCTTCTTATTTTGTGTGATTTTGTTCTCCATTTTTTTCCTGATTGTGTGTGGAGCTTTTCTTTGTGACTGATTCCTACTCTGCGTTTGTTGCAAAAACAAACATCTTCTTTTCCCTGCGTGATATTGTATCTACCACCAACGGCCAGAATTCCGATTTCCCAGGATTACTAGCACTTGGGGAATATTGCAAAGCAACCACGGATTTCTTTTTGGGATTTTAATGTCATGATATCTGGAATTTGATTTTTATATCGAGAGAAACAAACAACAAGTCAAAATGGAGGAAGACGGTGACATGTTTCCAAGTATTGAAAATCACAACGGTCGCAAAGCGCTAAAGGTAACTTGTCTGAAACATTAAGTATTAATGGCGAGCCTGATTGCCTCGTTCTTGAAAGGGCAAGGGCACCAAGGCATTGCTTCTTGACAAAGGGCACCTCTATGAAATTGTAAATTTCTGTTAAAACATTTTAAGGGCAACCAAGGCAGTGACCAGGGTCCAATTTCATAGAGCTGCTTAAACAGAAAATATTGCTTAAAAAATTACTGCTAAGCAAAAATGAGTAGGATACCAGTCACAGATTGTGACATGGTATTTTGGCCGGTAACCTTATTCTGGTAAGCATAAATTTGTTGGGCTTAGCTACTTTTTGTGCATAAGCAGCTCTATGAAATTGGGCCAAGGGGCAACAGAGGCAATTGCCACCGTTGCCTCCATGAAGTATCAGGCCTGTTTATTGTTTAACTAAACTGTCGTGGTCAGAAATCTGGAAATTATTCGCGAAATGTTGGTAAGGACGTATTTTAGTACCTACATCTTAAAAGCTTTACAACAAAATCTGTCAATTTTGTAACCTGTAGCATTACATGTACATTGAGCACACTGGGGGTAATTTTGGTTTGACTTTTTTGCAAACCTGCTGTATTTGAAATATTTGAACCACGAGTCAACCTTGTAAAGTTCCATATTGTTTCACTTTGTGTTGTTTTTTAGTTTTTTTTCCCCCCAGTTACTTTTTTAATGGTTGAAAGCCCCAGCTCAACATTGGTAAGAAGAAAAACATAAATGTTCATAGATTTACATAAATGTACCTTACATGCTATAAAGATAATGATGGTAGGAAACTTAAATAAATAAAATAAGATACAAAATTAGTTTTCATTTTTGAGCTGACATTTTCACTGATTAGTTTTATTACAAATATCTTGATTTGTGCAAAGAATGGAAGCATTTACAGTCAGTTTACCAATGTTGAGCTGGGGCTTTAGGGACAATAAACAACATCGCAGCAAAGCCCAAACTGTCTAGTTTTTGTAATATGTGCAAAAAATGTTGAAATTCAAAGTACGAAAAAGTGAAAGAAAGAGCAGTACAAATTTGATCTATATTCATATCTACATGTATGACTGCATTCGCTCGTGCGTCACGTCTCGTGTGCAATTGAAAACGTGTCTTGACGATTTTTTGTTTGTTTGTATCACTTAATTTTCAGCAGTGAAGGGAAGAACTTTGCACCATTTACTCAAAGATTGAGGCGTGCTTGAGCTGCATCATGCAGCCGTTGATGCGCGCTCGCAAGACATGCAATATACTCGCGGGCAAATGTTCAAATTTTTCTTCAATAACGCACTATGACCAAACATGTCAAAAAACTTCAAAACGGTGGTGCAAACAATGTAGACTTAGCACTCTAGTCAATAGCTCTATGGATCTAACCCACACACCAGTAGCTCCGTAATACACGATGTATAGCTAAGTACATCAATTACATGTAACAACATTGTAATTAATTGCTTTTTGTATAAATCCACCTAATTGTTTTCTTTACCCCTGCCTACCACCCCCCCTCCCCCCCAAAAAAAAAATAAAAATAAAATAAATAAATAAGTACATGTAAATAAACATAAAAGGCATGAATGAATTAGAAAATAAATAAATAAAAAGTGAATAACTAAAATAAGAAATCAAATGAATAATAAAAAAATGAATTTAAACAAAAAAAATAATGAATAAATAATAAATTAATGAATAAATAATAAATAAATAACTAACTAAATAAGTAAATAAATAAGTAAATAAATGAATAATAAATTAATGAATAAATAATAAATAAGTAAATAAGTAAATAAATGAATAATAAATTAATGAATAAATAAATAAATGAAAAAATAAATAAATGAATAAACAAATAAATGGATACATAAATAAGTAAATAAATTAAAACACACAAAACATTACATTTCAAAAGTACAAATAAAATGAACATTTCTAGCTATGCCACTTTTGTTGGGTATAAAATTCTTTGTGACAATAACAACAATTTCACTCTTTCCTTTTGTGTCATGTAGCGACCCATCCATCCAGTTGGTCACAGCAATATCCGGGTATCAGCAAAATACATCAAGAGGCAAGAAGGACCAAAAGTTGTGCAGTAAGTACAAGTTAATCTGTGCTTTCTAGTTTATTTTTCTTGTTGTCATCTTTTTCTAAATCATGGTTGACCTTGTATGACACAAACTTGGTGTGACACGCTCTATAAACCAATCACAAGACAGTTAGCTATTTACGGGGTGTTATCATAAAACTAAAATGTTGTATCTCTTTTTTTTTTCTTTCAGTGTTTTCCGCAATGGAGAGGACCTTAACCCCCCAGTTAGAGTGTTACTGCATAAGAATCAACTGGTCAGCATGATACATGTACTAGACCACATCACCAACAAAGTGGCCCTCACTAACGGAGCAGTCAGAAGGTTAGTAGTTCTCAGGATTTTTTTGATTTGATTTGATTTGAAATGGTTTATAAAAAATCGACCATCGCAGCCGGCAGCTGAATTGCGGTCAAAAATACATAAAAAGCATCAAAGTATAAACAATAGCCTTTACATCCAAAACCATTTGTAATGATTTCAACCAAAAATTAAATTAAACTAAATTAGATTAAAGGGACCACCAGGCTTGAATACAATGTAGAAAAAATGCATGAGAAAATAAACAATCCCCTCCCCCCCCCAAAAAAAAAAGTGACTCAAAAATGTCAAATTCATAAAAAAAAAGTACAACAGAGTGACCCCCCTCAATATAAATAAAAAATAAGTTATTATTTACAATGCAAGGCAAAAATAGTTTTTTTCAAAAAGCAGGAATTACGAAGTTTATACAATACGTGTCCATAATGGTTACGAGGTTAAAAATTCAACAACTTGAATTAATGAGAGAAATCATGTAGGGAACTGGACTGTCTCTGAATCTGTTAGTTTTGCATTTGAGTTGAGTTGTTTGTTTTGAGTTGCGGAGGGCTCGTTGGTTTGTTTTGGGTGGTGGGATAAGATGAGGCATGTTTTGTTTACAGGCTAAAATTTCTTTGTATTTTTCTTCATAGTGTGGTCTGAGCAATTTAATGGCTCTAATTTTAAGGAAAAATCTACACTCAGCCACAGGTCTTGCAGATTGAAACATTTACGATTTGACTCTTTTTATAGATGTTAAATGCAGGCCTGATTGCTTTTCTCTTGAAAGGGCAAGGGCACCAAGGCATTTTTCTTCTCAATAAAGGGCACCTCTATGAGGAAACTGTAACTTTCCATTGGAACATTTCAAGGGCACCAAGGCAACGACCAGGGGCAACGGAGGCAATTGCCTCCATTGCCTCCATGAAGTATCAGGCCAATTACATGCAGTACCGGCGCTGCTGAAACGTAGGATTCAAACTGCCTCTAGCTAACAGGCAAGGTCGCTGGTCTAGTGGTAAGACAGATCTGCTCTAGAATGGCAAAGGTCTTGGGTTGAGTCCCACCCGAGTAATGTGCCTGCGGATTCTGTTTTTTTGCAGGACTTGGGGAAAGTACTGAATGTACAGTGCTTAACACACATTGGTGTGTGGGTAAAACACAAATTTCTTGATCCCTAATGCAAATTAATATCTAGATCTATTAAGACTAAAAAATATGTCACTTTTCAGTGTCTACTGGTTAAGGTAATTGTAGTTTGTCGTTGGTTCGAATCCCGTCCGATATGTGTGACGATTTTGTTTCCATAGGACTCGGAAAAGCATCATGGTATCATATTCCAGGCCTCATTCATGTACTTCACAGAGGCAATGGAGGCAATTGCTGCCGTTGCCCCTGGTCATTGCCTTGGTGCCCTTGAAATGTTTCAATAGAAGTGCCCTTTATCAAAGAGAAAATGCCTCGGTGTTGTTGCCCTTTTAAGAACGGAGCAATCAGGCCAGATATTCATACATTCGTGTAATGTGTTCAACAAAGACTAACATCAGCCTTGTAATAGGCCTTATTTTTTACTGCAAGAGGGCGCCCTTTGGGGTAGATTGGGGGTCAAACCATGAAAAATAGTGTGGCAAACCAGATGCAGTTAGACTTCTAATAAAGCAGTTAATATACAAGTATTAAGGTTTTTTTTTATTGACAGCTTTACAATGTAGTCAATGTAAGATATTTGCTAGGAAAATTTGTGTTCATAATGTTTTTAAATATGTTTGCACTTTCAAAATGGAATTAGTATAGCGCCCTCTTGCTGTCAAACATACAGCCTATTGTGCTTGAAATGTCATTTGTTGGTCAACAGGCTGTACCACATGTCTGGGAAACTAGTATCAGATGGATCTGAATTGGAGAATGAGCAATCCTACGTAGCGGCCGGCATAGAGAAATTCAAGAAACGAGGTTACGACAAACAAAGCCTGCTGCAGAATTCACCAAGGAATAAAAGGTATAAAAACTCCATCAAACTTTACATGACGTAAACTAAGACTAAATTATACAACTGACATAAAGATCCTTGTCATTTGATTGGTGGAACTTACATCACGTGGCATTTCACTATTACTCCCATTCGCATTGGCGATCAAAAAGTCCTATTCACCCATTCAACTGTTAGGATCATCCTTGTTCCCAACGCTGCTAAAACAAAGAAGCACCTGTGCAAAAGGTTGTAATATTATCACACCCAGCGTATTGGGCTGTTCTAGCTCTGCTACATGACATCGTCTATATTGTTTAAAAGGTTTTTTTAAAAAGAATTTTCAGGATGTTGGGCATCTATTTTGATTTTGTGTTTTTTGTTGAAAAAATCACATGACAAGAATTTATATGTCAGAAATATAATTATTTAAAAAAAAAAACATTGAGTGACTTTAATTCGTGAAATGGGAGGAACATTATTGCTCTGTAAAATTTGGACTGCCCCATTCCACTCGGCTTTGCCTCGTGGAATGGAACAGTCAAAGTTTACCTTGCGAAAATATTCCTGCCATTGCACTCTGAGCCACTCAATGTTTGTATAATATAACATCACGTCTGTGAAATAGTCAGTTCAGTTTCTGTATGCTTGTATTGTACAAAAATTCTGACAATTTTGTTTGCCAAACACTTGTCTGGGAATGTTTTTCATGTAGGACATTTTGATAATGTTCAGTTGCGCGAGAAATACATGTAGACATCAGTTTTAAGTATGGAGAAACATTCAAGTTGAAATGTCTTCACATACATTTACGTAGTTAAGCAACTGGTTTATAAGAACATCCCATGCATTTTATGGAAATCTTAATTCTAAAAAACAAGTAATTTTGGAAAAATTATGCAACAAGTCAAAGTAACCCTGTGTCAGCTGACAGTCTATTGTCATGTCGCGCACGCTCGTAAGCCAGCCATACATGTAGCTGCGGCAGTGTAAAACACTACATGTATAATCGAGCGTTGCTTGGATTAGTGTATTTTCTTTGCATTAAAACCCTGCACGCTCCTGTGGCGCAGCGGTTTACTGCGCAAATGTGTACTAATTGCGGTTACTCATTAACACTATGTACAGTATGGGAAAGTGGAAAGGAAAGTGGTATTTTGAGCAAGAGGACTTAAAATCAGAATCCATGTAAATTTTCAGTTGAGTATCGAGTACATGACTTTGAGTACATGTACATGTACCAATTATTTTTCAGTCGAGTATGGAGTACGAACTTCGAGAACGAGTAATTTGCTAGCTGAGTACGAGTCTGGTACCATCAAAACAGTTCTCGAGTAGTACTTGAGTATGAGTGCCGAGTACAGGTACTACAGTGCTATCTATCTCCACTCCCGTGTGCAATGAAATCATCCTTCAGGGGGCACAAACTCAAATTGTCCAAGACAAAATTACTCGCTCTTGTTTTTTTTCATTAGCTGTTTGATTGTCGGTAACGTTTCCTTTGGATGGAATCGTCTCTCAGAGACGGCAGAGTCAATGTTGATTTGGCATTGAAACCATCTGTTCCCCTCCAGGTACAGAAGGGAAGATGAAAAAAAAGATGGGATTTACTCCTGTCATCTTATAAGTCCTGTCAAGATCTACTTGACGAATATAAAAACAATTGGATTGATTACGCTTTCTCCATCGTACCCGCAAGAGCGGAGTTTCGAGCCCTCCGGCCTTTTTCTCTCAAGTACCATCGGGAAAACCTTGCGTCCAAATTTGATGTTTGTTCGTCTTCAAATTCGATGAATTGATGAATTTATTTTGCATCGTCGGGCTCGTTTAAGTTATGGAAATTGTTCCCTGGGATGGAAAATTGCGCTGGACAGCAAATTATCTGTCAATTGGATTGCAACTCAGCAATTTCATTAAGCTGTGATCAGCTGTGCACAAATATTATTTGCTAACTTTACTAGTGTCATGAAATACAAAATAACATTTGTGCAAGGGAATACATGTATTTTGAATGAAAAAGTCTTTACACAGAAGCATTAAGAGCCCTAACCAGTTGGCGAGAGATGTCGTGTACCTACACAAATAATTTTCCGAGCTAGCAAATGGGTGGTGTGAGTTTGGTATTTTTTGTGTGAAATTGCAAGCCCGGAACAAAGGTCTCACGTTTCTTGTACAAGTTTATGTAATAAGATTTCAGCTACAGTTGATCTACATCTTGCAGTGGTAAAACCAGTGGCGTAACTAAGGTGGGGGAATGGGGATGGGGCACAAGGGGGCACGTGCCCCTCCCCCCCCCCCCCCCCCCACTGATGTCCATGCACTCCCGGTTCCCCCCCCCCCCCCCCCATTTGAAATCTGGACTTTTGAGATTAAAAATTACCAGAAAAAAATGTTACATTTTATGAGCATTTACGTAGTAATTTCAATGTTTTTAGAACTATTTTTAATAATTTACACACATAATGTATTTTGTTTTACGTCAATACGTCAGAAAACACTGAAAAGGAGCTTGTTTAGGAAAAATACAAATGGGAAACTACAGTTTTAATAGGCCAAAAGTGCCCCCCCCCCCTCTAGGAAAAATGGTGCACCCCCTTGTGCCCCCTAAAATTTTACCCTAGTTACGGTGCTGGGTAACCCCCATGTTCTAAACGGTGCAATTCGCACAAATGGCTGTTTTATCGACTGATATTTATTGCGAGTAGTCTAGATGGTCTTGCTACTCTAAAGCTGTACTGGACTGTATCGAAATGTACATGTCTAAAAGCCCCAGCTCAACATTAGTAAGAAAGAAAAACATAAATGTTCCCAGATTTACATAACTTACATGGTATAAAGATAATGACGGGTAGAAAACTTTCCTTGTACTATTTCTGCCTGAAGTGTTTTCGTTTTCGAATAACACATGAAACAAATCCAAAATTAATTTTTTGTGAGACCAAAACTCTGCCGAAGAATGCATAAAAAAAAATGCTCATTAGTTGGGTGATGAATATCCGGAACCATACTATCCACGCTTCTTTAGTTATGGTACTTCATGTACTTGTTTTTGCTTTATTGCTCTCGTAGGCAACATCCTCAGGTGAAGATATTATTTGTCATACTAATAACTATAAGTTCCAATCGGCAAATGACCATTGTTCTTGCACCACTTCCTCAAGTGAGTACATTGTCACACCCTAGACTAGACACATACGGACTGGCAAGGAGGTCACTAGTGCAGGTCTATGCCTCCTGAGGGACTGGGAGTGAGGACCCTCTTCTGGTCGCACACAGGGTCGAGGGATGCAGCCACTAATAATCTCTTCTTCTTTTTTCTTCTTCTTCTTTAGCTTATTTGGTTTAATTCAATAGTTAACTAATGAACAATTGAAGAAGAAATGCTTTTAATTTCCCTAGACTCAGTTTGATAGTTGCTGTTCACACTATGACCATGAGAGGGCGCTGTAACCAGTCCAAAATTTTCTGTATATTGCCCCCGGCATTGCCCGGTTGGGGAACCATTTCCCGCCGATTACGCGCACATGATGTCTTGGCAGGCGAGGGGTTCACGGCAGCGCAAATCTGATGCACCAGCCTATGTTAGTTAAAACCAGAGATTAGAGAGCGCCTTAGGCGCAAGACTGGGAACTCTGGCTGAAATGTGAAATCTCACTGGACGCCATTTCAGCAAGTGACTCTATTGATACAACGCTGATACATGCGGACCAGTGTAGACAAGGACAATTGCTATCAATGGGAAACACAGGCATTCACTTGCTGAAATGGCGCCCATGCGTATTTCACTTTCCAACAGTAGATAAAGGCCCAGTTCCCCATCTTGCGCCTACGGTGCTCTATAATCTTTGGTTAAAACCTTTTGCCACCGTGTTACAGCCAACCAGAATACATTGCCAGCAAGAGGTGTGTTATAATGACATACATTATAGAACCGTAGAAACCTTAAACAAAGCACATTGTTTATTGTCTTCAATGCTTATTCTAGAAAAACAATTTGCGCATGTGAGGCGGCTGCAGCTTCATGGAACTGGGCCCCTGGGACTTGCACAAAATCATAATGCTTTGTGCCTGCCAGAATTTCACCGAGCTGGCTTTTTTATGTGATGTCAAAACGATAGATCACATCATCTATGTAAAGATGTACATGTACCTGCCCAAGTCTCCATGAGAACAATATAGGCGTTGTCCCTCATGGCTAGTAATTGCAGTTGGCAATCACAGAGCGCCGACGCCAAAAACAAAAACACAAAGCAGAGCTGATTCCGATTTTACATCTCATCAGAATATATAGGCCTATTAAATGCAGGGCACAATCAAGATTGTAGGAGAAGACATGGTGATGTTGTACAATGTACAACCAGTGTAAACAAAATATTTTGAATTGTATTGAAAATGTCTGATGAAAAAGCACTATATTTACACAGGATATTTTTTATATTTGATATGTGGTGGGTTTCACAAAGCGCTAGGACTAGTCTTATCTCGAGTTAGGACAAGTACATGTACATGTACATGTAAGTAGTTCTAAGACTAGTCATAAGTTAGGACTAGACCTAAGTTAGGACTGCTGTAGTTTTGTGAAATCTACCCCCAGGCTGAAGAAAACTACGTTTGTATGATACTGATTGGGTGAGGCTGTTAGTTTTGGTAACTGCCGTATTACAATCATAAATTCTAATGAACAGTGCACTATTTTACACATACAAAGTACATGAACATGTATCCATGTTCAATTTACAAAATGTACTTCCAAGGTTTTAACAAAAAACAGATTCATAAATGCTGTTTCTTTAACTTGGACAAAAAAAACTGATGTACATACGAACATGGTTTAAAGCGAAAACTGATAATCTGAGAGGTCGTTGGTTATGTACATGTTCGTGTACATGTACATTCGTCATGCCAGTTCCAATCCTCCAGAGAAATGTTTTTCTCGAGGGATACTGTCAAACAGTATCCTTCCGGTCTTGACACAAGTGTCATGACCAAAGATTCTAGAGCACCGTAGGTGCAAGATGGGGAACTGGGCCGTTATCTACTGTTGGAAAATGAAATACGCATGGGCGCCATTTCGGCAAGTGAATGCCTGTGTTTCCCATTGATAGCAATTGTCCTTGTCTACACCCTGGTCTGCACGTATCAGAGTTGTATCAATAGAGTCACTTGCCGAAATGGCGTCCAGTGAGATTTCACATTTCAGCCAGAGTTCCCCATCTTGCACCTACGGCGCTCTATAATCTTCGGTCATGACCAGATTTCGAACCCACACTCCGGTGACTCAGTCTCCAGAGCTTGAGTTCGATGCGCTAGACAACTCGGCCAGGACACAGTGCCCCTGGACATTGCCTTAGTGCCCCTCGAAATGTTCCAGTAGAAATGATTAGTTCCCTCGCACATCAAGTGAATGTGAAGTGAAATTTGATGAAACAAATTTGCAATGAACAAATCAAGTTGAAATATGCTCAAACCTTGCAAAATACTCTTTGTGACAACAATGTACTTCTATTTTATGTCGTCAGAATTTGCTAAATTACATTTCCCTTCACATGAAGTATGAAGCGGAATTAAACTACATGTAATTGTTGGGCTTTATTCAACACGCCAACCTGTGTAAATTTCATCCAGTTCACATGTTCAGTGGTCACGATTTTGTGAAGAAAACAAAAACCAATTTGTGTCTTGTCAAGATTTCTCTTTTTCATCTTGTGTTATTTCTAGAGTGCTTCCACCTGTGATCAGGAGACCACCACCAAAAGCAAAACCATCTCCCCCCAGAGAGACAAACACAAAGGTGAGCTTCCTTCACTTTCTCTAGTTTAAATTGAAGAGAAATTCTCATTAATACTTATCACCCCACCCCCACGCCGCTCCCCCCCCCCCAAAAAAAATAATAATAGTAATAAAATGGCCACAGTGAAAAAAAATATAACTGTCAATGCACTTGTACTCCGCTATATGTATGCATTTTTTTGTGATTCCCTCATATTTTATTCTGTACACTATGGTGGAGTTGGTGTAGTGGTATCTTTTCTTGCCTTCCCCCTGTAGGACCGCGGTTCGATTCCTGCCAGGGTTATTATTTGAATCGGGTTTTCAGTCCCTACCCGATTGCGTGGGTTTTCCCTGGAGTAAATCTCTGGGGTTTTCCTCCCACATCTAAAACTGAAACTTCCTTCTTTGTCTTCCCTCCATGGGGTTCTTGGCTAGTATAGTGATTAAGTTCACTTTTCTGAGAATCCTTGGCTTCACAACCAGAAATGAAATATAAAGAACCCAACCCCAACCCCCACTCTTTGTGTGACGGTGAAAGTGTTGAACTCTTTGGACAGCTTCTTGAGCAAACAATGCGTACACATGATTCATATATTTTGTTGTACTCCCTAAATTGCCAGAAACCAACCCAGGCACGTGAGCCCAAACCGCCTCCTCCAAAGCAGGAAACCCCTCGTAAGCCACCGCCACCTAGAAATGCACCTGTCCAAGAGAAGCCAAAGAGGCGACCCAAGCCTGAGAAGACAGCCGAGCAGAAGGAAGCAGAGACGGTGTTCCATCACAAGCCGGCGATGGTCAAACGAAGTCGAGAAAAAGAAGAGAAAGGGTCGTTGGATTTTAATGGTGCGTAGTTTAGTGTTGGGCTTTTTAAATAATTGGTTTTAAATTTCAGGGATTTAAAAATCAGAGCTTTAGAGATTTGGGTGGCTTGGGTGGCGTGTGCGTAAAGCGCTCGCCTCTCACCAATGTGTCCCTGGTTCGATTCCCGGCTAAGGCCATATGTGAGTAGAGTTGTGCGTTGGTTCTCTCCTGTGCCACAAGGGTTTTTCTCCTGGCCATCCAGTTTTCCTCCCTCCAGAAAAACCAAACACTCTCTCGATCTCAGGCTAAAATGATAACTATTGTTTCCAGTGAAAAATATCGGACAGCACAAGAGAGATGCTCTCACTCCTATCACGACTTGCAATCTGGAAAAGAAAATTAGAAAACATTAAAGTTCTCCTGTAGTTGTGGATTCTTTCTGTAAAAGGGAGAATGAATGCCAAAAATGTCCAGGTTTTTCAAGACGAGAAGCTCTTGCAGTCGACCCTCTCTTTGAAGAGAGTATAGCGCCATCGGTGTGCTCTAACCATTGTCTGGGGACTTAACAGTCTCATGACAAGTACACTTGTCAAAATGTCGAGATAAAACCAACTGAAGCTTCTCAGTTTATAGTCGGTCAGGCAATGGTCGCCAGCCGGTTAAAATTTACGAACGGCACTGTTTATAGTCGACGCTGATGCCTCAGTGATCATAGACTCGATTGAAATTGCTCAGCGTTCACAGCGTCTGGCGATTACATTACCAATGCGAAACCAACTTTAAACCAGCCTTTAGAGTTTTTTTTTTACATAGGGTACCCTTAAGAATGCCTTGACTGTCACAATACATTGGAAAAGACCTTTATCATGGTGCGGCCATCTTGATTTCATCCGGTTTAAATCAGTGTCACCAAACTGAGGCTGGAAGGGCAAATAGTCTGGCTCCTTTTTGTACAATGAATATTAGCATCCATTACTACCATTGGATACAGGGAACCTGACCAAGATGGTGGTAACATGATAAAGGTCTATACTGTGATCATTCTTTCAGATCCCAACAGTGTATTCAAAGCTTCGGAGCAGCGGAAGGAAACAGAGCAAGCCACTGAGGTTGAGGAAAACAAAGACACAGCTGTTGACCTTCCAATCGACCAGATCGCTGCCGAGGAAGTTGACGAGGAAGATTTCCAGGAGGCAGAGCAGCCTCGCGAGCCAACACCGCCACCCAGAGAGGCTACCCCACCCCCTCGAGATCCCACACCACCTCCAAGGGAGCCAACACCTCAAAGAGAGCCCACACCACCTCGGGAACCAACACCAGTTCTGGACCCGACCCCGGAGCTGGAACCGACTCCGGAACCAGAACGGGATCCAACTCCCGAGCTGGAACCAACTCCCATCCCTGAGGATCCTATACCAGAGCGTGAGGCGACGCCACCCCGTGAGGCAACGCCGCCCCGCGAGGCAACGCCGCCCCTCTCAGCCACACCTCCACTCTCAGCTACCCCACCGGCTGTAGAATCACTACCTCCTAACCAGGAGCAGGAAAGAGCCCCGGAAGTGGCAAATCAAGGTCCCGTGCAAGATGAGCAAGTGAGTTAAGGGTGCAGATGAGGGCTGGGGGAAATTAATCTAGGCTAGCAGTGGAGAGGACTAGGTAGGTAGATCAGGTCAGGTTACATGTCTAAGGTTCAAATGTTAAATTTGGGGATTTTAGTGTATTCACCCCTGCAAAAATATAGGAACGGCAAATAGTTGATGCAACTGATTAAACTTCAAATTTAGTACATTTCTAAAGTACACATTAGGTTATTTTTGACTGTCTTAGCAGAACTAATCTAATGCTTCTGTTTTTTTCTGAACTTGTTTTTATAATGGTTTAGTTGATCAGTTGAGTTTAGATTGGTGAAAAGCCAATAGTTTATTATTAGGTGTTTTAGAGCTTCTCATTATATATGCAAGTGTAACTTTAGGGCTTCATCAGTCTTTGCTCAGGATTTTGACTATGACTTATTTGATTGAGTTGAAAGCTGAAATGGAACTGTTCTAATGTTACTGAAATGTACAAGTGCATTGTACATATATGTACATGTACACTGTATCTGGGAGACATGAACAAACATAATGTACATGTACATGTACATGTACATGCTCATCTCATTGTAGTATTTTCCTTGAAGCCCCAGCTCAACATTTGTAAACTGGCTGTAAATGCTTCCATTCTTTTCAACAAATCAAGAAATTTGTTATAAAACCAAGCTGTGAAAATGTCAGCTCAATCCGTTGTTTCATTTACGAGAAAACGGTAAAAATGCATTCAGCAGTTTTGTACGTATTCCTATAGGCAGAGTTTTTGCCTCACTGAGACGAAAACTAATGTTGGATCTTATTTCATTTATTATTTAAATACGATAACACTTCAGGCAGAAACATTTCAAGGAAAGTTTTCTACCATCATTATCTTTATACCATGTAAGGTATAGTAAATCTGCGAACACTTATTTTTTCTTCTCACCAATGTTGAGCTGGGGCTTTAAGGCATTATGATAAGCACTGTGCATACTCAGTGCTGTCGAAAGTCCTGCAAAAAAAATAATAATAAAACAAATTCACTGTCACTCTACTTGGGTGGGATTCGAACCCATGACTTCTTCATTCTGGAGTATGTACATTTTATCATTCAGGCAAACATTTTGTCTGAAAGTGAAATGCTGCAACTGTCTGAGAAAAAAACAAAGTAAACATTCTGACAATGTTATTGTTTGAGGAAGCCTTGCTTTTTTAACCAACTGTACAATGTACATGTTTACCATATCAAATCTTACAAATTATCTTGATCTTACAAATTACTAAGATTCATCTTATTAAGATGAGTTGTCAACGTCACCATAGCAACTTGAGTTGTGACATCACACTTCGCTTAGAAATTAAGATTGTTACTTATGTTATGATCAATCTTGTGGCTCTTTGTGAAACCAAGCCCAGGCACTTGAAATGTGTAATTGTAGACAGTAGGTCTACAGTAAGTGTTGCCATCCATACAATGCCAGAGAGAAAATTCCTTTCTATGGTATACATGTAGCATTCTACATGAACATGTCCACAAACTTAACCACCTCCAGGCCTTGCTCTTAACCGAGGCCATTGGCCTCATGCCCTGTCGAGTTGGCCAGCATGCCCTTCAGAAATATTGCACTGTCACTACCAACTTGGCCAGCATGCCCTTGTACAATTTCTCTGATTTGGCCGGCAAAGGCCTCCCCCCATTTATCTTAAGATCGAGGCCTGCACCTCACGTCGATATTTTAAAACAATCCTTGCCTCTCCGTGGTATTGTTTTCTCATAAGGGCCGGAATAATTTGTTTTTTGAGAATATCGTTGTCTCAAAAAAACCCTGAGTAAACAAAGCAAAGACAACATAGGTTCTCGTAGAAAGCACAAGGATTTACTGTTCTCTTTCAAGGAAACATGAGATATATGTTCAGACTGAAACGCAAAACCTTGGCATGAAGCCAAGGCCGATAATTGGCCCCACAGTTTTCCCCCGGGTTTTCATGAAAGTGTGGGGGTTTCATTCTTGGAAAAAAGCCTGTGAGCGCAAAGCGTGATGCATGCATCAAGGAACATTTTTGCAGTTTACCCAGAAGAGAACCAGTGCTTTCTGCACGTCGGTACGCTTGCAAGCAAAAAGTCTATTGTGGTACACTCTTAAAGATGCAGTGAAACATCACTGCATCAACTTGAAATAAAAATGACAACAAGAAAAAATATCATTCATCGAAATCGAGTTCAAGACCCTACAAAAACTGTCTATAAAAGGCATGAATACCATGGGTGGAAATGGAATTAGTTGGAAGAGCAAGTTGGCAAAATTCCTCTTGCGGAAGGTGTTCAAAAACTTGACTGGCTTGGTGTGGTGTGCAAATGTCAGCATTGTTCATAATTAGTAAACAGAGGGACAAAAAAAAACTCACTTTGTTTAAATTAGTTGGAAAGAATTGCAGTGTTGGTTCTCCCCATGCACAAGGTTGCACAAATTGCAGGCCGATTTGCAAAAAGAAGTTGTTTGTTTGCCTCTTAATACCAATTAGTAATTACTCAGCCTCTAAAGCAGACTTAATAAGAAAACTATGGTTACACATTATCATAATCGTATTGCCTTTGCATATTAGCAATGTCCGCTGAAAGTATTAGCTTACAAGTCATAATATTCCTTCTTGTTTTTTCGATTGATGAGTTGCAAGCCTAGTCTGACTACAGTCCCTCGAATTATGGTAAAAATTCAAATTGACATATTTTTTTTTTTTTTTTTACGTGTCTTGCGGAGATTTGCGTGGAACTGTTTGCATGTCAATTGCCTGATGTGACATTCCCCTGAGGCACTCGTGTACTGTGCTGCTGCTATCGCTTGGCATAAGTTCAGTGTACTTGATCATGTCCAAGTGCAGAGGTTTTTTTTTGTGCAGAATGTAACGTGATAAACATCAACTTGGGGGGTGAACAAAGAAATATCGACTGGAGTGGGGTTTGCAGGCCTCCATCTTAAGACAAAACGGGGGCAGGCCTTTGTTGGCCAAATCAGAGAAATTGTACAAGGGCATGCTGGCCAAGTTGGTAGTGACAGTGCAATTTTTCTGAAGGGCATACTGGCCAACTCGACAGGGCATGAGGCCAATGGCCTCCCTCGGTTAAGATCAAGGCCTGGATTTGAACCTGCGACCCCCCCCCCCCCCCCCCCCCGCTTAAAGATACAGGCTCGTCGGGAAAAAAATAGCCGTCGGGTAAATGTATCTCTCGCAGTGGGAGAGGCGACTTGTTTCACGTTGTTCATGAACATGTACATAACCTTTCATGCCACGAGAAACGGCCGTCGCGTAATGACGACAAACCTTCGTCTTTAATGTACCGACACTCTACCAACTGAGCTATCCAACCCTATGATGGCGGTCTCCCTATTTTGTCAATATCTTTGTTCGGGGGGTGAGGGGTGGGGGGTTGCCAGTCAGAAGGCTTACAACCTGAAAATGCCGTATGACCAGGGATAACACCCAAGTTTACGATACGACCATAGAGCCACAGGCCTGATGTTTCACGGAGGCAACGGAAGCAATTGCCTCCGTTGCCCCTGGTCATTGCCTTGGTGCCCTTAAAATGTTTCAGTACAAATTTGAAATTTCCTGACGGAGGAGCCCTTTATCAAAAAGAAAATGCCTCGGTGCCCTTGCCCTTTCAAGAACGAAACCCTTCAGGACACCACAGGTCTCCTCATAGATCAGTCCAGAGACATGCTTGACACCACCACTTTTTAACATACATACATGTATATACATGTAGATATACAGCTCTATGGATATAACCTGGGAAGTGGTCAGACAGGGATCACCTTGAGGGGATGCATCTTTTTAATTTCAAAAAGCAATAGATCACATCGGAAACTGTCAATTTCCCCTGTGATTTATTGCTTAAAATGACAAACAAGTACAGTGTATATAAAGTTTTCTCAAAAGAAAAGATTTTTAACGGATTTGCAGACAGCTTGTTTAAGTGCATTGCAAAAACCTGTAATCACAACGATGCTGGCTTCAACTTTTGTGCACTTTGATGTACGCAATGTGCACTCTCAAATGTATGCAATGTGTGTCACATTGTCAGAGACAAATTATTAGGATTCAGTTGAGGTGAATGCATGCTTTTTTGCCACGGGAGTTTCTTGTCGGGCACTTGTCTGCACTTTTTAAGAGTCACTGATTTTAAAGTCGAGAATACTTCAGTGTTTTTTTTTTCATGGCTGTTGGACAGATTACACTGTGTACTTTCCATCCATAAGGGGTTGACAAATCCTATCGCCCGATGCCCTTGACTCACAAAATATGGCGTCTGGCTGCTTCCTTTGTCAGCGGCCAAGACCGACGGACAACCTTTATTTTCATCCTCGGGCAAAAATCGTCGGCTCAGTGCTGCATGTATAAGGTCGTTAATTGCAACTTCATATCCATAATGATCAAAAGGTTGTTAAATGAAACATGCATCTATCAAATCAAAGAAAACAATAAAAATCCAAAAATAAATGTTTTACTAGAAAATGATTGTTTCTTTTTGCCAAACAATTACTTTCGAGATCACTCTTGACCAATTAACCCCATTTACCAGGAGCTCCAAAATACGAAAAAAACGATATGATAAAATCCAGACAATCTGCACTAACGACCTCCTGAGCCGACGAAATGATATAGGGAGTATGAAGGGCACCTGTATGAGGAAATATTACATTTCTACTGGAACATTTCAAGGGGCACCAAGGCAATGACCAGGGGCTTGGAGGCAATTGCCTCCATTGCCTCCTTGAAATATCAGGCCTGTTCTTGGGTGTTTCATGTGTAATAAACAGAAATATTCCTCTGATGGATATGAACTTTTTAATCAGTGTTATCATAAATACACATTATGCAAACATATAAATAGATTAGGGATAGAGCATCTATTAGTTATTTGAGCAAGGGAACTAGTGTTTTAATTAGGCATAATTTACAGACTAATGAACTCGTTTGGTTTGTTGTAGGTTTTTTTTTCCTCTGTTTTTTTCAGACTCAACCTTTCTTCAGACTAATGAACTCATTTGGTTTGTTGTAGGTTTTTTTTCTTTCTGTTTTTTCAGACTCAACCTTTTTTCAGAGTTTTGAGGTGCAATTAGTGAACACCTGTCATGCCTGTAGGATTAGGATCAGTGAGGGAATGACATACATGTAGGGCACACGACGATGGTTGGTAACCGGAAGTGCCGTGTAACAAATGTTCATGCTCGCATGTTTGTATACCAATCGTCTACATTGCACTTCCAGTTCAAAAATGTCATCACTCACCAACATGATTCACAGTAAAAAAAAAAAAATTACATCTTGTCTGAGTAGGCATCAGTAATCTTCACTTCTTTCTGTAGCCATTTTCTTTTCAGATTTAGTGTAAGTTTACCTCTCCAATTCCGTTAGACTGATTAATTAGTTTTGTGAATGCTTTTTCCGAAAGATTTTTTCTGTATATTTTTTTACAAAATCTACTAATACATTTATTTTTGTTGTGTATTTCTCTGTCAATATCTGCTGATATTAACAACCAATTGGTTTCTTGATCAATCTTTGTAATTGCCAGTTGACAGCTTTGGACATTTTTATATATTGGTGAACCTTTTAGACATTTTGTGTACAATCAAGAACCTTTGACTTAGTAGTGTCATGCGTTGTGCTTACAAGAGTAAAATAACTTTTGGCAATTGCTTCAATTTTTTTTTTAATATCTCTTTGAAAAAAAACCACCTAAATTCTAAAAAGCAAAACCTAATAGTATAAAATGACTCTTAACTTGTCAAAGTTAAAAAAAAAAAAAAGAAAAAAAGAGATTTCTGTTACCATTGGCAGTTTTTTAAGGCTTTAACTGAAGAATAATATTTGAATTTAATCTTGCAACAAAAAATAAGTTTTTTCCAATAAATCTTCACTCACCTGGACCTTGATTGTATTTTTGATTTGTTTTGACAAGACTACAGGCATGTGAGCATGCTCAGTGCGAACGACGTCATCCACACGCACTCATTGCACTTAATGATTTTAATGTGCACTTAAAAAATGCAATGTATTTTTTGTCTCATATAATGCATGTGCAGAATTTGCACTTTCAAAAATATTGTTTTTGTTATTATCGGACTTCATTTGGGTTTTTCCTTGAATTTTTGTCTTTGATGAAAAAAAAACAACATGTTTTGAAATTTAAAACAGAGATTTAAATCTCTTTTAGAACTCATGTTTTACGTAGGCCTAACATGTGTATTAATTTGCAAGAGCTTTGCATCAAATTTAATGCGAAAGCAAAACAACTGGATCAGTTGAGAAGTCAGTTTCCAGTTTACTTAACTTTTTAGTTAGTAGAAAATGAATAATTTCTTCTAACATGAATTTGTGTATGGCTCCAGTCATGGTTATGAACCTAATCTAACCACTCCCAAAACCCTTCAAAATCTAACTTTTAACGTTTGAGTTTAAAAAAATTTACTTACACTCATGGCACAATTTCCAGTGGAATGTGTGGCATGAATTACACCAGTTTTTGGTAATCGGGGCGCAATTTCATGGCTCTGCTTAGCGTGGGATTCTGCGCTTACGACCCATTATACGCTTAAACAGGGTGCAGTAAAGCAAAGAATTCTGCAGCGCCATGAAATTGGGCCCTGGAGGTTGCAATTAGCCTTTTTTGAGATATTGTGGACGCTTACGGGAGGGCATTTTGTTTGGTTTGCGTGAATACCTGTTGACGAAATTTACCCAAACCTAATAGTGTCATAGTATTGTGTCCACCATATATCAAAATGGCTTTATGCAATCAAGCTTGCCCCGAACGATGCACCGTAGTAACACAGGTGTGAGGGTTTCAAATTGAGCATTCAGCTGTATGTACAAAGTATTGCACCAGACATCATTCAAATCTAACATGTAAATGGCTTGTACCTGGCCTACGTACATTGTAGCCCATGACTTGAATTACAAGGAGGCCATGGCTGCTTGTTGCCCAGGGCCCAATTTTATAGACCTGCTTAAGCACAAAAAGTAGCCAAGTACAAACAAAATTATGCTCACAAGAATTAGGTTACCAGCCAAAATAGCATGTCACATGTACAATCTGTGACTGGTATCCTGGTTATTTTTGCTAATTTTTGAAGCACTTTTTTTCTGCTTGAGCAGGTCTATGAAATTGGGCCCTGGTCTTGGCCTTGGTGCCCCTTCAAAAGTTTCCCGTAGACTTCCAGGTTTTCCCAATGGCAGTGCCCTTTACAAAATGAAAATAAGTGCCCTCTCAACAAACTCAAAGATGAAATTCCAGGCCTGCTAGCCCTCTAGACCGATCCATGTAAGTCCAGACGCGCATAGCCTGCCATTGTTTGGTCGCTGGCAGCGCAAGTTTTTGTAGACACAGACGTGTAAAAAACGTCGTCTGCTTTACTTTTTATGTGAATTAAGTGCAATCCTCAAAGATTTACAGAAATTCCCTGACAGGACAGCATGACATAACGATGTAGAACATGCTTACTAAATAGTTGCAACTAAGCAGAAAGTGACTACTGAAATTCTGATCGAAAGACTTTGTTTACGTGTAACGCATTAACCAAAGGATCGTGCAGTTGCCTTGTCTGTCACACTTGAAACTCACCTATAGACCTTATGCATTGACGTCATCACGCCGCCATCTTAGAGGTAAATCGATGATGTAACAATGGAAACGCAAAGATTTGTATGCGTGGCGCACAGGATTGGCCAATGAACAACCTCATTTTGACCTCTAGACGAGGGCGCCCTACTCAATTGACGTCATGTGCATAAGGTCTATTGTCTGCGCCGTTTTCCAGATTCAGGATCTGTTCAGGTTGCTGATATTTATGGACGGTGTTCTCCATCGTTACATCAAGCTGTCCTGTCAGGGACATTGTGTAAATCGTTGAGCAAGACACTTTTATTCACACAAAAAGTTCAAAAGACAACGTTTTTTTTTCATGTCTTTGTGTACAAAACCTTGCGCTAACAGCATCCCAGCAATGGCCGGCCGGCATGCAGCACTACGGACTAAAACAGATTAGTCTGTTTGTTCTGTCTGTTCATGATGGTGTCTTTGAAACACTAAGGTGTAACCCCATGATTGGAGCCAAACGCACTAATAGTATCAGAATATTCCACTATTTTGACTATTTTGATGTGATTGCATGCATTTGTATTCATGGAAACCTTTCCTCTTCCCCCCCCCCCCTTTATTATACCTCCACTCTCCTGTCACCTTCAGCCAGTAGCCTTTTTGACCGATGAAGACGGTGAGTTGAACTAAAACAAAAACCAACGCTCAAAACTCACTAACAACCTTCCATGTAGAAATAAACCAGAGAACTGGTACTTCGCCTCCATCGTCTAGGGAGCACAAAATAGTGTACCCTCAGCTTTGCTGAAACGTGTTCGGTTACCATCGCTGTAAATGCAAGATAATAACAAAAATGCGTGGAATGGCATGAACACACGCACTGCGATCACGCCACGCACTCTCATGATTGTGCTAGACATGGACGCGCTAAAGCCGTTGATCACTCGTAGAAAAACGCCATACTTTTCAGGTGGGCTATTTTGATGTGCTGTCTACTGTCCGATTTCGGCAAATTTCATTTTTTTTGAGGGTACACTATTAGAGACGCCATATAAGGAACGACGCTGTTACACAGGTCAGTATTGGAAGTCCCCATTCTCTGGTTTATTTACTATGCTACTTTTACATTCTCTCGCTCTCTAACAGATATCAAATTCATGACTAATTCATGGTACATTTACATAAATGAATATGTATGGCCTTAATCAAGCCCCCCCCCCCATTCTTTGTGTTGTTGAGGTTCATGTAGAATCTGGAAGGTTCAAAACATTAGCCCTTTTTTTTTTTTTTTTTTTTTCCCTGTTAACATTTATGTACTCACGACCAACCTTGACATTTCACAGCTTGCACTCTTTTTTTGTTTCACGCACAAGAAAACACTGAAAGTGTGTTATGATTTGTTTGCAGAGGTGCTCTGAGGTTAAATTTAGGGTTTGTGATGCGCTTGTTTTCCAAAAGATAGAGTCCTTATGAAAGTCGGAAGGGGGTGGGGGGGGGGGGAATACACCTCGCGTTAAAATGTCATAATGTCATTTTATTTTGATACCCTTTCAGTGCAAATTTTTAAACTTCCAACATACATCAAATGCCAAATTCGAACCATGTGATGTAGCAATCAGTATTTTCAGTGTGAGGATTTCAAATTGAGGCTTTAATAGCATCTACTATAAGACAGCGTTTTAGTCCAAGAAAAGTGGATGATTGTTCTCGTCCGAACGTGCTCCTCACTAAACAAACAATCTTGTCCTTATGTTCGACGACTAATGCAGTAAGTTTACTGTAATTTGTTTGATACTCTTTCCCTAAACCAGCACTTCCGTGTTGGCCGTGCGTTCCAAATGAGGATTTTCATTCAGTTGATGCAATACTAATCATAATGTAATTATGCACCGTTGTGGGATGTTTGGAAGTCTAGGGTGAAAAGAGAGATTCTTCCGTTGGATATAACAAGTATGCAAACAAATTTATCTCCATCAAGACGCAACCTTGGGATTTCATTGCCCAGACGGTTCTGTCTGCTGAATAAATTCGTTTGGAGAAACGCATTATGTGTATTGCATTACATGTACACTGGTACTCATTGGAAATATATACAGCACGGTGTATCAATGCAGTGCTTTTTTAACCATTCAAAGAGAAATTCATCTAAATTAATTTTTAAAAGTGAATTTTTATTTTCTATGAATCTGTGCAAACCAAATCAAGAAAGACGACTCATTTTTGCCTGCATTTTATTACGTTTCAGCAACTTTTCAGCCCATGGGGTTTTGTTTTATCTTTCCTTGCACCACCCAACATTTTTCTTTGGACAAACATTTGTAGACCCCTTTTCCATTGACGTTACCCATGGCTACTGTCTGACGATGGTGTGCCATTTTGGGTGAAACACAATATCCCAGATGCACATTTAACATCTACATATTAAATGTTAAGGCCCAAGCTCAACATTGGTAAGAAGAAAAACATAAATGTTCACAGATTTACATATACTTTACCTGGTACAAAGATAATGATGGTAGAAAACTTTCCTTGAAATATTTCTGCTTGAAGTGTTATCGTTAAATAAAACATAATTAAATTCGAAATTAGTTTTCGTCTCAGTGAGACGAAAACTATAGTACAGGAATGCGTGCGAAAATGCTGAGTGCATTTTTATTGTTTTCTCGTAAATGAAACAACGGAATGAGTTGACATTTTCACAGGTTGGTTTTATTACAAATATCTTGATTTGTGCAAAGAATGGAAGCATTTACAGTCAGTTTACCAATGTTGAGCTGGAGCTTTTAGAGAAACCAACATGTAAACTGCTTTTCTCAGTCCCACCCTCTTCTTCCAAAGAGAAAATGTTACATTTATTTAAAGGGAAACATTGCCTTCGAATTGGGAGCTTTTGGGCTACAACAAATTTGTTACGAAATAAATATGGTCTGATAGATATTTTAAAAGTAGAATATAAATGATTCACATAAATATCCCTTGAAATTGTGTTTTTTGTTTTTGTTTTTAAGTTCGTGACAGAACAGGGTCAGCCATTTTGTAGAACCAGATTCTTGACTCCTCAAAATGGCGGACCGTATGTTTCTATGTAGAGTGCGGTTCCGCTGATTGTATTTCCAGAGACAAATATTTGTCTTTTTGAACCCACTACTCACTAATTACAACACACCCTAGGTGTTTTATTGCATGAACAACTCTTAAAAAGGATAAGAAGCTGTTCCAAACAGAAAAAAATTTCAAGAGATTTGTAGGCAATGTGTCCCTTTAAGTATCACAGCAAATTTGCATTTCACTGCAGCCGGCACATTTAAAAAAAACAAAAAAAAACAACGGTAACAAATTACCTTATTTGGGGGCAGTTTAGGACTAAAATTCTCATACATTGTACATTCAAACAAACAAACACAAATTCTGTGCCTGCTAGCATAAGTGTATTCCACTATAACTTTATTCCCTCCAAGAAAATTAAGTTAAAAAATTGAATAACACCCAGAGCAGGAAATCAGCAACCTCGTTTAACCGTCAAATTACATCTCAGTCAACAAAATTAATGTATGTTTTCGATTTCCTTTCTCTGTGTGCACTATCTTGAATCGCCCATCCTACAAAGTGAAGGGTAAATTTTTAATCGAATTGCACCTTTCGGTCCGGTGATGTTCGTGCCAAGAAGGTCAACCTGCCTTTGAATCGGCTCGTAATTGTCTTTACAATTACAACTGGTGTTCATTCAGCCACGTCATTAATGTACATGTTCATGTCTGGGGAAAAGCTGGATGGGGGTGGGATGTAACAAGAACAGTGCAATGTAACTTTGAATTGAATAGGCCTTATTTTTGACTGCAAGAGGGCGCCCTTTGGGGGTAGATTGGGGGGTCAAACCATAGAAATAGTGTGGTAAACCAGATGCAATCAGACTCCTAATAAAGCAGTTAATATACAACTTTTGAAGGGTTTTTTTTATTGACAGTTTTACAATGTAATCAGTGCAAGATATTTGCTCAAAAAAATTGTATTTTTAAAGTTTTAAAATATTTGTGTACTTTCAAAATGGAATTAGTATTGAGCCCTCTGGCTGTCAAAAATACGGCCTATTGAATTGAATTGAATTGAATTGAACAATAATGATAATCCCTCTCAAAACAAAACAAAAATTCTGGCTGTGGGATTTAAAGGCCCTGTCAGTCACACAGGGTACTTTACAAGCAACCAATTCCAGGCAATCCCCAATAAGAAAAGGCATTCACATTTTATTGTTCTCATTATTTTTCGTGGGGATACTTGATCAAGTTCGAAAACATCATGATTTACTCCATTTATCCACACACCACAACTGATATTTATTTGAGGGTTATAGACCTTTCTTTTGCAACGTCACAACCCAATTTTTTGCCAACCAAGATGGAGAAACTACGGGGAGCCATCAATGCAAAGCAACAACACATAATCACAGTTTGTAAAAATAGTTCACAAATATCCAAAAATTGTTTTGAATTCGTTGGAAACAAACCAACCAATGATGGGATGTATTTTCTTTCAATAGAAAGTTTGCAAAAATGTTGAATTTGGTCACAACGTCTGTCAACAAAACCTAAACGTTTTGCTACATTTGGCCGTCCATGCCAACCAGCACGGTTTGTTTATCAACAATGGAAAGGTCTATATTTAATGTAACTCTACCATTTTTTTTTTCATTTGACCATCCTGTACTAAAAAGCCTGTTATCAGATGTGGTTTTATTTTAGTTACATTTTTTTTTTTGTGTGTGTGTGTTTTCTTGTTATTTTGTTTTTTCTGTATTGTTTGCTACTATTTCTATATATCAGTTGCTTTATTAATACTTCTTTATCTTCTTGTAGTACTAATTACTTTTTCATCTTCTTGTAGTACTAATTACTTTTTCATCTTCTTGTAGTACTAATTACTTTTTCATCGTCTTGTAGTACTAATTCAAATGTTCTATTAAAGTTAACCTTTTTTGCTTTATCATTGTTTTCTTGTTTTCTAATGTTAAATTCATTATTTACAAGTTTTCTTTTTTGCAAAATATTTTCCCTGCATTATTCAAGTAGAAAGAGTTGAAAACAGATACAAATTTTCATGTTCTGGTGTTTTTTTACTTCTCTATTTTCTACAGCCAAAGAATAAAGTTGAAGATGACGGCCAGTCCTCCCCACTGCAAGTCTCAACTCCTATCAACACTCCTGAGGTTCCCCTGGAAATAACCCAAAGTCCCTCGCCAACTTCTCAATCACAGACATCAACATCTCCCAGTCCCCCATCCTCAACTCCCCAACAATCGTCTCAAACGCCATCTCCACCGTCCAAAGTATCCCCGCCCCAGTCCTCCCCAGCTCAAGCCTCCTCATCCCACAACTCCCCACCACAAGGTACCACACCCATAGCATCCCCACAGGGGTCTTCTCCATCCGGCAAGTCCCCGCCCACAACTCCTGCCCAGTCTGCTACCCAGAGTCAAACGTCGCCCAGTCCAACCCCTCTGAGTCCAGCAAAATCCAACAGTGCGTCTAGCAATCCGCCCAGTTCCCCTCCTGTGGAAAACAAATCTGAGGCCGCAGCTCTCGAAGAGACACAGCAAGAAAATGAAGAAGACAACAAGATAAAAACTGAAGACCAGAAAACAGAAGATGGTGACAAGGAAGTGGACAAAAAGGACGAGATCGATATAGAGGACAGTGAACAAGATGACGGCAAGGAAACTGCTGACAAGGGCAAAGATGTCATCACCCAGAATCCTAACGAAGATGTACAAGCAGAAGATGGGGACGAGGAAACAGGCGGAGTCGTGGAGCAGCAAGAAGAGATCGATGCTGTGCAGGAAGAGGAAAAGCAAGAAGATAACTTCCCGATGACTGAACAAGTTGAAGCCGGCGAAGCAGAACAGAGCAGAGATAAGGAGAACAGCTCAGAAGAGCAGCTTCACAACTCCCAAGACGCCCACGAAATTGAAGATGTAGAGGACGCACAGGTGGATGTGCACGTAGTGAAAAAGGACGCTGAAACCGGTGAAGATAAAGATCCTCAAGAAAACACGTCCCCGAGCGCACTTGAGAAACCTAACGAAGCGGACATTCTCTTCATTGATGACGAGCCGCCCCCGCCTGAAATGATGAAAGTGGACGACAACCTCAAGTCCCCCGATGAGAATGATAACCCAGACAAAGATCAGGACCAGGATGCTGAAGTCGAGCCGGAGCAGTCGCCGACACTTCAAGAGGATTCCGGGAAAGACACCGACTCGGGGATCAAATCAGAAGAGCCGCCGATTCAGAACGGGGATTTAGAGAAGTCCCCACCGCCAAAATTTACCCCCACTCCTCCAAAGACCCCCCGCAAGAGTCAGACAAGATCGCGTCCCACTTCGCGCCAGAGCAATGTCATCAACAATGACATGAGCATAGAAACTGCCGCTACATGAGTCGCAATATTGTGACACTGAGCAAAAGAATGATGGGAGTAAAAATGTGAAAAAGGCGAATCATTGTAATAAGGGAAATTTGTTTGCCTTATTTTTTCTTTTTTTGTCTGACTTGTGTAAAAAAAAAAACACCAACAATTTCACGCGTTGTGTCTGTCGCATGGGAGTATTTCCAAGATGTTTCTTGTTTTTCTTCATCGTGTTGAGGTTGTGATATATTTCCCTATTTACTCATTGTCACACAGTGTTGTTGCACATGTAAACAGACCGTTCCTGAAAATGTCAAAATAGTGACACAAATGACTTCAAATGGTACTGGAAATTTACTTTTCCAACTGTGAATATTTGGAATTAAAAGAAGAAAAAGAAAACTTAAGATATTTGAATGCTAATTGTACAGACTTTAATCATATATTTTTAAGGCAAAAAAGATTGACAGATGTGTGAAAATAACCCTTCAAAAACAAGAGTCCTTGGACTAAAAGGTCAGCACGCATGAATAGCCTCGAAGCCGATATGCACCGAATTATCTCGGTTTAAATTGCTGTGGGCTCCCTCAGAAATGAGTGAGAAAAAGGAACATGACAAATAGAACTACTTAAGATATTCCTAAATCACATCTTTATATTGGTTGGAAGCTTGTTCATTTTTGATCAATTGATCTGATATAAGTTTTAACAATGGAACTGATATATTTATCATTTTTGTTCTCCAGACTCTATTCAGGGATATCTTTAAACAGTGAGATTAGTAGTGATTAGTTTTATGAAAAATGTATATTATTATTAAAAAAACAGCAGTGTTCCATTCAAAAAAATGTAATTATTATAAACTTAAAGGCAACAAAGTTATCATTAATTGTGTACATATTTACAGTATAATCATTTACAGTTATTGTGTTTATTATTTTTCATTTTCTGGTAATACTTTCAAATTAGAGATAAAGTTATTCTTACTGTGTTATTTCGGGTGTATTATTATTACTGACCGTCCGTAACGTTATGCACTGAGGCCATAGACGCCTATACCGTAAATTATAATTACTTGCTTGTTTACAAAGCCCTTAAACGCTTCACCGTCCAGAACATTCTTTGTAAATATTATATGCCAGGAAAGAAAGAAACCGAGGTCGCCATGTTGATTTCTTGTCTTGATTCTCGTTTTCTGTTACCATGGATACAGTCTGTGGTGGTGACGAGGTTGCTAAAGATGTTGTAAAGGGGGGGGGGGGGGGTACAGTACACTCGGTAGATATTTGCACACACACGCTATTATCATATCTTTGTTTGTGCACAATGGTTTAATTCCTGTCATCATGTGTACGTTTTCAAACGATGTAAGATTGTATGTATTCAGAATTCAACAGCAGAATGGTTTTTGTTTTATTGTTTTTTTTTTTTACCCGTGCGTTCCTGAATTCCTAATGTACACGTCTTTATTCTATTATGCAAAATTTCTGGGCGAGCCTGTGAATTCTTGAAAAATTAAAGTTAAGTGCACACTCGGCCACTCGTATAAAAAACAATTCATGTATACTGCCGTCAAAATGCGTATCTTTTATGACGAAGAAAAAAAAACATAGCTTCCATATGATACAGAAGTCACTTTCCAAGTAATTTCAGAAGAAGAAAAAATATGCAATTTTGTAAAAGTGGACAAAAAAAGAAAGACACAGAGCGACATATAAGCAGTAACCAAAATGTAATCAGTTTTTGGTTTTCTGAAGAAAAAAAAAGCTTTATCGATTTTCATTCGTGGGTTCGAATCTCCACCCGACTTGTATGTCTGTGGATTTTTTTTCATCGCAGGACTTAGTAAAATACACACACCCACACACACACCCACACACACACAAATATATTTTTTATCAGAAATTGATTTATTTTTTTCCTCGAAAATTGAGCGTGTATTGATGGGACTTTCACGGAGATAATTCTTCCATCCGTTTCATGTCTTTTCAATAGTTCTTCTAAATCTATCGGGGACTTGAGTAGAAATCCAAGGCTCTCCCTCTATGTCTAAATATATATATATATATATATATATATATATATATATATATATATATATATATATATATATATTATAATATATACCCCGGGAATGAATGAACCAAGAGTTCAAGTGCACTTTTTGTAGTGATCGGCTGTTTTTATCTATATTGTGTTCACAATGCAACATTAATGAGATTTCTTGGGGGAGATTAATGCATGCTATAGAGTACTGTTTTGATCGTTGGAGGCAAACAGGAAAGCCAAAAGGGATACCCCCCCTTGTTTTAATTATTAATTATTTTCCTCCAAACACCCCTCCAGTACAAGATTAATTTTAAAGTGAGTTAAAGGTAAAATATAGGATTGGTAAAGCTGATAGTGCAGTGTTCTTACTTTGTGCGATACATGCACAAAAAATGTACAAATTTGAGCGCAATCCGTCGACCGCGTCAGGAGAAAGTGCTGTAAACCGTGCATACTTTTCAGCATGTAAACACATTGTCCTTAATTTCGGTTGTTACAACCGAAATTAAAATCGGGGTCTTCAAATTCCGTTTTCTCAACTTTGACAGTACATTTCAAAAAGAAATATTTGTATGGTGCTGGTATGAACTTTATAATCAGTAAGCTTTCAAAATGACAGTAGTAATAATAAAAAGACGAATCCACCAATCTTGTATTCTACCTTTAAAGGTAGGCCTGTATGTAAAAAGTGGTGTTGTTTTGCGGAGGAGTAAATCCATTGATATCTTCTAGTGTTCAATAGTACATGCCACACAAACCGTCCAGTGAAAAATGACACTTGCGTTGTGTAAAGTGATCATGACCGTTTACAAAAAAGCCCCCAAATAACCGTTGATGTTGTGAACTTCCATAAATAGGTGCTAGGGCAAAATCAGAGCGAGAACCCAGTGTTTGGAAACAATTTTTGCAAATATTTTCAGATGGAAATGTTCCGATTCAGGTGATCGTGCTGATTTCAACTACAAAAAGTAGGCCTTCAGTCAGTGTGAAAAAAATCAGCCGTGAATTTGTTATTATTTTGTCCCCCAATCTTTGCCACACGTGTTTTGTACTTGGAAATCAAACATTGAAGTTACATGACTGCTCTTCTGTACTCAGCTTATAATACCTGCAATGGTAATATAGCTGGTGTTCATTAACTATATATTTATAGGTTCTTCTTTGATTTATAGTGGAATTAACCGGTTGTGTATCCACGTACATACTTCGTTAGCCTTCCGAAATCCAGCGCAAATGACGTTGTCATGGTTACATGACTTAAAGTGGACTTGAAGTAATTTCAAGTTGGTTTCAATGCGTTCGTAGCTCGTGATCTTAAGTATTATACTCGGATCGTACAGCCAGGGCCCAATTTCATGGCTCGGCTTAATACCGTAAGCAAAAAATCGGCGCTTGCGGAAGCAGAAAATTCCGCGCTTACTTAAGCGTATTTCACGGGTTAGCAAGGAATTTTTGCTTGTGGGCGTGCGTAGTTCACGTAACTAAGGATTCCGTGCTTACACAGCTAGTGCAGAAATTCGGCATTAACCTTGTAAGCGGCGAATGGTCTTCGTAAGCGCAGAATGACGCAGTAAGCAGAGCCATGAAATTGGGCCTAGATCTGTTCATGGGGGCAATTTATACACCAGGAATTGCGCACAGTTGTCGTTTTACATGACTTTTCGGCGATATTGCATGAAGTGAAAGAATATTCATCATTCATTGTCTATATTAAAACAACCTTTAAAAATCAATTCCAAGTTTGAAAAGCGTTTTTCCGAAGAGCTTCCGGATTTGCTCGACAATTGTAATAATACATGATTTGTTGTTACTGGGTTTGTCGGTTATATTGTGATACTTTTTGACGGGCAAAAGAAGGTAACCTTTTCAAAAACTTGATTTTGTCGAATACGTTGTCGCTTTCTCCAAACGTGAGGCGTTTCAAAATATTCAAACTACGTGTATTTTCAAAGTTATATTGCTCCTGGGAAGTTTAAAATATGTACAAACAAAAAAACACACTTCCTTTTCGTTTGCTTAAGTGTCTGAAATAATCTACTTATTCTGTTTTTTATTTTTATTTTTTTCGTTTCTTTATAATTTTGAAAAATAGTGTACGTTTTTGGATTTTTACCATTTATTTTTTCGATTTATTTTGACTTTGTAAATTAAATTTATTTCAAGTTTTCTTTGAAAAAAGGGTTCAAGCATCCTCCATTTAAATGGCCTTTTAAAACATACTTTTGTTCGGTTAATTTGTCACTCGTGTTATTTTTGTTTTATTGTTGTCTATCGGCTCAGTGCCAGGGAATGTTGACATCATTATTTAACAGAATTGATGAAGCCACAACCTCAGTGTGCTTTGGTCAGCTTCAAAAGTCTTCAGAATATTCTTCTTGCTCTTTATCTGACTTTAATCATTACTACAATTCTCCTCAGATCAAATTTTGATTATTATCTCTCATTTCCCTCCCAGCTGGTTTCAGTTGATTGATATTTAAGGCTTTTAGCGTTAGAGTAATTTCCCGCGTTTTCCGGGATGGCCATTTCCCGCGCTCTCTCCCTCCCCCGATCCCTCTCCTGTTACGAAAAACCGATCTTCCATGAGACTATAAAGAACTTGCCATTTTGTATACACTAGAAGAAAACTGTATACTATAGAGAAATTATGTTCAAATGCTTTCAGTTCTTTCTAGGTTTTGTTACCAAACCATTCCAAAACTAGATGCGAAGGGTTCGACAATTTAAACACGGTCAGTTTGATTTGCTAATTAGAGACTTCTATAGGCACATTACGTGTGCGACGTGAACGTGAACGTCACCCTGTTTCACACAATATTCGAGTAAAATACAGGCACGTGCATCATTACTCTTTATTATACATGCATGTTTTATTGATTATTTTTATTATTAATTTCACATCCGATATATTTATTAACTGCTGTTAATTTTCAATTGTTAAGACCACAGCACATTATTACATGTGATTACGATCTGGGTATTTTAAGAAAGACCTTGTACATTGTCGTCAAATTAAATAATTTGTTTTATGTAACAGCCATTAAGTAGATCCTTGTCATTTGATTGGAGGATTTGAGGTCACGCAGCATTTGTTATTCACACTATTGCACCGCCACGTCATAATTGAGCTGCATTTTTGGTACTTTTTCTGCGTACATTTTCATTCTATCCTTTTTGCTCTATAGACCTTTATCGTGGTGCGGCCATCTTGATTTTCTCCCATTCAAACCAATGTAACCAAACCGAGGCTGGAAGGGCAAATAGTCTGGTTCCTTTAAATACAATGGATATGAGCATCTATTACTGTTATTGGATACAGAGAACCATCGTATGCAAAACAAAGCAGCAGAAAACGCCCTCATTTTGACAGGACACAACCATTAGCCAGAATGCAGTTTTGATATTTGTCTAGACTGGTTCCAGGTCCCTACATCGAGCTCTTCTGACTCAGTCAGACGAGAACGATGTAGGGACCTGGAACCAGTCTAATTATTGTCTTTGTACCTTAATTTTATCCTCGAATCGAATGACAAATATCTACTTGGATGTCATACAAAACAAATACTAAATGTTTTGCGTTCGTGCAGTGGAGAGAATATTTTCATTTGTTGAAAGATGGAATGTCCCATTCAAATCGTTGAATGAAACAATCCATCTTTCAACTCATGAAAATATTCTCACCATTGCACTCATAAACATTCATTATTTGTATAATATTTTCGCTGTCTGTACTCTGTTGTACACAGGAGCACTCTTAAAGATTTTTGAAACTGAAACCTGAACTGTTCTTGTCCGAGTTTGTTAAAATACACGTCTGCAAAAAAATGTTATGTTGGACATTATTCGTGAATTGTAAAATAATAATATTAAAAGTTTAAAAGGTACCCCTAAAGTGTGTTGTTTTGTTTCGAGTCGGTCGTAATGTTTTTGTTTTCTCTATTTCTAGTGGGTTGAAGCTAAGAGAACATGTAAACTGTGACATTACTTTTTTACAACAGCCTGGACTTCATGCTGGCACGATTTGTACACAGCTCAATGGGGAAAACATTAAATCTTATATTTTATGGAGATTGAACTGTTCGATTTCTATCAATTTTTGATATGACGACTGGGGGCGCACATAACAAAACTTGTTCAGCTGTTATACTTGTATTTAACTATTTAATTTATGTGGAAATTATGACGAAATGTACAAAAAATCACATCATTATGACCAGTGCAGTATCTTGCCTGCCAGAAAGACACTGGAGTGTTCGAGGTCAGTCTTTTGGTAAACAAAGGTCACATTGTCTATACAGCTTCGTTTAGTCAATATACTCATCGTTAATGAACACAGTAAAATACAATACATACAATAAACTAATCAAAGGAAAATCGATCAAATTTTTAGTGAATGAAAACGAGCAATGAAAATCACAAATAAAAAAGTAGAACTATCAATTAAAAATTGTGCACGTAACTGTAAGCAAGGAAAGCAATGAGATTCCAATGTCCTCGTCGTCCTCCGCCTTACTGACTGACCCCTTTTGACCTTGTCTTCCGGTTAAAACCGGAAGTTGACAGTTTTCAAAAATTCATATCTAAAGAACTACTCATTAATTTATCAAAATGTTTACATCAGCATGTAAGCCCTTTGAGCCTGCTCAAATTTTAATATTGAGATGGTGATATCAGTTTGACCTTTACTTCCGGTCAAAACCAGACGTTTAAAGCGCATGGTGTTTATGTATGAAAGGAAGCTTGACCCCTGGGTTTTTCAAAAGAGTAATGACGTCCTCATCCCCAATAGCGCCATCTTGTGACAAGTTTGAAATGTACCATTTTCCTGAAACCCGTTGCAAGTTCAAAACAGTTGAAAACTTAGCATACACTTAATTCTTAATGTCTGCAGAAAGTCAGAGTGTATTAATTCAAATAATTCAAATCTGTAGAACCACAGCTGTTATGATTTGAATATTTGCATCATATAATGTGAACATTCTTTATATTTGTAAATGACCTGATTTGTACTTGCTTCCTATCCAAACCGGAAGTTCTAATAAAATAATATATAAAATACTTTTCGTTCGAACGAAGATTTTTGGGGGAGTAAGAACCGATATAAGCCGGTAGAGGGCGTTCTAAAGGACTGCGCGGTCAAGACAATAACCGCATTCTCAGACTTAAAAATCAACCCTAAAGGCACCGTGCTGCAAAGGCGTTATTTCAAAATCGCTACCTCAAAAGTCGAAATTTTGATTTTGAAAAGGTTCTTATTAAGTGCGTGGACAACATTGGTAGTTGTCAGACACCAGTATTCAAACTGTGTTTGACCCAACACCCGTTTATACCAAACCTGTGATTTAAGCTCAATTGCTCATCGGAGTCACAAGAGTTTTTCTTGGGGGGGGGGCGTGCCCCCAGGCCCCCTCCTTAGCTACGCCGCTACCGTCGACTGCTCAAACGACTAATTGTGTTAACAATGGCTTCCTTTATGTTTTTAATTCGTGCAGATTTCAAAGTTTGAATACAGTAACGATTTTCTGACAAAAATTAGCAATCATCCAATTGCATTTAGTAAATGTTCACACCAACAAAAAAATAGGTCAAGCTTGCCGAGGTTTCAATCACAATTTCAGCACTACCTATACTTGCAAGCCGCTGTTTTCCACTCTCTCCAGTTTTTCAGAAAAGACATCAAGTGAAATCTATTCAAAGCAACACGGCAGCAGGGGTATATAATACTTTTACTTAGTATCACATTCAAGCAAGTCCAATCGCAAAGAGGATTGTTCTGTTCGGAGTCATAGGACGCCTACCATTCCGTTCTAACTACAAATCGAAGAAGTAGCACTTATCTCTTGCCTTCATGTTTCCATCTGCAGCTTCATGGCGAGTCGCGTTGTTCAGCTGACAAACCATCTTCCCTGAGCCTTGCTCCCTCAGCAGATTGAAGGAGCGACATCCGGGCTCTGATCGGCACGTCTTCCTGCACGACACCACGCCATCAGCCCGTAGCTCCTTCATGACGTGACCGACCAGACACTGGGACTCGGCACGGCCATCGGGACCGGTCTGAAGGCAGGACACCGAGGTGGTGGCGTCAACAGGGAGCTCACACAGGGATAATTTTTCGTTTCTGCATTTTAATGGCAACCACTGGCCCTCGTGATCCTTTGACATGGAGGCACAGTCTTGTTTAGGAGTGTTGATTTTAGTATGGTTAGCCCATTTTCCGTAGGCACTTGACTCACCCTTCTTTGGACAGGGCTGCCAATTTCCTTCTTTCTTTATATCATTACAACCAAACCAGAGACCAGTGGGTGGCGTCATGTTGAAATATCTGGTGAACATACTCCAAATATATGTCTGTTCTACATCGGAGTCGGGCACAGCAAGGGTTGCCCGCGATTTGAAGCAGGTATCATTGGCGTCAGTCCAGTTCATTAGACGAGTTGTCAGTAAATAGCAAGACTCGCCGTATCGCTGCCAGTCAGTAGGGCAGATAGCAGCCAGGGCTGTATAACACCCAACGAGAAACAACAAAACACCAGCAAGATCCATCATAAGAAGTTTACAGTGGTCCTTTTTATGGCAACGGTATTTTTACTTTTAGTGCGTGACGCCGGGGTTTGGTGTGTTTGACAGTGACTACGTGGCTTTCTGATCACTGGCTTTCTGATCACTGACTTTTGAAAAAAATGCTTGTTTCCATGGTCATTACGGTGATGACGAAGTGGTAAACCTTGACTAAATCGTTGACTAAAATGATGAGTTCAAAACGACCTCTTATCTTTTATGTCAATTCAGGTCTAAGGAACCTTGGTGAGCATCAAATGGACTGGGCTGACACTCCAGGTGGTTGTGAGGACAATATAAACACGTACACCGGGCGAGTGATTGATGATGTGGCGTTTTCCTTGGCTGTTATTTTTGGAAGAACACTTTATTAAAAAACCTTTATCAAATATTTTGCACGTTTTGAGAGCAAGTTATAGGCAGAGTGAACACTATATCCGTCAGCCAGTGAGGCATAAATACATTACGCTTGCAAGAACTGAGCGTTACTCGACCGCATGATCATCAGTGAAGTAGCCAATTAAAGGAAATGTTTAACGGAAATGACTGAAATTCGTCTCTACTTTTAATTAAATAGCGTCAGACATCTTCGTTTGTTATACCATGGTATTAGATTGCGAATTGTTATTGGTCGAGAACCAATCACGTGACATAATACAAAATTTCATGTCTTCTCAAAAAAGTGATGTTGTCGGGGTCCATTACATAGATCGTCCTCAGAAAATTCATTTCATCGTCCCCATTGATAGGCCTATGTATATCGAAGTTTGCAATACACCCGACCGATAAAGAAGTGGGTCATGTCGCCCGCGTCCATTACCTAGATCGTTCTCGGAACATTTTTTCATCGTCCCCATTAATCTGTACAACCACATTAGCGCGGTACTACCTGAGAAAGAGGTTATTATGCAACCACTGGTACTATGCACGCTACTACTTTCGATATGATGCTCGCGATATAGGGACCAGTTGATACATTTTGATTGATAAAAAATTTGTAACCGACGCACTTTTGTTGAATTGAATAATGTCGTCTGCAAACTATGTCGGTAAGGGCCTTTTTAACAATCCTGCAATCTAATACCATGGTATAACAAAACAATATTGTTGTCTGCTGTGATATGTGGTCCATGCTGTTTTGGACACCCTCGGGGCCGATGGCACCCTCGGCTTCGCCTCGGGTGCCATCTGCCCCCCCCCCCCCCCTCGGGTGTCCAAAACAGCATGGACCACATCACAGCCGACAACTATTTATTGTATAATGTCTCCCTCCCTGTATAGGCCAATGGAACTTCAAATTCTGAATTCACCAAGGACCAGTCTGGTACCCTATCACATAGAGACGGTTTGGTTACTTTTTGTTGTTTCATTCTTCTAAACACTTATCCAAAAATAACTCAAGATTGAAGTTGATTATTATGGTGGCTTTAAAGGGACATCGCAATATATATTGACGCCAATATTGGCGTCAATATTCACGATTTGTACCTCAAGTCACAAATATTGACGCCAATATTCACGACTTGACCCCATGTTGCAAATATTGACGCCAATATTGTCGCCAATATTCACGATTTGTACCCCAAAGTCGCAAATGTTGACGCCAAAATTGAAGCCAGTATTTACGATTTGTACCTCAAGTCGCAAATATTGACGCCAGTATTCACGACTTGGCCCCATGTTGCAAATATTGACGCCAATATTGTCGCCAATATTCACGATTTGTAACTCCGAGTCGCAAATAATATTGACACAAAAATTTACGCCAATATTCACGACTTGTACCCAAAGTCGCAAACATTGACGCCAATATTGACGCCAATGTTCACGACATAGCCCCTTGTCCCAAACCCACTCAGGCGTGAATTTTTTTTAACAGCAACTTGGGGTGTTCGTTACTCTCACAGTCTGGCACCGAGGCACTCTGATCTCCGACTGAACGCGAGGCGCTCTCGAGTATAGTCGTCAGCTGCACCTGGACCCAATTACATGGCTCTGCTTACCGCCGGATTCTGGGGTTGCGGTTAACATTCTTTGTTACAAGGCTAGCTGTATAAGCCCTGAGTGCATAAATATAGAAAAGTACGCACACGCAGAAGCAAACATTCCAGACTATTGCTTGCCTATAGGTTGCTAACAAAACCATAAATATTCACGCCTGAGTGGGTTTGCGACTTGGGGCACAGTCGTGAATATTGGCGTCAATATTTGCGACTTTGGGTATAAGTCTTGAATATTGGCGTCAATATTTACGACTTGGGGCTGTGACCCGATTTTACGTAAAGTAGTTTTGTGCATTAACTCACACCAGCGTTTCGTTACTTCCTAGTTTTTTGGATGTTCCAAAAACTGAAAGTCTGTTTTTTCCTTCTTATTTTATATGAAAAATAGCCCAACACAAGGCCAATGGCCAATCAAGCTTGAAGGTTACAATAACAAATAAAATACCATTTTTTAAGAGAGAGATTAGTAAACTGTCTGTAAATGCTTCCAATCTTTGCACAAATCAAGATATTTGTAATAAAACCAACCTGTGAAAATGTCAGCTCATTTCGTTGTTTCATTTTCGAGAAACCGAAAACGAGATGCATTCAGCATTTTTGTACGCAATCCTATAGGCAGAGTTTTCGTCTCACTGCGACGAAAACTAATTTTATATCTTATTTTCTTTATTACTTAAAACCGATAACACTTCAGGCAGAAATATTTCAAGGAAAGTTTTCTACCCGTTCTTTATACCATAAGGTATATCTAAATCTGTGAACGTTCATATGTTTTGGCTCCGGGGGCTACTGGAATAGATTGTAAGATGGTGGAGAACAATATACATGTACATGTATTAGATGTTCCAAGGTGAAGCAATACAGAGCTATACGGTAGTGGCCCGGCTCCCTCACCCCAAGTTCTTAGCCTCTGTCTTTTAAAAACACTACATGACGCCTCAACAATTTTGTAAAGCTTTGCATAATAACTGCTACCCTTTCCACAGAGAGAGGCATAACGGACAAACCTTTTTACAATTAGTTTGAGGGCGTTCCGGTTAGTGTGTAAAATTTTCTATACGTGTTCGTTTGAAAGCCTCTCTGTGACGCTCTTAAACTATACTTTCAAACTGTCTTCTACAACACCGCCCCCACCTCCCATCCATCCACCCACACAACCCCACTTTCCTGTCCCCTTTTTGTATAATGTGTCACCACGATAGAGGGCGTTGTTCATGCCATGCAACTCGAGTCTCACCGAGTCTAAACATGGCGTTCTGTACGTACTACATCATACATGTACGAAACTTGCTGTGTTGCAGTTTTACATTTATAGCGTGGCAGAGGTAAAAGTCGTTGTATTTGTTGTTATAATATCACAAAAGAAATGTCACAGTAATTATGACTTCAGCGAATACTGAAGTACATATATCTTTTAAACATGCTGTAAAGTTTCCATATTTTGGCTGCATATGCATTTGGAGGTCGGGTTAAAATAATACGGGCATGACCACGGGTAGCCCCATACATTGTGCCAATACGCTGGACTCCCTCCGCTTCTTGCCAAAAAAAGTAAGTTTCGATTTCAAATTTGATGTCTGGTCCTAGAGGATAGGGTTCGTTGGGCCAAGAAGCGGAGGGAGTCCAGCGTATTGGCACAATGTATGGGGCTAGACCACGGGTAGACTGTTAGTGTTACTGTTGTGTTAAGGCCTACACCTTTCTAAAATTCTATTCTACTCTGGCTCTAACTCTGAGCTAAACTTTCTCTAGCTACATGCATGCAGGTAAGCAATAGAAAATCTAGACTAGCTATTTTATAATTTATATTGATTGTTTGGCGTGTCGTGGCCAAGCGGTCAACTCGAGGAAGGGCACCAGAGTCAAGCAAGATCATGTGTAGTTCTAGTTGCGATAATCGTAACCCTCCATCCTCCCGACGGTCGGAGACCGTCGGGTGGATGGAGGGTTACGATTATCGGAACTAGATCATGTGTAACTGTATTCGTTCACTGTATTATTATTTAACCAGGCAGCATGCAGCAAGATGTGGTGTTTCTGATTTGGGACCCACTCTTGACACTTGTCACTAGCTAAGCAAGACACTTAAATAACCATTTGCTTCGTCCTTCGGATGGGACGTAAAGTGGTAGGCCTGTTCCGTCCCAACTTGACAATCGCCCCAACTATAGTTGGGACTGGTCCCAACTTGAGTGTTATAGTTGGGGTGCCCCAACTATAGTTGGGATCGCCCATGCAGCTCTACACGAAAGCGGAGTCGACGCCAAAGGCGAGGTTTAGAAAAGGCCCTTTGGTTGATAGTTAGTAGTATCGGTCCTCTGGGCCGCTAACTCATCATAATTAATTATGTACAGAACATGTTTTACAGGTGTCTCTTTTTAGATGGTTCTGACGGCAGACACATATGACAGGTGACGTTTTCAGTTGCCAAAGTTCGGATTTAACTTTTCTTCTCTCGAAAACCAAAATTCTAATTCGTCTCAAATGTTATCAAGTACTAAAATAAAGTGGTCTTAATAACTTCATACTTTTGAATTTTTTATTCTTAGGTCCATTTCATCAAAAATATTGAAGAAATGAACATTGTCATTATTAACACTTTCAGTATTGTTGCCGTTTGTGCGGACATATCACATTCTGTGTGTGTGTGTGCGGGGGGATGGCATTGCTAATTTTGCCTCCATGTCCACATAGTATAGTACTGGCTCCGATGGTACTCTGTATTTACTGCGATCCCAACTATAGTTGGGACGCCCCAACTGCAACACTCAAGTTGGGACCAGTCCCAACTATACATGTAGTTGGGGCGATTGTCAAGTTGGGACTGAACAGGCCTACATGTACATGTGTGTCACCTGTGATGTACGTAGGCATCATCACTGCCTATAGTATTAACTATCATAAGAATAAGATCTATTATTAATTATTAAAGCATATAAACATGGTAAAAGAATGTAGAACAATTATCGCTAAGTAATTACTAATTAGTGCAGTGTTCGTACTTGGTGTGATTCAATGGAAAAACAAACCTATGAAAATTTTTGCTCAATCCATTGTCCGAGTATTAAAGGTGAAAACAGTGAAAAACCATTCACACTTTTCCGCATATTGCCCTTAATTCGATTGTTACAACCGAAAAGTAAATGGGGGTCTTCACATTCAATTTTCTCGACTTTGTATTTCAGACAGAAATATTTCTACGGAAAATTAGTACTGGTATCAACTCCATAACCAGTAAACTTTCAGACTGATAGCTAAAAAAAAATTTGGACAAATACCAATCCCGTATTGAACCATTTAAACTGTGTATATTTGTAAAAAACATGTCGGGCCCTGAGGTGAGGTGGGTGTGGGGCCAAAAGAAGCGGAGGGAGTCCATTGTATTGGTACATTAACCCTAATAGACCGACTGCGCGACCAATGTTTACATGTCATCACGTGACCTATTGTGGGTAATACGTCATCTCAGCTGATGACCGACAGAGTCACACCAAAAGTTGGCTTTTTGTTATAATAACACACTAAGCTACTAAGCCATTTTATTAAAGTTGTATGTTGTGACATTGGTATTAATCACATTACTGTTTCATAATTCTACTACAAAAGAGGTTTATTTCGAGTTATGCACTACCGGTGTTAGACGACTATGTAGCCACCCGCCTGTTATTTTGTTTGTAATAAAGGCCTAAAACACTGTCATGTAGTCCCCAGTTCAACAAAACCTGCTGTTAGAGTTTGATGGAATAGGAACTGTAAGGGTTAATAGTATCAAGCCGCCTATGCACTCCTCAGAACCAAACTTCACACATAAAGTCTCATAAGTAAAAATTGAAACAAGATTTTCATAAAATCTGATAAATAACATTTTCGCTTTTTTAAAATGATGTTTTTTTTGTTCTCTTTTAATTTATTAGTTTACTAGGTATCTGTTAGTATTCACATAGATAATGAAACGAGACCTTGAGTTGATCGACCATCTTGCCAACAACCTACTCTGATTGACTGCCTTCAACAAGATCCTGTGCGTCTGGCCTTCATTTTTTTTCCTGCAAATTCCTTCGATTCTTTAAAAGCTGCCCCTGGAGCAGGCGCACACCAGCCAATATGCCAAGATACTCCAGATCAAGAACACCCCAAAAACGACGCCGTCAGAGGTAAGATAAGGTCAAAGGATATAGTCAGAGGTCAAAGTGCGGCTTACTTTAACACAATCATCAGGGTGTCTACCCATTGAAACCAAGGACTTTAACAAAGGTGTCTGGGTGTATAGACCTTTATCATGGTGAGGCCATCTTGATTTTCTCCCATTCAAACCAATGTAACCAAACCGAGGCTGGAAGGGCAAATAGTCTGGTTCCTTTTTAGGACAATGAATATGAGCATCTATTACTGTTATTGGATACAGAGAACATGACCAAGAGGGTGGCAGCATGATAAAGGTCTATTGACACAGCGAGGATGTCCTTGCTTTGCTTCCGTGTACAAAACCAATGGGGACTTAGTTTTAAAAAAAACTTATGCCGTGTCGAAATTGGTGGCTATGGCTGGATGGCCACATCATCACGCGTTGAAGTATGGGATGTCCTTAGCAACACCCTTAGCAACAGTCGTAGCCACAGCCGCAGCCGCCAATTCGGTAGACTTGAAATCAAGTCTACCATACGCGTATTTGTCACTGTAGAACCGAAGTACCGCTGCGCCCTCTACTGGTCATATAGCATACATGCTATCGTGTGTTATTGCTGTCGTGTGGGACCGCTCTCATGACTGACCGCTATCGTACGTGTAACGAGAGCAGTTACCACACGATAGCTAGTCTCACACGATAGCATGTACGCTATATGACCAGTAGAGGGCGCAGCGGTATTTCGGTTCTACAGTGACAAAATACGGTACGTTAGAGACTTGATTTCAAGTCCACCAATTCGGATACGGCCATAAGACAAACAATGGGAGAACAAAGAGAAGTTTTTGACTCACGGGGTCGACAAACATGTGCATAGAATTATCTTGGTCTTTTGGGGCAAAAATCTGGTGAAAAGATTCTTCAACAGTGGTAAATTGTGTATAATGTAGAGGGTTAGAATGAGAATAGCAGTGGTACTCTACCAGATGGTGGACAGACAGTGCGTTTCTGTGTGGATTGTTGCATTCATTATGGATAATTTGTACTTTTCTTTTTGTGAATATGTTTTCATTGGTAATAGACCTTGTGCACGTGATGTCGCCGACTGCTTACAATCATTTCGGTGATCACCAGCGCGTATTTCAGGGGTGTGCGACTGTGGGTGCAAAGGGCACTCATACATACCTTTGGCATAATTAATTTAACCCTAACTCCCCAGAGTGATTTACTATGATCCTCCCCCACTCTAACAAATTCCAACACCACATGGGTAAATCAACACCCAAACTGTGGTACTCGGAATATGGTGGTATGCCTGAACCCTCATGCAGTACCCAGTCCAACAAAATCCAACAAAACCTGCTGTTGGAGTTTGATGGAATAAGGACTGTTGGGGTTAAAATACACTGATACCACTGTACCATCCCCACTCCCTCTACCAAGAAATATCTCTCCGCACATGCTGGCAAAATACTGTCAGAAACCATCCCTGAGACTAAGCTTAAGATGCCTAGTATCTTGAAAGCAAAGCTGGACTTGTGGAAGGAAGGTAAATGAAGCACAATATAGACTTACTCTACTGCACTTGAAGTGATGGCAGCTGCCCAGTGTGAAAGGGGAATCGTGACATTTCAGGGCACAGCAATAACGACTGTGATTTCAACCTGCAAAAATGTGCTCTGGGCAAATAAAGTAAATGAAGACATTGCCTGCCTTGCAAGAATGTGTGTAGCACATTGCATCTATGGACAAGAACGACGTTTAACCACTTCACGTCGCATGACATGAATACAAGCCAAATTTTTCCAAACAACTTCAAAGCGCCCTCTATTTTTTGCTATCAACCGACCGGCTGATGTCTAATATTAACAAGCGGACATTCAAATTGTGTAGCATCCACAGGTATGTACCTAACATGCTACGCTCTGTTTCCCCTGTACAAAGAGGGACAGAGGGTACTGGAATTTATGCTTCAAATCTCCCTTTTCCGGGGGTTATTGTGTAATCCCCGATTCCAGACCTTTTTCCTTTTGTTGTACAAAAGTGGCTTATAAGAATAGTCAGGCTGCCGCCATTGTTGATCATTGTATTCGGCTCAATGGAGGTAAGTTCCAGTGGTCGGAGATACCAACATAACCATGGAAGATTACTGGCCGTGGCTTACGGCCGAGGTTTTGCAATTCATGGTGAACAAATACTCATATTTTCTGAAAAAAGGAACATAAAATCCCAGTGCTTATTATAAGAACTTTGTTGTCTTTCCTTTGTCAAGTCAGGGTTTCATTGTGACAAGGATATTTTCAAAGGAAAGTGAAGCACCAAAAAGTAAAAATATAAAAAAAAATAATACCAACGTTTTAGGAATGCCAACGTGAAGTGGTTTTAAACAGTCGTAAAAGAAATAGAAAAGGTATGCTTTGTAAGAATGTGCGTTTGGACATGAACGTCATTTGACAGTCTTTGAGTGAAGTACATGGGAATGGCACACCTTGCAAGAGTGTATGGTACATTGCATCTACGGACCTGGACGTCATTTGACTAGTCATCAAAAGAAATAGAAAAGGCAGGCTTTGCAAGAATGTGCATATGACCAACTTCAAACGAAATAAGAATGGCACACCTTGCAAGAATATGTGTATGGAACATCGCTTCTACATGTACATACATGGTTATGAACATCATTTGACAGTCATAAAAAAAATGGAATGTCACACCTTGCAAGAATGTGCGTATGGCACATTGCTTCTAAGGACAGGAATGTCATTTGACAGTTGTCAAAAGAAATAGGAACAGCAAACCTAGCAAGAATTTCTGTATGGCACTTTGCTTCTGTGAGCATGAACGTCATTTGACAGTCATCAACAGAAATAGGAGTGGCACACCTAGCAAGAATGTATGGCACTTTGCTTCTGTGAGCATGAACGTCATTTGACAGTCATCAACAGAAATAGGAGTGGCACACCTAGCAAGAATGTATGGCACTTTGCTTCTGTGAGCATGAACGTCATTTGACAGTCATCAACAGAAATAGGAGTGGCACACCTAGCAAGAATGTATGGCACTTTGCTTCTGTGAGCATGAACGTCATTTGACAGTCGTCAAAAGAAATAGGGCCAACACACCTACATATCGCAAGAATGTGTGTAGGGCACATTGCTTCTATGAACATGAACGTCATTTGACAGTTTGTCAAATGAAATATAACTGTCGCATGACATGCACAGAAGCAACAATGTGCGTATGGCACATTGCTTCAAAGGACATGAATGTCATCTGAAACATTACATGTACTTCTTAACACGTGAACAGCATTTGACAGAATTATGTGTGTATGACACATTGCTTCTATGGACATCTATGCTTCTATGGACGTCATTTGACAGTCGTCAAAAGAAATAGGAATGGCAAACCTAGCAAGATTGTGTGTATGGCACATTGCTTCTATGAGCAACATCATTTGACAGTCGTCAAAAGAAATAGGAACGGCACACCTACATCTACATGTAGCATGAATGTATGGCACATTGCTTCTATGAGCATGGACGTCATTTGACAGTCATCAAAAGAAATGTTGTAGGAACAGCACACCTAAATGTAACAAGAATGTGTGTAGGGCACATTTGCTTCTATGGACATGAACGTCATTTGACAGTCGTCAAGAGGAATAGGAATGGCACACCTAGCAAGAACATATGGCGCATTGCTTCTATGAGCATGGACGTCATTTGACAGTCATCAAAGGAAATAGGAATGGCACACCTAGCAAGAATGTATGGCCCATGACATTGCTTCTATGAGCTTGAATGTCATTTGACAGTCGTCAAAAGAAATAGGAACAACACACCTAGCAAGAATGTATAGCACATTGCTTCTTTGAGCATCGACGTCATTTGACAGTCGTCAAATTTCTTGTAAACCACTGATTGGTTCCAAATCAAAGTCCAATACAGCAGACCCCTTTGCATAGGCCACCATCAATGAGGTCAAACAATGGAAACTTGCAAACGTCTACGCGCCATGCACAACTCTCAGCCATTGACCTATGTATTCATTTGACCTCAATGAGGGCGCTGTTAGAGCTTGTGACATCATACACAAGGGTTCCAATGACATTTGAGAATGTTAAAAGGAAACCTTAAGACATGGACCAATGATCAAACCCTGTGGACTACTGAAACTACAAGCAAAATGGCACCGATCGTCCCTGAAGTTAAGGGCAGATCCTGAAATAGTAATCATGCTGGGTGCCTGCAAGCGTTAGCTTTTCAAAGAGTTGCATAATACAATATTTTGACAAGAGCGCTAACTGCCCTTTATACACTAATCCGAGCAGCGCTCGTCTATCGTGTTTTACACCACCGCAGCTATGGGTGCGGCACGCACGCTAGACACGACAATAGCGCATGAGCGCGTATATCCACCAATCAGCATGGAGGATTGACAGTGTGGCGCGCTGCGGTGGTGTTATGTAAACGCCCATGAACAAGCTGCTTGGATTAGTCTATACGATGTACATTCACAATTTGTTTTAAAACCTCAGACATGTTAAAACGCATAGTGCGTGACAACGGAATGGTTTTAATTTTAATAGAACAATTTCCCTGCGAAGATTTTGCGTGTGCGCTTACGTGACTGCTCATCAATGTACATGTGACGCAGACAGGTGTTCACACTCACGGCATATGTAGGCCTACAATGTAGGCTATTTGATTTGATGAGGCACAAAAAAGAAGAAGCGCAGATATATATGCAAGAGCCGTACAAAAGGCCTGCAAAAGTTCAAGCTTTACATGCGTGTAGGTTGGATGGCCTTCAAAACGCAGGGTAAGGTAGCGCTCTAGTCAATACATGTAGTAGCTCTATGGTTTTGCTCTGACACTCACTACTGCTGAGCTTGTAGTACATGTACCTGGAAAGGATTTGAGGATGGGGAAGTTGGCTTCAGTTTGAAGAAGACAACCATCATGATCTTGGCTTGGTTTCATAAAGTGCAAAGCTTTATTTTAAGATGACTTGTCCATTATCACCATGGGGACTACGTTGTATTGTGACATCACACTTTCCTTAGCAATTAAGATTGACAGACACCTTAAGATCAATCTTTGCTCTTTGTGAAATCGAGACCAGGAGTTATTTCTTTGGGCTGCTGAGTGAAAGGAAAACATTTGTTACCTGCTTTACAGGTGTACTCCCCAGTTAAACAATTACATCTTATGAAAAGATGGTTAATGCTTTTTGGGGCGAAAATTTGCCTTAAAAACAACAGTTAATGTTTCGCCAAAGGCTTCACCTGCTTAACAGCTCACTGAAATCTACCCTGGGCTGCGGAAATTGTGAGAAAGAACCTGATTGATAAAGAAACAGCATGTCTGGCGGATTCCAAAGAGTGGAAATGATGAACAGGAAGGACAAAGTCATTAAACAAAAGTTGCTGACTAAAGATGGAAACCTATGAAAGAAAAAGTCATGCAACAGTGGAACTTGAGTGTGACATCAATGACGACGATGTGAACGGCCCTCAACGGTGCTCGTCGACCCCTTCCACAGGCCGCCATCGCTGAGGTCATGGAGATGTGCTCGCCTTTACGCGCCACGCACAACTCTCAGCCAGTGATGGTTCTTCCTTCAACCTCAGCAATGGGTGTGTTCAAGCTTGTTGACTTCACACACGTACACAAGGGGTCCATTTTGTACCTTTGTGAAAATACACGAGGACACTCCCACTGAAGATGTGGGATTGAGTTGTAGATCATGAAATGACGTCTGCTGGAGGAGTGCACTCATGGTAAAGAAGTTATTGAGAAATAAGTCAATGACCAGTTACGCTGAGCCTGCAGGAACGAGAAGCCAAATCATCATGGAGACCAGATCCAGAGCCACCTTGGGTGCTGAATGCTAACTACAGGGAAAATGCTCCCAAGATTGGTACTCCCCAACAGAGTGGTCTGGAGAGGAGAAGGGAAAAAAAAAAAAAAAAAAAAAAGGGAAAAAAAAACTTTTTGAGGACAAAGAGATATAAACACAGTAAGTGGATCGACTGAGATTGCGAGTTGAGAGCAAATTGCCATTGCACCTGCTAACACAAAGGTACGGTATTTGTGACAGGTTGATTGCATTTTTATCCACACACGCTTGTAATGTTTTGTTGTTGTTGCTGTAATGATCAAAATTTGCTGTGGGGCAAGTACAAGAAAAGCTTCCACGTCTAAAACCATTTATACAGGGATGTGATTCCTCCTAATTATTCCAGATTTCTGGCTGTTACAAAATTATTCTTGTGGAATTTTGTTCGCTATAAAAAGTTTTTTTTTATTTTTCTTTTCTTTTAAATGTCATCTACGTACATCCAGGCCCTTGTAAAGCCTTAACACAGTACATGTACTGTATTTTGACTATACCAAGGTGCTTGCCCCATCTACATTTAAGCCCAGAATGCTGCCATTGATAACGGGTTATGGTGTGGTTGGTAGCCACCAAAACCTCCACCGGTGTTTCATGTTTTTTTTTAAATTTTCATCCACTCTTCATTCCTGATATAAATTCCAAGGTAATGACCAGGGGCAATGGAGGCATTTGCCTCTGATACACTTGTACGTTTACAATTGTACGAATCATCAGTGTTTGAAGAAAATCAGGTGTGAAGTTGAACTATTTTTCAAACTGCTGTTTCAGAGACTGCCCGCAATTTTTATTATTTTTTTTAAATTCCAGAATAAAGTTGACCTCTTTATTCGTACGGAAATGTCAAAAGTGTTTTCAATTATGCAGTTGTTTCAATTAGTTATTATTTCCTAAACACATATGCCACTTCGTGAAAAAGAATAAAAATGAAAGTGAACGTAGAACGCTATGTACAAAAAAAGCATTCAGAAATACGTCACTTTTAGAAGTACAGCAAAAGTTGAACTACAGGTATTAGGCACCTTGCCATTGCTACATGTATGTATTTTAATGGAATAAAGTGGCGTATCGTTGTACGTCACTTTGTGAAAAAGCAAAATGGCAAAATCTAGTGATATGTCGTTCTTGCTTATCGGTGTAATTCTGAAACTATTACGTGTTAGGTCCTGAAAATTGCTGAAAATGTTCACAATAATGAGTTTATCAATTTGTAAAAAAAATCCAATTTGCCAAATTTTGTGATTTATGACCAATGCGATGGTTCGTGGTGGGACCGATGAAATTGGCCAAAACTTGAATCACATTGTACAACTGTTTTCATTGGTATGCGATATAATGTGGTATACTTTGCATATAATATGTGCAAAATTACGATGGCTTGGTTATTGATCAAGTTGTTTAGTGTTTTTACATTTTCTAGTACAAAGTGCTTGTAAATGTACGTGTACAAGTGAACAGAACATTACATCAAAAATGGCAATACTCAAAGAAGCTGTGATTAGTTTTAAAGCAAAAATACCCCACACTGCAGTAAATGTATTCAAGTTCATGAGTGCGTTTTGCATACATGTAAGTCATTAATTTTTGCTTTCAATGAAAAACTGATGAACCCCCCAAAAAGATTAACTTGCATAAATCAGCAAAGATCATACCAATACTAAGGTCTCTAGAACATGACCCCCTCTGGCGTATTAAGATGTACAACGAGATAACCAGTTTCTAATTTCCTTGATATACATGTACAGATCTTACACCAGCAGTTCCAGTTCAAGATCCAGATCCAGGTCTAGATCTCCACAAAGGGGTCGTTCCAAGTACCAATCACGGAACAAAAAGGGCACTAGAGGGCGCTCCCGTTCTCGATCCCGATCACCTGCAAGGAAGGACCGAGGCTACAGGGGCCCGAAGCACCAGAAGCGACGCTCAAGATCTTTCTCGCCTAGAAGTCGCAACTATGGCGGGACAAGCAAGGCGAGATCCAGGTCCCCGTCATTGTCGAGGAGGAATGACAGATACAAATCCCCAGGTCGAGACAGCAGGGATAAGAATGAAACCATTAATTACAAACAGGAAGAGCAGTCGTACTTACCTCCTAAGAACCAGATGGATACCCGAGGAGGTTACCAAGGAGGGGCTGCCGGGCAGACACATCAAGACAACAGGCTAAGACAGCCTGAAGACTCCAGGCTTCCTCCCGCAGATAATATGTACAGGGATGACCATGATAAAAGAGTCTGGATGCCAGGCCAGTTGCCTTTGACCTCACATGATATACCATACGGTCAGACAAAGTATGGACCTCGTACTCCATCCAGGGAGAAGTCCTACAGCAAAGAGAGTTTCAGGGAAAAGGAAAAGACAAAGTACGAAGCTGTCTCCCCAGAAGATCTTCACTTCGCAAAATCTCCACAGCGTAGTAGTTCGCCGTACCGCCGCAAAAACTCAAAGGGCAAGGAAGACCCGTCGGCAAAACCATTTTATCCAAACCAAGAGTCGTATGGCCCGGCAGAGCCTCAAAAAGTGAAGATGAACCCACCGCCAATCATTCGCCCGATATTTGATCCCTATTCTGTGAAGATTCCCCGACGCAAAGACGAGGGGTTGAAAGAAATTTTTGACCGGCCTGAGTTGAAGGGGCGTTGTGTCCCAGAAGAGACTGAGGTTGCCCCTGAAGCAAGATCTGTAGCAGTTGCAGAGAAGAAAGAGCCAGTTGTGTACAGACAGGATGTGCACTTCACTGGCACTCTACCAAGTGGCACCCTTCCACCCCAAGCACAGGCCAGGGAGTTCGGCGAGAGACGAGAATCTGCCGCATTAAACTTTGAACCACAGAGGATGCCGTACCTCCCTTCAAACCAGCAGTATCCTCTGAGAGGAAACCCAGACGTGGTCGGCAGCAGCCAGTATCCAAGTCAACCCTTGACATACCAGGTCCAGCCCAACGAGCCGTTTCAGTCAGTCAAGGATGTGCAGCATCTCGCAGACTACCGACAGGCGACATTTGTTCGTGGGCCGTCTCCGCCGATTTCGCCACCCCAGCTGAACAGTTTCGATGACTCCATCTCCTATCAGTATCCGCCAGATGATCTGCCTGACTTTAAGGGTCACCATGACCTGCGGCTTGACCTGGAGACTCGCCGCAAACAGATGGAGCGGCAGCAGCATGGCTCATTGAGGAGTATCTCCAAATCACGGTCCAGATCCAGATCCCGCCGAAGGAGCAGCAACCGCTCCCTGTCTCCTATGCCTCGGTACAAGGGTTCCTCGTACCGGCGCAGCAGGTCTAAGTCCTACGACCGGTCAGACACTATGAGATCTAGAGATCGCAGACCTGTCCTAGAAAGACTTGGAGACATTCCAAAACATATGAGAGATGACTCTTTCTCTGATGATGGTGGAACGAAGGCCGATTGGAGAAGCAAACAGAAGAACTACTTTTTTGTAAGTGAATAAGCAATGTGGTTTTTTTCTGTTAATAAATTACAATAGAAAATATTGCATGACTGGCCAATGTTACTTAACCGTATATGTGCAAAACGTAGGTGTTGAAGCTGTGAAAAAGGCAGCCGGCGCTATGGAATTTAATGACACCCTTTGAAAAAACCCTAGAGTGATTTATTTGGATCCTTCCTCACTCTAGCAAATTTCAACACCATCGTGTAACTCAACACCTAAGCTGTTGGATTCTGATCATGGTGTTATGTCTGATCCCATGTCAGCATTTAGTCAGTTTGCTAGTGCTGTCCTCTGTCCAACAGAATCAAATAAAACGAGTTTTTGGTGGTTAAGGTTGATTGATGTGTTAAACTTGCTGCTGATTACTTATGTTCAAAAGAAAATCACATTGCGGTTGTGAGTGGACTTATGAGTGGGTTGTGAGTATATAAAGTTTACACATTCATCCAAGCATCCTTATTGTGAAAGGTACATGTATTCTTTTCATAAATTATTTATAAAAATAGAAATCCTGTTTTTTTTTAATTGGTTTAAAGTTGATCAATGACCTTTAACTCCTGCGCAATTTTTTAAGTGTTTGTTTTTCAACTAAACACCCTGGAAATTTTTTGAACTTTTCTGGAGCTTTCTTGATCTCAACTATTTGGGTATTGATATTCACAAGTTTCTCTAGAATGGAAGCTACCTTTTACTTGTGAAGTTACTGGTTAACCAGTTGGCGCCGGATGAGGTCTATCCACGAAAATATTTTTTGAATCAGCAAACAGGCAACGTTGAAACACGCTGATGTGTAAATTTGGAAGGCTGGAACAAAGGTCGCCCAGACAATCCACTGCTGAGAGTGCACAAAGCAAGCACACACCATCTAACACTCCGTTTCACCCACACAAAGAGAAAACATGGTCTTGAATATTTTGTTGAGTTTTGGCTATTGAAACACATGAAGAATCCCAGCGGCAACTGGTTTAACATGCTGTTGCGTGTTTTGCGCAGTTAAAATACTTGTGCTGTAACTACATGTGTAATATTTCTTTTTTTTTTAATCAGCATGATAGGGATGATCGCTCCAATTCACGGGAGAGAGACCGTGACAAGGGCAAGAAAGTGACCAAATTCTCAAACTTGACACGGGGCGGCATCCGTGGGCGTGGCAGGGGTTACCTCGGCAAGAACTTCATCCCCGGATTCAAGCGGGGAATGACGCGAGGAGGAGTCGGGAGATACCAGCGAGGGGGAGGCGTGCGAGGCTTCGGGAAAAGCGACAACAGTAACAGGACGTGGACGCACGACATGTTTGACAAGGAGAAGGATATCGAGGATGGCTTGAACAGAGGGGAGGACAAGAAAGACAAGAAGAAGGCAAGGAAAGACGGCAGGGAAAAAGAGAAGAAGGTACTTAAATGAGTCGTTGCAAATTTGACAAACCATTGAAACTTGTTCATGTTAAACTGAATGTCTAACATAACTATTCTTATTATTTAATCTCTAAAATCTGTCCTGCAGCTGATTTCATAAAACTTTACACAACTGTGTAAGTCCACTTGCTCCACATTTTATTGCATAAGTGGCCTACCTTATGCACTGTGCGCCACATTTTATTGCATAAGTGGCCTACCTTATGCACTGTGCGCCACATTTTATTGCATAACAGGCCTACCTTATACACTGTGCGCCACATTTTATTGCATAAGTGGCCTACCTTATGCACTGTGTGCCACATTTTATTGCATAAGTGGCCTACCTTATGCAATTTGCCCCACATTTTATTGCATAAGTGGCCTACTTTATGCACTAAGTGTTGCCAAGTGCACTTATGCAGTTGCGTAAAGTTTGTGAAATCGGCTGCTGGGCCTTATCCTCCTGTGAAATTGACACATTACATTGGTGGTATTGGACACAGCTGCAAATTTTATTTGACGATTAGTGCCCTAACACTAAATATTGATATTTAAAACTAAAGTGTTTTAGAACTGTTTGTTTTACTCTATGTATCCTTTTGATTGTTTGGTGGGTTTTTACATTGTATGTGTATCCTGTTTAATGAATACCTTTTGAATGCTTTATTGTTTTAAATACTTTATGTCGAAATGGTCATCACTTTGATTTTATCGCTAACCTCTAGTTTTTATTTCGAATTTTTTCTTATGGTTTTTTATTGTAGGCCTACTCTTTACTGTATCTACTTCGTTATTAATTTTCTGTTAAGTGCCTTGAAGCATGTTTTTTTCATGATTTCAGCACCATATATATATTCTGTATTATTATTTTTTATACTGTTTTTTTCCTCGGGGGTCAATTTCATAGAACTGCTTAACGATAAGAAAATTTGTCTGCTTACTTTAGCAGAATAATGTGTTTAGGCGTAAGTGTATATCACTGGTTACAGGCCTCGATCTTAAGAAAAATGGGGGCAGGCCTTCGCTGGGCCAAATCAGAGAAATTGTACAAGGGCTTGCTGGCCAAGTTGGTAGTGACAGTGCAATTTTTTTGAAGGGCATGCTGGACAACTCAACAGGGCATGAGGCCAATGGCCTCGATGGCCTCGGTTAAGATCAAGGCCTGAGAAATAGACAGCCAGCTTCCGCATCCACTATGGATTTGCATTTTGAATAATTTATTTTCCTAACAGTAAGCACCGGAAGGTTAGCATGCCTTTTCCTGTGCTTACGGTTAGCAGCGCTATGTAATGGAAATTGCACAGTCAGCACAGATTTGTCGCGTTAAGCAGCTCTATGTAATTTGGTCCAGCTGATGGATAAGCCAGACAAATTTGTGGTAAGGCTGCTATTGGGGATGAAGCCTTTGTGTGTAGTGCTCCAAACCTCTGGAACAAACTTCCACCTAATGTTAGGAATGCTGCTAGCCTTGGTGGTTTTAAATCAGTGCTGAAGACTCATCTATTCAAACAACCTTTTTACTAATGTGTGTGTGTTTTTTTTTGTTTTTTTTGGTATAATACTTTTTTTGTTAATGAACATTTGTACTGATTGCCATTTTTACTGATTGTTTTTTTGTTTTGTATTCTTTTCCCAATGATTTTAGCAAATTTTAATGTCTTTTTTTAGATTCGTTTGTACTTGTGTACTTTTTATTTATAATTATGCTTGCTATGAGCTTGTGTGAAATGTATGGAATGGGCGCAATAAATGATTATTATTACTGTTATTGATAACTTTTGTTTCTGTTCCCTTCAGCTTGTGAAACCAAAAGCCAAGAAGAGCAAGAAAACAAAGAAGAGTCCCACCCGAACTGATGGGAAAGACGTGAGTTCAAGTCATGAATTCTGTACCCAACCCAAATCCCACTGACTGACTGGTCACAGTACATAAACACTATCCCTGCCTAAGCCCTTGTGTATATAATGCTTGTTGCTGCATTGCAATAAACATTCATTATTTACTGCCTTGCAAATAAACATGTACTGTAACCCAACAAACTGTATGTTGTTCGAAAGAGCATATAATTTTCTTTAATGTGCTACATATTTTGCCATGTTTCCCAGTCGATACCACTAGTAATGAGAGTATAAGGAAAAGACACAAACTTATTGTTCATCTATAGGTTTTCAAATAGCTGGGAAGATGCCGTAGTTGGGCAGTTTTCCGTAGGAAGGCAGATGCTGTAGTTGGGCAGATGTCGTAAATGGGCAGATGCCGTGAAGGGGCAGATGCATAGTTGGGCAGATGCCATAGTTGGGCAGATGCTATAGTTGGGCAGATGCCGTAGTTGGGCAGGGCCCAATTTTATGGCTTGGCTTACCAAAGAATTCTGCGCTTACGGTGCCCTGTAACGTACGTATTGCTATGGGCCGCAGCAGAGCGTAAGCGCAGAATTCTACGGTAAGCAGAGCCATGATATTGGGCCCAGATGCCGTAGGAAAGCAGATGCCATAGGAAGGCAGATGCCGTAAGGCAGATTAGATGCCGTAGTTAGTGTTACTGTATCTTTCTTGATAATTTTGCCCATAAATCAAAATTTACCTGGCAAAAACCAAACGATGGCCCTACCTTTAATTTACCTTGAAAGTCATTTTGATTTTCATTGATGTATTTCTACATGTGTTTCTTTGGTTGTAGAAAATGAAGGACGATTCCCAGTCACAGAGTCTGATGACATAAACCAGTCAGACAGGATCCACTCCCTGATTGATGGACTGACTGGTACGTAGAATGGAAGAGGGCACCAAAGATTTCCCTTCGTCCTTGAAGTAACCAATTGCGTCATACAGACCTTGTGCACGTGACGTCACCGTCCGATTACAATCATTTTGGTGATCACCAGCGCCTATTTCAGTCGCGTGCAACTGTTACAATTATCAGGTGCGCTATGCAAGGTGTGGTATCGAGACAATCACTGCAAAGAAATATCTTCTGCGTTACGCTAAGATATGGGTGTAATGTTGCTGCCCGTCAGGCTGACACGTGTTGATAAGTTTTGTGTATTTTTACCGCATAAAATTTGTTTAAACTCAAAATCCAAAAATCGTCATTATGAAAGTAAGCTTGGTAAGTAAATTCGTTAAGTGACTAGTTTTCAGTTTTCGGAAACGATCACAAAATTCCCGCTCGACTCTGTTTATTATTTACAACAAACATGAACCTTTCTTATGGAGAGGTGATCACCAAAATGGCAATGTTTAAAGCATGTGTGTGATCAGTGATGTACATGTATGTATGACATGATCCACATGTCATTCTGTAGTTACTGAATCAACTAATGCTCATCTAGTAGAAAGATTCTTGAGGCACTGTCCGCGGCTGTGGCTATGGCTGCGGCTGTGGCTGCGGCTGTGGCTGCGGCAGTGGCTGTGGCAGTGGCTGTGGCTGCGGCTGTGGCTGCGGCTGCGGCTGTGGCTGTGGCTGCAGCAGTGGCTGTGGCAGTGGCAGTGGCTGTGGCTGTGGCTGCGGCTGCGGCTGTGGCTGCGGCTGCGGCTGCAGCTGGGGCTGTGGCTGCGGCTGCGGCTGCGGCTGGGGCTGGGGCTGTGGCTGTGGCTGGGGCTGCGGCTAAATCGTCACGTGGACGAAGCAACCTTAGCAACAGCTGTAGCTGTAGCTACCAATTCGGACACGACTTAAGTTGTTCCATAGTAGTCTGTTAATATGTTGACACTGGTTTGTAAATACATATGTAATTAGTGTACTTAAAACAAAGGGTTGGTCAGGGTATCAGTCTCAGTTAAGCACTGAACTCATTTAGTTCTTGCTCTTTTGGTGCAGTGGTCGGCAGGCATCAATAGTAACATCATTTAAGCTGTTGTCAGGAACCATTGGTGGTTTGCCAACATGAGTAACAGATCACTTACCACTTGCACTTGCATTGTAACAAGTTCTTGGAAAATCAGACGAAACATGGCTGGATGGGGGGAGGGGTCTGGAGCCCAATAAGTATGTGTTATTTGATTGTACATGTAATTGGAAATGTTCAGAAATTTTTAAAGTGAAGATTTTGTTTAAACCCATCTATGCTTTGTGAGAGCATATTGACCAACCGTTGATTGTGGATGCATTCACCACGTTATATCACATTGCAGGCTGTAGTGGTGGATGACAACCAGATATTGAAGGGTCAGACAGTAGGAGGGTTGACTGTGTGCTGAGTATTCTTTTATTCCCCACATGATATCTAAAACCACATTGGATGGTTTTGAATGGTCAGACAGTAGGATGGTTAATGTTATACCCAGCGGCCTAGCCAGGATTCCTTCATTGTGGGGCACTGGGGTGTGGTAATGGGGCATTGCCTTTCAGGGGGGAAGCATGGGCCACTTTTTAATGAATCACATTTTTTCAGGGGACACCTCGGGGGCACTGGAAAATTGTGGAAAGCAGATACACCCCCCCCCCCTCACCGACTCCCCCCAGCTGCATTGACATATACTACTCAAAACAGTGTTTTACTCAAAACAGTGTTTTTTTTTTTATGGAAGTCGGCAGACACACAAGGCCAGTAAGCCACTTGAGGTGTGGGCTACAAATCAACTGTCTTTTCCAGGGGCCGTTGCCACATACTCCTGGGGCTGAAACAGGGTTACCCCCTTTACAGTCCGTAAGGATGTAGGCTTGGGTATCATCCATCAGAAGCCTGGCTGGTAGAGCAGAAGGCTCTACCTCCCCAACTTTTACAGAAGCATTTATGGTTAAGTGCCTTGCTCAAGGACACAAGTGTCATGACCGGGACTCGAACCCACACTCCGATGACTCAGACCTCTGTAATGTACACGTGTATGCCCGGTTTCGTCTGATCGCACAAGAACACACATTGACGGGTACATATTCACATTGCCTTTTTATGTAAAGCATGTACTGTGTAGATCGCCCATGTTGATCAGTCATCACGTGGCTGGGTTGAATTTTTTTAAACTGAAGAGGCACTACATTTTAACGAACTGTCTCTTTTTGAAATGAGCAGTAAAACAAACAGATATCTACTTTTTTGTACAAAAGTCTACTTTCCTCAGTACCTTTTTTTTTATATGAAGACATATTTTGGAGACTTTAACAGGACTGATATCAACTCGTTATGGTTAGCTGATGATTATCAAAGGAACACTGTACAAAATGTTTTGATTTTTTTTTAAACATTTGTTTTCATTTGATTGGTTTTGGTCATGGTTTTGGTGACGGATGTTTTTCAGTATTGTATTTTTTTCATGTAAATATAGCAGCAAATGTGTAGCTTTTTAGGGAAAAGAGTTTTCCCACCGGTATTCTTCTGTTGAAAATAAAACCCATTGTGATGTTTGTTACTTGATAAATGAGTTTTTTGTGTATCAGTATAGTACTGCAAATCTGGTAGGTGGTGGTCCAGGGTTGATTTTACAAAGCGCTAAGATTCATCTTAAGTTGAGCTGTCAGCATTACCATTGTAATTTGTATTGTGACATCACACTTTGCTTAGCAACTAAGAGTGATTCGCAGTTAAGATCAATCTTAGCTCTTTGTGAAATTGAGCCCAGGCCTGATGCTTCATGGGGGCAATAATAATAATGATAATAATAGTACACAGTTCTTATAATATAAGTTATCACACAAGCATGAGTGGAATACGGGTAAATATAGCGCTTCTGCCTCCCATATCCCATGAGGCCAAAGGCCGAGTAGGATATGTGGCACAAACGCGTTATATTTTTACGTATTACACGAGCGCGAGTGTGATCACAAGTTTATCTGCCAGTCAACTGGAAGATAATACAACTTTGAGCGTTATTTGATGAAGGGCAAAACGTACGATGCGCAAATTTTTGAACGTCAGTTTGCACTGTCCATATACGAAGCGTGACAAATGATACTCAATATACGAAGAGTACAATATAGACTACTTGGAGTATGATATGGTTTAATATCACACTCCCGTTCAGCAATCTGATTGGAGGATTAGCTCGTCGTGGAAGATAAAGCGCTTTATCACACCCGATGGGCGTATCAGTGTTTTTTTTCCCTGCAAAGGTATTCAGAGTTACTTTTGCTGTGGCGCAACCTGCAGCCAATAAAACCAGGAACACCGGGGCGAACCCCTTCTCTTTACGATAAGTTTACTGGGTCTTTTTACGTGCATTACACAACACACAGGACCTACAGCTTTAGGTCTCATCCGAAGGATGCAGCAATAATGGTTAAATGTCTTGCTTAAGGACACAAGTGTCACGACTGGGACTCCAACCCACACTCTGCTGATCAGAAACACCAGAGCTTGATTCCGGTGTTCTTATCCACTCGGCCACGCCATGCCCCCCGTCCCCTTCCCTGGTGATTGCTTTGGTGCCCCTTGAAATGTTCATAGTATAAATTTACATTTCCCTATAATATAGAGGTGCCCTTTATGCAAGGTTTGCCCTTAACTTTTTCAGTGATCGCCAGTGGGACCAGATGGGGACATTTTTCAACACTGAACAAGCCAGGTTGTCGCTTGGACTTGGAGTGAATTTTGACTGGTCCTCTGGTGTTTTAACTGGTATTTGGCGGCCAGTAGACCACTGTTAAGGGAGAACGCTGCTATAGTATCAGGCCCGGTGTTTGGATTGGAAGGTATTACGTTTTGTGTGGTATGGCTTGAAATAACCAACTATGTTTTCTCCAAACGCCTAACAAGTTTGACCCTATCAAACCTATTGGGAATAACTGGCTTGGCATTTCACAGTGGCAAACGGAGGCCCTGGGCCCAATTTTATAGCACTGCTTAACGGTAAGCAAATGTTTGTGCTAACTATAGCAGACAAATTTGCTTGAAGCGTTAGCGCATTGTCACAGGTCAGTGCACGCGTTACCAAACCCCTTGTTAAAGCCCCCAGCTCAACATTGGTAAACTGTCTGTAAATGCTTCCCTTCTTTGCACAAATCAAGATATTTGTAACAAAACCAACCTGTGAAAATGTCAGCTCATTTTGTATTTTGTTGTTTCATTTGCGAGAAAACGGTAAAAATGCATTCAGCATTTTTTGTACAGATATATAGTTTGTGAGAAACGAGTGAAACAGTTAGTTTTTATCTCTTTAGTCAGAAACCAGATGTTTGCATGTGAAGGGGTTTTTCAGTATTTTCTAGTGACTCCAATGAACGATTGGGCGCCAGTGAGTCACATGAAGTGTGGGTACCGGTCTTTGATAGTTACTAATGTTGTCCGCATGCTTTAAACGCTAAGATACAATAGAATGTGTGAACATGACGTCACCGAGTACATGTAGGTCACCCTCACATAGAGGTTAAAAGGTTACTGACTGGCCCATCCTGTGCAGCCGTGTGTACATTCAAGCTTAGTGTACATAGCCATTTTTTCCCCAAGTTTTACCTTGACGTTTATACCTTTGAAGCCCTTTTCACACTGAAGAGCTAATTCCCAGGAAATAAAACCCCAGAAAATTCCTGTGGTATTTTAACACCAACGCCAACCCATGTTCATTTCACACTTGATCAGTTTTCCTGGGGAAAAATGAGTACTCAGCAGCGGCATAACCAGAAGAGGCCTGGGGTGGCTTGAGCCCCCTGCGCTCAGAACTCACGCTCCCACCCCTTCCCCCCCCCCCAAACAAAACCAAAAAAAACAAAACAAAAAATGTGATTAAAAAAATGCACTAATGAATGGTTTGATGCATTAATAGCCCCCCAAAGTCTTTTCCCCGCTCGTGGTCCCCCCCCCCCAAATGAAAATATCTGGATACACCACCAGTAATTAGTATGCTAACCCCAGGGTTATATTGCTTAACCCTACTCCAAAGCAGGGATAGCTGTTTCCCAGGAAATTCCCAGGAGTTTACCAGGGTTAGCAACTCAAGTGTGAAAAGGTCAACCAAATTTTCCCAGGATTTTACCGCGAAATACTTGTAGACTAAAAGGGGCTTCAGATGATCAACAAGTTGACTCCTGAACTAAATCACGACCTGTTAGACACGAATAAAGGGGCAAATGCAACTGGTGCATATATTTATTTTTATAAAACAACGGCAGAACTATGAACTAATTCTAAACAATACCTTTTGATTAATTTAAAAATCCTTATGAACAGTAAACAAGTGTCCCACCCCAAATTTCCCAGAGCATTTTCCTCCATGCCCAATCCCTAAATGTCCAACCCTTAGGTGGAGTGTCGTGGCCAAGCGGTCTAGTCTGCCGAACTTAAGTTCTGTAATTTACAGAATAAGGGTTCGAATCCCAGCCTGGCCAGTCATGACACTTGTGTCCTTGAGCAAGACACTTTACCATAATTGCTTTGGCCTTCTGATGGGACCTTAAGCCATAGGTCCCGTGTACTAGGATGGGTAGTGCACGTTAAAGAACCCAGAACGCTTATCGAGAAAGATTTACCCCGGTGTTTCTGGTTCAGATCGCAAGCATCCTCATCTACAAGTTACCTCAGGCTTCTGAGTCACAGTGATTAACTTTGCTTTTGAGGCATCCTTGGTTTCATTACCAGAAATTAATAATAATAATAAAAATAATTATAGTATCTTGGTATACTTTCAAAGTCCTACAAAAAGAAGGTAATGCACATGAACAATTTTTTCCATTTTGTTTTGAAAAAAAACGGCAGATTAACTAGTTACAAAATAAGTAAAACTTGAAGCTATGTATGGTGGAAACAGATAATAGGGGGCAAGCTTGTGGCAACACCATGTGATAAATCTCTTTTGATTGGGGTGGCTCTGAGAAGAGCCTGTTTGTACTGGCCGTTTTGAAGAGTATACGTCATCCGAGAAGTCCCCTTGATCCACTGAGCGAAAGTAGTAGTAGTCCTGGCCAATTTCCTACCTCCCCAGGTAGTACTTAATAAGCAGGACAGTTCTTTTCAGAACTAAGTTGTCCCCCCCCCCAGAATTCTGAAATCTACTCCGCGGTAGTAGAATAACAATAGGACAAGTTCTCACAAGAACAATCTACTGTATATATCAAAGTAGATATAATCACATGGTGTTACCGCAAACCAAATATACAGTATACTTTGGTCGAGAATGTTCCAGAAGATGGCCATAGTACAAACAGTTACCTATGTTCCAACAGCCCTATGTTCCGACACCATTGCAAATGTATGTTTTAAACCCTCACACTCACCCTCACCCTAACCCTAGAATCATGTACATGTAGGTCATGAGGGGTTATTGAAACATAGAGCAGTCAACAGACAAACCAATCCTTCTCAAACTCCGCATACCTTGCAGGGAAAAATACTGAGCACTTTGAGACGCCCATCAGGTGTGATAAAAAGCTATACAAGAACTGCGTATTATAATAATAATAATAATAATAATTTGGGAGGCTAATCATCCTTACTAGCAGCTGAGAAGCTGAATTGCGAAGGACGTGGCTTCAACGTGTTCAACTGCAGGCATTCAAGGGCGCCCTTGGCAGCCAGCCACATCAACCCATATATGACCACGGAGCACAGCCTGAGATCGAAAGTGTTTGGTTTTTCCGGAGGGAGGAAAACCGGATGGCCTGGAGAAAAAACCCTCATGGCACAGGAGAGAACCAACGCACAGCTCTACTCACATATGGCCCTAGCCAGGACTCGAACCAGGGACACATTGGTGAGAGGCGAGCGCTTTACGCACAAGCCACCCATGCCACCCAAATTATTATATTTATAGTTTTGTGTTTTGTGGGTAAGGATCCTGGTGAAGCACTCTTGGGTGTTCAGTGAGACTTGCAGAGACACCATGTACATAAAGTGGTTTAGGGGAGTCGGGGGATAAAGCAAACTCTTCCCTCGAACCTTGGCGCTATTTGCAGCTCTGAGAAAATCATTCCTAGACAAAATTGTAGCGATCCATGAAACCCCGCCCACATTAGCATGTTCACAATCAAATGATGCTCATGTGGGTTAAAAACTTTTGCCACCTGCATTTCCATCCGAGCAACTGCCAAGCAGTACGCTCGTAGTGCGCCACAAACAAAATGCAGCCATCCAAAAGCTTGGCAGCTTCTATAATACTCATTTTTCAAAGGTGTTTCTAACCTGGCACATTTTCGGCATCGACAGTTCTGATTGGTCAATGTATTGGGCAGAGGTTAAGAGATGGTTTAACTTTCGTTCAAAAATGTCTTGATGAGCAAAGATTTCAACACCCTCTGCCACCCCCCCCCCCCTTAAAAAAAAAAAAAAAAGAACAACGAAACACAAGGGGTACCTGATTGGCAGCATTACATTGTAGCAGCAGTACTTTTGTAACATTATTCAAACCCAGACGAAAGAGAAACTTATTGCCTTCAGAAGCGATTTTCCCTTCCCTTTTCATCAATGTTATTGAAATCCTTACGATTTCAAGGAAGGCTTAAAAAAATAAGGTGTTACCAGCCATTATTGCCATAAAGTTAATTTTAGTTTTCTATTTTTACTTCTACTGAACTTCCCCCAAAACAACTAGCCGTTTTAACCAGTGACAACTCTGATAACCAGCCCGGTCTATTTTAAATTTACAACAACAATCTGATGCAATCTTTTTTTCTGAAAGCATTCATTAGAAAAAAACAACAAATTAAAAAATAATATATATCACACTTAAATTCTCATCTTCATAAAGCAATCTTACTGGATGGAGAATCGAGTATCCTAAGAATTTATTACCCAATAAAAAAAATAAATAAATATGACAATCTCAAATTCCCAGCCAATTATTGGCCAACTTGAGCAATACTGTAATTTTTTTTATGATCTTAACTCACAGCTCTCCATCATTGACTTTATTGATTTTAAGTTAATTTCATTAGTTTGTTTACCCTATGACTAACACTGATCATCCAGCACTTAAATGGCAAATAATGACCACGCCTTCAACAAATTTGAACACCTGTGGGCTTTTTGACATAAGATGTAGACTCAAGCTCTGGCTTAACAACTTTATAGCCGTTCTTTTTTTTTTCTTCTTTTAACGACACCATTTTTTTGAGAAAACTTGAATAGCTGAAACACTGAGAGAATGATTCCAAGTTCCGGACAAATTTAAATTACGAGAATACCTAAGAAAAACGCTGTTATTCTTGAAAGCAAGTCATTAATCCTCCCATGATAGTCTGGTAACCACAGACTACCACAAAGTACCATAACCTTCTAGGCTATAAGGTGGGGTGTCGTAGCCGGGCGGTTAGGAGCACCAGACTCAAGCTTTGGTGTTTTTGATCAGCAGAGTGTTGGTTCGAGTCCCGGTCTGGACACTTGTGTCTTTAAGCAAGACACTGAACCACTATTTCTTCGTCCTTTGGATGGGACGTAAAGCCGTAGGTCCCCTGTGTTGTGTAATGCACGTAAAAGAACCCAGTACACTTATCGTAAAGAGAAGGGGTTTGCCCCGGTGTTTCTGGCATGGTCTGGCAGCGAAATGCGCCACCTCACCTTGTATCCCTTTCAAGGTGTTGTATTATGCTTGCTTCGTCTCATAAAATCATTCGTAACAATCTCCACTCCACAAGATTTGATAATTCAGCGCCAGGAGTGTCATTTATGACAGACATGGCGCATTATAGATGTACAGTATTATAAATCCCAGTCATATCTTGTTGTGCCTCCCCCCTGGCCCCCAATCAATGTTGGCTCTCATTGCATGGTCTGCGCTCCAGTTGGGATTACCAACATTGAGTAGGCTAGCAGGGGGACGGGGGAGAGTATTATCATCAACTGTCGCAGTACTCCAAACATTTTAGCCGGAAATTATAGCATTTGGTGCGCGCATGGGTTTCTTCTGTTTGTACAGCTGGTATTATCCGGAAACCCCATGCCTTGTGTACTGTGGACTTCAGTCTCCACAGTCTCCTGTGGAGTCTTGTGGCAAGGGCCAGTCGGGCAGGAAAGTGCACTGAAGAGTAATAGGGTTTTAATTGAAACTGAAAATATCCCATAATAAATATACACATATGCAGACAAATCCAACTGCTACTCAGGAAATTCCTTACAGATAAAACTGTCTGTGATTTTTCCTGATTTGAGTTTTGTTTTCATTGAAATCGTTCTCGCAGGGTGTGATTTCATGTTAAAGACAGACGCAATTTTGTTTCATTTTAAAGCGATGGCTGGCCAACCATCGCTTGCAGAACAAAATGGGTTATGTTTATATACACGAATTCTTCATCTGCAGGGAAAATAACCACTCCAGATTTTTGCCAATATCTCGACAGCGCAACCACCTTTTGAAATCAAATTTTCACAGGGTAATTTTTTGGTATATATCTACAATCAGAAGGCGTTGAAACCAACGTGCAATTTCAAATACCAATAATGTATAACTTCTCTTTAAATAACACGCAATCTTATTCAACTGGAGCTGGATCCAATGTCATCAAGCTGCTCAAGCAGAAAATACTGCTTAACAAAATGAGCAGGATACCGCCAGTTCACAGATGGTGCATGTGACACGGTAATTTGGCTGGTAACCTCATTCTGGTAAGCATAATCTGTTTTGTGCTTAAGCGGCTGTATGAAATTGGGACCTGAGCGTGGGACCAATGCATGCGTATTACATTTTGACTTACCTACAAGATAATCCGACTTCTTATAAATTATGGTTGCATTTACAGACACTTCAAATGGTGTACACATTCTTTCAGTTGATTTTGTTGGATTTTTATTTTAGACTTTTAATTTTTTTTCGGAGGGGGGGGGGGAGAGGAGGTTTAGCATGCTTGATGTTTAGTCACTCGTGTCTTGCACGTAGATCGTCTCTTTTTGTGCCAGGCCAAAGCTCTGTATTGTAGTGACGTCATCCGGCGCAGGGATGGGCTGGGAGGGCAAGACCCTTCGCGGATAATTTGTCATGAGTTTGAACTCAGGTGGGGCGTCGTCCTGTACAAACACAAAGTCGTATACAACCTGCGGAAAAAGGCAAAAGTGATATTAAAGTAAATAGTATACACATATGGACTGGCAATGAGGGCAATAGTGCACGTCTATGCAACCCGAGGGCCTGTGAGTGACCAGGAGAGGGTCCTATTTCCCGAGGCCGAAGGCCGAGGGAAATAGGACCGTCTTCTGGTCACTCACAGGCCCTTGGGGTGCATAAGCGTGCACTATTGCCTGAATAATGTCAGTCCATATGTGTTTTATAACACACCTCAGTCCAAAATGCCATGTGAAATAAAATTTATTTTCAGGACGCACGGTTTTACAACGGTAAACTGTTATGAGCATTGTGAACCTCTTGAGGGGGCTGTTTACCAGTTAATAGTTTTTGGGTTTTTGAAACTATCCCCCGCTTTGCAAACTATTTCCCCCAAATGAAGCGCATGCGGTGGGCTGACGCGCGTCAAGTCCACGGTGGTGCAGATTTCATGCACTAGGCTATATTAGTTCACCCCACGTGACCGTGTTTCAGCCAATCAGGATAAAGAACCAGTGAGAGGTGTGTTATAATAACAATTATTTTGTTTTTTACCCAACACCGATTGTTTTTTAGGGGGTGTTCTTATATAAAAAGGAGGTCGCATTAGTAACCCAGACGATTGATTAATTATTAATACAGGGATGAGATTTGACGTATTATGTGAAAATTCCTGGAAAAATGGCTTGCTGGCCTGGGTTCCCTCTTATTTAAAAATTTGCAGTTCTTATATAGCGCTTTATCATACCCGATGTCTGTCTCAAAGTGCTCAGTGTTTTTTCCTGCAAGGTATGCAAAGTAACGTTTCTTAAGTATGAGACCTGTTCTTTTACATAACATGTAACGATTTACAAGGTGCTGTGGCGCAATCTGCAGCCGATCAGACCAGGAAAACAAGGGCGAACGCCTTCTTTTTGCGATAAAAGCACCGGGTTCTTTTACATGCATTACACAACACACGGGACCTACGGCTTTACGTCCCATCCGAAGGATGCGGCAATAACGGTTAAGTGTCTTGCTTAAGGACAAAAGTGTCACGACCGGGACTCAAACAAAATGGACCATCCAATAAAGAGAATCTTTGTTCTCTTGGCATTCTCTTGGTATTATAAGAGTGGAGTGTCGTGGCCGAGCGGTTAAGATCACTGGACTCAAGTTCTGGTATAGTTGGCAGCAGAGTGTGGGTTCGAATCCCGGTCACGGCACTTGTGTCCTTGAGCAAGATACTTTACCATAATTGCTTTGTCCTTCGGATGGGACATCAAGCCATAGGTCCCGTGTACTAGGATTGGTAGTGCATGTAAAAGAACCCAGAACACTTATCGTGGAAGAGTAGGGGAATTACCCCGGTGTTTCTGGTTCACAGAGCAAGCATCCTTATCTACAGGTTTCCTCAGGCTTGAGAGCTACAGTGATTAAGTTCACTTATGAGGCATCCTTGGTTTCATTACCAGAAATAAATATAATAAGAATTGTCAAGTCAGGGTTTCTCTGAACCCTCAAAGAAAAAACATTCCAGCATTCCGTCAAAAGAATCCATCCAGGGGGACGGGGCCACAAAAAAAAAGAAAGATTCCCAGCAGCAACTGGTCAACAAACGTTGACGTGGCATAATGGTCAAGACAGTATGGCACATATCCTTCAAGGGTTCAGTAAAAAAAAAACATCCAATTCAAGCAAACCTAAGCTTTTGTAAGGTGGATTTTGTATGATCTAGAGGGGGGTATGGGCAACCTCGTCCCCGGGGTGTGTTGAGCAGTACGAGGTTGATCGCTCTCTCACCCTGGTATTTGATCATTTGCATATCCAAAATTTTTGGATACGTATGCAAATTAGAATAGTCTGGCTGCTTTTCGAAATTCACATTTTCGTCATAGTCTCGTTGCCTGGTACCAGATTTAATAGCCTGTTTAACGTTTGTTTTGCCGGCGCCGGCTGTTTTGACTTTTAAATTGAAATTAAACAAAGGTAAAAATTTGGTTGTTGATGTTAAAACAAACAATACAAGTATAAACATTGAAATACCGCGACCAAGCATGGAGGAGGTAGAGTGCATTTTATTTTTACATGTAGTAAGTCACTGTCGACTGCTGTGAACTGAATCGAATGTACAACTGTATGTGTAATTCTTCTATATACTATGAATATGGAACATATGCTAATATTGTAAAGTCGTTGTCCAATCAGGGTCCAAGTAAGGAGTTTCCATCCCAGGGTTTACATAGTAAACCATGGGGACGAGGTTGGGGGTATGGGTTTAATCGAATATTGAACACTTTACCTGAAGAGGATCTGTCTTGAGGAAACGCCGTTCTAGTCTTGTGCCACATGGTAGCTTGACGACTATGCGGATTGCTTCTGGATCTTGTGGATCTGGCTCTGCAGGAAGACTCGCTGCTTTGGCTAGCTTCAATTCTTCCCTCTCCTAAACGGTAACATCCAGTATTATTTTCGTTATTACAGAACTTGATCTCAAGAGAGGGTTGAACCACAAACACTATAAACCTCTAATATGCCATAAAACTGAGCCTCAACCGAAAAAAAAGCGAGTTACTAGTCAGAGGTAATTTGGATTGGAATCGCTAACCTTGACTTTCCTCTGCCTCTCATGTTCCTTCTCCAATTGCTCCTCCAGCTCCTTATCTTTCCTGTCTCGTTCCTCCCGACGTTTCCGCTCCTGAACAACGAATAACATTTAGAACACATGAAACAGGCACGCCACTTCTCGGCTGATTTTCTTTTCTTGGTTTTTTTTTAAGGTCGTGGAAGACTGAAAACACTGTGCAAAGTTTGTGTGCTCTGCCGTTGCCCTGTGTGTTTGCAACCTACACAGTTGCATGTCTGCCAACCGAGCTAGTGTACCTTACCACAGATGAAATGCATACGTAATAATAATACTGGGTCCTTAAAGACCTGTAGGGCACATATCCGGTGGGCAAGATCACGTTGCTTTACAACATAAATACCGGCATCTTATATAGCACACGTATCTACAAACAACAGACCGATTGCGGGACCCGCGTCACGTGACCTCTTGTTGGTATTAAATGTAAACACACACGACGTCCTCCATAGGAAAGTGCGGTACGGTCCACGATGATTGTTGCATTTAGTTTATTCGATCGAGGCTTTCCTTGCTTGAAATCTGTGAAAAATATTCCAGGGTTTGTACCAGAGACCTTCTAGTGGCTAAATAAAGCCAGTAAGGACAGTTCCAGCAAGTTTTGGAAATTGTACAAGTAACGTATAAATATGCACGAGGTGTACTAATAGTGCACGATGGAAAGTTTAGGTCAGACGACCGCGATCACACACTTTTCAACACAAAAACTTCAAAGTTTTGAAGCTGAAATCATCCAAAGAAATTGCTTTCCAAAACTGTGTGATTCCTTTGCCTATTTGAAATTTTGCAAGGCTAGGTATAAATGCTCACTTTTCTGGCGTTCTTTACCCTGTCAGCATGTAAGGGGGCGGGGCTTAATGGATCAGTCTATTCAGTTTCTCAGCTACGGGAAAGGATGATTAGCCTCCACTCCCCCCCACCCCACAAGAAAAGTCAGTTCTTACCTTTTCCCTGTCTTGTCTTAGAGACTCGTGGTACGCCTCGTCCTGTTGCTGTCTGAGTGTATTAGTCTGGTCCCGTTGCTGCCGCTCATGTCTCATAGCAACCAGGTAGGCCTCTGTATCGTTCATGACGCGGGTGAGTCTGTCCACCAGATCCTGAGGCTGGACTGGTCCGGCTATTCTCTGGACGACGGTCATCTTGTTGTCTCTCAGGACAATCAGGGCAAGGAATGGGTAGGTCGACTCCCTCAGCGCTAATGACACTGTCAGATTGGAAGGAAACAAGTATGCGTTTAAACCATTTCTGCCTGACTGGTCACAGTACATAAACAAGCTGCCCAAGCCCACAAGGCACTCACTGCTGCATTACAACAGGCCTTGATCCTAACCGAGGCCACTGAGGCCATTGGCCTCATGCCCTGTCGAGTTGGCCAGCATGCCCTTCAGAAAAATTGCACTGTCACTACCAACTTGGCCAGTATGCCCTTGTATAATTTCTCTGATTTGGCCAGCAAAGGCCTGCCCCCAGACTGGATCAGTCTATTGACCCAATTCACCTGACGTCATCATCACATTTATCTTAGGAGCACCATTTTGGGAGTCAATGTCCCCGTGTGCTCAACATAGCAAAGTGGATAGATATTCGCTGCCTTATGGAGACATTAGACAAAAAGGGAAAGCAAGGAACAATGTATCTCTGTAGGGAAATTCTAAAGAGAGGGCTGCTCCACAAGGAATATTGTGTACAAAGTCTATGGGAGGATGTTAACTACAGGGACAAAGGAAAGAGCAAAAGAAGTCTCCACAAGGATGCAAAAATAGGAATGGGTGTTCATTTTAGGTGATGACACATATAACCATAATTTTTAAATGGCGTGAGTGGCAGACAGCAGCCGTGCGTGACGCTGGTGCAGGTGCCAATAAGTAGTTTGGTTAAATCGCCATGGATTTTTCTTTATTTTTAAAGAAGCTTTCTGAGCCGTGCAAGAACTGGCAGACAGTTTCAATCCAAACATTCCCTCTTTACCTCTGTATCCCTCGGGAGTGTTAGTTGACGCAGCCCAGAAGAGCATTCTTGTATTGATAAAGTCACAGACATCGGCGTTGCATAACGTCTCCCTGTCCAATCAAATTTCATTTCATTTCATTTATTGATATCACAGGATAAAACATTTTTACAAATAAAACGTACAAAAATAGATACATGAAATGTTAAAATTATAAAATGGCTTCAAGGAGAAACGATCCCAAAAAATACACTAACAGACAAACCAAGACAAAACAGTGCCTCCTGAAGATCGCAAAAAATCAGACTAAACTACTGTTGAGTTGCTCTGCAAGCACTGACCGAAAAAAAAATAAAAAATTGTAAGGACAATAATTCTACAACACCCCCAGTAAATAAACTTACATATCAACCAGATTAAACCAAGTGGGATTTAAAACAGTAGTTAAAACTAATTAACAAAAATAAAATTTAAATATACAAAAATGACAACCCCTTCATCATGAGAATGGATGTCCTGTGGGAAATTTCTTTTTCTAAAGTAAAGAAGTGTCAGTAAAAAATTGGACATGAGCGTGATGCATGATACTCAAAGTAAGCCGAGTGCAATCATACTGGGAGTAAGATATGGTTTATTATCACACTCCCGTTGAGCAATCTGATTGGAGGATTAGTGCGTACTGGAAGATAAAGAAATAATAACTGCATTCTTTAAAACCCTCCCAAAATGTCTGTATCATGTATGCCTCCTGAACATTTATGCTGCGTTGTTCTTAAGAATTGATATTTTTGAGATTTATGTTCAGGGCTCACCCTTAGCACTAGCCCGGCGTACATTGTCTAGTAAAAACTGCTAGGGGCTAGTAAACACCACTTCTCAACTTGCCCTGTGAGCTACTAAAAATTGTGCAACTTACTTGTTTATAATGCTCATACTTCTTCCTTTTCAGATGTGAATAATTCATTTTAGAAATGTGTTCATTTATTTTTGAGAGTGTGAATGTAACGTCATTTGACCGTTAAATTGGTTGTGATCACAACAAGAACTTCTTGGCTGGGGGCAAGTAAAATGCACAGTTTACTAGCCCACTGGGCTGATTTACAAAAAGCTTAAAAGTGCAAGGCCTGATGTTTTTTCCAAAAGATAATGATAAGAACTTACCGACAGAAGACTGGAGTGTCTTCGTGATCAGCTCCATGTAAATACACAAGAAGGAACTTGAGTTCTCGTTTCGCATCAGTCAATGCCTGAAACGACATGTGGACAGAATATTAAACTATGTTAATAAAGAGGATACATGAACATGTGCGTTTATTTATACAGAGATATCGATTTTGAAAATCAGTAAATAATGTTTTATTTAAAATATCGTGAAATCGAACATCAGGAGCCATTTCTAATTTCGTTGTTGTGATTTTTGAATGTTTATAATTCAGCATTGGATTATCTGCCGTATTGACATTTTTTTCCCGCTATACGCCCTCATTGCTCATTGTTGGTAACTGCGTGACAGAGGCCACCGAGGCCATTGGCCTCATGCCCTGTTGAGTTGGCCAGCCTGCCCTTTAAAAAAATTGCACTGTCACTACCAACTTGGCCAGCATGCCCTTCTACAATTTCTCTGATTTCGCCAGCAAAGGCCTGCCCCCGTTTTTCTTTAGATTGAGGCCTGGTTAAATATAGTTCACCTCAATATTACCCCCACTCCACTCTCTGTGTTGTCCACATTGCTAGGTCTACTACGTCTTACCTGACTGTATGTACCGTGGTAGAACGTCGGATGTTGATTTCCATACTGTTCATTAAACTGCTGTATAAACGAGATGACATCACCCACAGGGTCTGTCACTATACGCCGAGGGTCTGGACGGAAAAATCTCATGAACCACCGGACTAAATCGAACAATGAGATGGAGATGAAGCGAAAGGGGAACAGAAGGAGCATGTAGCCCCATTCCAGCAGGGACTGAGGTTGATGGGGTCGTTGAACTGTGTACACCCTAAACAAAAAAAGGAGTTAAAAATGGTTGAACTCTTTCAAGTTATACCTGGGAGACTTAGGCTATTTCTTGTTTTTTATCCTGCCCATGAGCCTTTAGAGGGTCTACATGATCTTACAAAGCTTTGCTAAAAACAAAACCCTGCCTTTGTTGTGGTGCCGCCTCTGCCAGCAGACTGGCAAGGTCATGACCCTTGAGGCTAAGAGTCTTATGTTGACAAAGCAGGCACTGAGTAGCAGTACCCTCCAGCGTCGGTGTACGTAATCCCTCCCAGAAGGTGAACGAACTAAGCTTTGTCATTCAACATGGGTATGGTGTTTCTAGATGGTATGGGGGTAGATGTTATGGAATATCTTCTTTTTTTTCCCTGTAACCCTAAATCCCTATGTGTTTTTGCTAGAAACCATACAAAAATCCGCCAAAATCAATTAGTTGCTAGACAGTCAGTATGCAACTGTTCCGAGTCAATCATAATCAACCAGTAAACAAAATCAATCAGTACTTCTATAGGGGTGAATGACCAACGGCATCAAAATCAACCAAATGTTTCAATCCAGTGGTGTACTGGATCAATCGAAATCAAGCAAAACCAGCCGATTGATTTTGATGGATTTGGTACCGTTAGGGTTAACACTCATGAGTAAAGTTATTGAAAAGTTTGCATAATCATGTGGTTAATTACAGTAGGGGCACAAATGGTACAAGTGACACGTGGCATTTCGGCAGGTGAACCTTATTCTGATTTAAGTAAAACTGTGTTGTGCTGAGATAGTTTTTGTGCTTTTGAAATGAGGTAACAACATAGGGAGACTATTTGTCTGAGTAGGTCGAAACTGTGGATGAGGCGCCCCCACACCATTCAACCCCATGGTCTGAACATCCAAGAAGGAAATGATTCATTACTTTTTGTCTTTGCCTTCTCCTTTTTCCACAGATGTCCCCCTTTAGAAATCTGTCTCGTTCACTAATTAACTTTTTTACCACCTTTGATTTTGTCTTTTGTGTTTCCAACCTCTTGTGGTCAAACCAGACCCTTCCCACAAACCCACCCCTCCCCCCTTTGTCTCCCTCTTCATTGTTCATCCCTAGCATCTTCTGACTGCTTTCTGCCTCTCTCTTTTCACTTCTTTCCACTTGACTGCTTTTGTTACTCCAGTATACTTGTACGTGTGTGTTGTGTTGTCATTAGCCTTTGAGAAAGACTCAGCTGGTGTCGAAATGTGAGGCCATTAAAAAAAAAATGTGAAATAAAAAGTGTTTTAAAACAGTTTTGTCAGAAATCGTAAAATGAAAAATAAAATAGTAAATGTGTGACAAATCGCAAAAAAGGTCGCCAAACTCGTCCATGTTAGGACTGGAAGTTACCTTTGGTCAATGGAGTTTGCATTAACTTCTGGAGGTGGGGTTTCAATCGGAGTTCTTGGTGTGTCAAACACAGTAGGTCTGCCTTCAGACACGTTGAGTGTATCCTGTACAGCAGTCTGTCAACAACGAAAATAAATCCATCACTAATGGACGAGTAAATTAGTGGATCAAGGGGTGGAGGGGGGGGGGGCGACTTGATTTTATTCAGCGCTTCATCTACGGGCGCCTCAAAGTGCATATATTAATATTTTTAAGACAGGTTTTTCGAAGATTTTGAATTATGAGACATATCTATGTAGCACCTTATAAGGGTTTACAAGCCAGAAACACCAGGGCAAACCCCTTCTCTTAGTGATGAGTGTAACTGGGTTCTTTTACGTGCATTACACAATGCACGGGATCTACTGCTTTACGTCCCATCTGAAGGACGAAGCAATAATGGTCAAGTGTCTTGCTTAAAGACACAAGTGTCAAGACCAGGACTCGAACCCACACTCTGCTGATCAGAAACACCAGTACAGAGCTTGAGTCCGGTGTGCTTGACCGCTCGGCCACAACACAACCAATATAAACATGGACTAGCAATGAGCTCACTAGTGCAAGTCTATGCACCCCAAGGGACTGTGAGTGACCAGAAGAGGGTCCTATTTAGCAAAGACGTGCACTAGTGACAAAATTATGCCAGTCCATATGTTTTAGAACACACATCAGTCCAAAATATGAAGTAAGTATAAAAGACATTCTTCAGGGTTTTATGACTGAACTATTTTAGTACAACAATTCACCCATGAGCAATTCAACAATAAGCAATTCAACAATTGAAGGAAGGCTTTTAGTACAAGTAGTTTCCCTAGATTCTTATAGTTGCTGGTCACTGTTCACATCATGAGAGGGCGCTGTAACCAATCAAAAATTGTGAGTACATTGACCAATAACAATAATATCTTCACTATCCCCCGAGTGAGATAAGGTTGGTCGCAATGTGTTACCTAGCCTGCACAAGTCACCCTCAGGAGACAAAGCATATAGTGTTATCGCAAACTAAAAACCTTATCGATACTCCATCATCGGACATGCCACTTTGTAATTAAAAAAAAGCAGAGGAATGGCCAAGCCCACAAAACTTTTCAGTTTTTTATGACAAGTTTTTAAAGAAAAAAAGAGGAAATCAAAAAGGCCTGTACCATTCAATGCCTCAAATCTTATAGGTCTAACGCAATGGTTTGTTAAACCTGCACACTACAAAAGGAAGTTGTGTTGATTTAAGCCTGGTTCATACTCCACGCGAGTGGCGAAAGCGAAGTGAATTTTCTCGCGTCACAAAGTCTATTGAAAAACCCAAAAATTCATTAAAAAATTTACCCAGTCAGTTTTCCTTGTGGTTTATTGATTACAACTGAAAAACAGCGCGAGTACTGAATTGTTGCGTCACCAAAAATTTGCTTCACCTTCGCTTTCAAATAAAGTATGAACTGGACTTTATGCAGAAATATTGAGCATTTTCCATTGTTCTTGGCATTCTCAAATGAACAAACGAACAGAGCCTGACTTTGCGTCAGTTTGAACGACGAACTCCTTTTAATGCTAACACTAGTAACAGATGTACCTTTGATTAGCAAAAGGTCTGGATCGGACATGACATTTGATAAAGTCTGACAGACTGTACCTCTATATTCCAGCTGTGTCTCTGTAGGATGGAACGACATTCATCTGTATCCTCATTGCCCGTTAAATCCTGTACAATCAAGTCACAGTTTATACAAGTAAATTCAAGTGTTTTAAATGAACACTAACCACTAGTTTAACGACAAAAACACAAGATTGGTAATTGGATTTGGTTTGTGCCTAAAATACATCGATTTGGAGGACAGAAAATAATCGTAAGTACAATTAAATGCATCTTTGATATCTTGAGTTGAGAAGCCAGTCAAGCCAGTCCAGCTTTTTTGTTGAGTCTTTGTCATAATTCAAATTTTTTTAAGAGGGTATCACACATTCGTATTAAATGCACTTTATCACAGCGATGCGCTAGTACAACCGATAAAGTCAAAATCTCAAAAAAGGAGTACAGTGCCCCAGGGCCCAGTTACTTTGCTAGGTCTAACGGAGTGTCAACCTGGTTTCAGTACTCAGTAAGGATTGCTGTTAAATAAAAGTGTTACTGAGTGTTAGTGTTAGCTTAGTTTAGTGTCACTGTAGTTCGGCCTGGCTGACTTAAGCTGCCTGGCATTGGCATACTGCACTGCCACTTCTCGGCATGAAGAATCATGCAGACATTTCATCGCGCGGCTGGAACTTTTTCGCATTCATGCTCAAACAAACTAAAAATGGCATTAGCGATTAGCGGTGTCAAGCCCAACGTAGACGTGAAATGGCTTATTTTGTATGATTTCAACACTGAATGATTGAATGATTTTGTAATCGTTCAAAGTGCCTGTTCCTCTCTGTATACATTCTGTCAACCTTTCTGGACAGGTAAAGATATAATTTGACCTGAATTAAGGACGATAAAGTGGCAGCCGGATACGGAATTTTTGCCCTCCACTATAATAAATTTTTCAATTTCAATATTCATGATGATTTTTAATTTTAATTTTTTCGACACACATTCGATTCAGACTCAGAGTCTTTTGAGGCATAAACGTTACTCTCACAAAATACAAGAGTCGTAAGGAATATTATTCCTAAAGATCCCTACACAACATTACCTGAAATTGTATGAGTTTTTCTGTTTGCTCAGCTGTTATTTCATCATCCATATTTCCTTCACCGTAGTTCCCGTTGTACTCCGCCATGTTGTCTACAAATTTATTGAATTGATGAAAGGGCGCCACCCCGTGGCCGTGTTTTGCCTCAACATGTAAACAAAGGACCGATGATATTAATACTTGGACCAAGCTTGGACCGAGCGAACAATGAACTTTGTATGATTTTGGTTACGGATCTTCTACTAGTTTAACTATTCAAACTGCAGTTGGACGAAAAATACTGACCATATTTTGCAATATTGAAGCAGTTGCCGACACCAGTAAATAACTTCATGCAAAGAGCAAGGACGTGCTTATAATGCAACGTTTTTAGGGCCTCACGAGAATGTTACCTTACAGTTACATTATTTTGTTATCAATAATTATTACGAATTAGTAATTCGTTGTTACGAATTAATTAGTCGATCGGTATTACGAATAATGCGCACATATTTGCGATATGCGATGTCCCTTCAGGGCCACCCTTATATTCAAATTGAAATATATTCTGCGGAAATGAGTTTGTCGGGAAGGAAAAAATAAAATAAAAAGACTGAACAGTTACAATAGACAGTGGCAGAACACCTACCCCCCCCCCCCCCCCGAAAAAAACAGGCTACAAAAATGTAAATAAAAACAAGAGGTGTTCGGCTGAAGCCCGAACACCTAACAATAAAATTATAGCCGTCCGGCTTTTAGGCCTGCCCGAATACCTAAAAAAAATAATAAAAACAAAAAAACAAAACTTAACAAAAAAACAACAACTCAACAACAGATGATCATTACCCGAACCTCGCCCCGTTCAGAGAAAAAGTATGCCCGAAGAGCATCTTCTGATAAAAACAAAACAAACAAAAAACAAACCAGGCGTCCCTTTCTTGTTTTCGGACCTACTTCCCGCCATTTGTCTGATACAGGAATAAATTAACGGCAGCCATCAGTGATTGAGAGGTGCCCTTCGGGTGGCCCCACCCCCAGTTGAAATCTGGACTTATGCGATTAAAAATTACCAGAATAAAAATGTTAGATTTTATAATAGTAGTTTCAACGTTTTCAAAACCTTTTTTTATTTGGGAGCAGGTAATAGGCCTATTTTTGTTTCACATCCACGTCAGATAATAAAAAAAATAGTACACAGCAGAACAAGAACGTCAATGAAAGGGGCTTGTTTAGAAAAAAATAATGCAAACGGAATGAGCGCTCCCGCCTAGAAAAAAATCATGTGCACCCCGCCCTGTGCCCCTCCCCAACGCTAAAAGAATATGACCGTAGTTCCACCGCTGGTTCATTCTATACATTCCTTATACTGGGGTTTAACTGTGGAATGTCACTTCTATTCTAATAAGGTCGTCATTGTTATGCAAATAAGTAGTTTTGCTCCGTTTTCAAAGTAGGCCTTGTGGGGAATACTGCACATGGCATTCAGATTGCGCTGTTGCGGACTGGAGATGAGCAGCATGGCCGTACCTCTCCGCTCTAACGTGGGATTTGGACGTCAAGTTTTCTGGCGAACTTTACTGATAAATTTATCGAAATTCTTACCAAGGCCAGTCATGTGCATTCAGAAATGTTTCGGCAATGCGATGTTACTGTTGCACTTTTAGAACCAACTGTGATATTCTTTATCAAAGGCTTGGCAAAGATTTTGAAGTAGGTCTACATTCAAGAACTTCTTGAGAAGTAACCAGCAGCTTGCATTTTTGTCTCTGGCCAGAATGTTTTTTTTTCCACACTCCAGTATAGGCTACTCAAAACAAAAATTCACTGTTGAGCCCTTTAGTACGTATCGTGAGTTCCAAGAGGTTCTTCTTCGACTACAGACTTTACAAGCAAGTTAACTTCGGTGTTGAGCTTGCGAGTGGCTGGAGAGAGCTCCGGTGAATTGCCTTGACTGAGTGTAAAACTTCACGACCAATGTGAGCCGAACACATCGTTCCAACTACTTCTTGTTGAGGTAAGACTTGTGGGCAATGGTAGACAGTAGTGCACTGTTTGGTTTGGGTGTAAACAGAAAAAAATTACCCGAAACCTAATTGTGTCATGGTGTCTACCATAACTCTGAGGGAAGAGGCAGTTATGTTTGTCTCGCACCGGATTCATTTACCCCTCCCTGTTCTTAGCTGTGCTGTGAGGAGACTTGCGTTTATATCTCGCCATGTCTTGTTTCTGCGCATTGGGGCAGGTTGCCATCCCTTGTCATGAGAATGTGAATGAATGAATGGAATGAGTTGGGTCCTGTGTTATTACTTTAACTTAGTAATACAAAGGTCGTTCATGTTTCCCTCATCTTGCTGACAAACCTTGATGATAACAATCAATTTTCTGCTGATCTTTTTTCACTGTTAGATTATTATACATGTACCAATCAATATTGCTTAAAAGTAATTACAGATTGAATAATAATACTTTGGTAAAACAAAGTGTAAAATTGAATCACAAACATTAAACTGCCTTAACTTTTGAGAAAATTAAACCTCTGGATTGCCTTGGCACACATTTTTTGAGTATTTGTTTAAACTCAGCTTGTTGTCTGAATAATTGTCCCACAATTACCCCTTTTGCACTTGGACTGTATTCATTGATGTGTTTATAGGGGGTGTTTTCTCAAGTTCGAGACGTGGAATGACTGATGCAGCTGTAAGCGGTGGTCCAAGATGGGGAACGACTTGAGGCAGACCCAACAGCCAGCAGGGATGTGTGTGTGTGTGTGTGTGTTTTGTCTGTGGATCTAGACGTATACATTGGAGTCGTCAACGGATCAAGGTAAGGAGAACTGCCATATCCGATCTCCACTTTTTAAGCTCGCTCGTGCAATTTACCTCTTTGATAAATAATGGACTTTATTCCCCCTTTAAAAAAAAATCTATTTAGCATCTTTTGGGAATAGAATAAAACTCTTTATTATGTCGGCATTTATTGGCAATGGGAAACATTAAAAACTCACAAAAACAAATACTTTATAATAGTTATAAACCAAAATGACAATAAAAAGTAAATGCCTATTATAAAACAGAAGTTAATACGTTAATTATCGACCTTTAAAAAAACAACAACAACAACAACAAACAAATTATTGTGGAGATCGGATAACGGAAGTTGGCATTCAAGATAAAGACAAGAGTGAGAAGACCAAAAGGAGGGTAAATATAACATCTAACCCGTTCTCTTGCAGAGTCCCTCCCCTTCTGTACCGCCCCCATCCCCCAAATCTATGTTCGGCGATCTTGTTGATGTTGTCCTTGCTTGTATAGCTTTCAAGGTGACTTCACATTGTCTTGGTATTTCTTGATTGGCATATTGGTCAAAGCCAATGATGCTTTTTAATTAGGAGACTAGTCTTAACTGGATACTTCTGTCAGGGTTGACACTTCAAGTCGTCAGTTGTCATGTTTGTTTATAATTGTCGTGAATTTATAGTATTTCAAATAGCGTAATGTTTATAAAGGAAGAGTGCATAACTAAAACTTTGTAATAGTTTTCAAAAATTCTTCTGAAAAGTTGAGTAATTGTTTTGAGCAAATTAAAAAAAAAAAAAATAAAAAAATAAATAAATAGATTGTGCAATTTGCCACACCGCTGCTGCGCTTTTACTGTTGGCAAAAAACTATGACCATAAGTGTTTAAGAACTAATCTAACAAACATGACATGCAGTCAAATTTTACAGTCCAAATACCATTCATTGGATGATTAATGTTTGATTTAGGAGTTTTAAATTGATCATTTAGACCAGCTAAATGAATATTTACATACTCCTAACATCAGCATTATATCAGTTCTTAATGAAGACATTTTCAACTGAGCATTAAGTCTTTGAAAATTAAAATAAATAATGAGACAATAATTAACATAACAGTAACCCTTGCTAATTTAGACCTTGCAAAGTTCAAATAAAAGGACAAAATTAATGTGGGAAAATAAACTTGTAGCCAACACACAACACAAGTTTTTAAAAAATCAGTCGTTAAATGCAATCTATTATATTAAAGCTCAAAGGGCTCATTGCAAAAATTGTCCCTTAACCACTTATTTGTGAGCGCTGCGAAAAATAAAGCAGGAAAAAACATGAAGAAAAAAAGACTGAAGACGATGAGAGAGAAGAAAGGAGGGGAACAAAGAGCACATCATCTATGGAGTAAAGATGCCAGCGATGTCTAGGTACGTATGAATGGTAAGACGGTATAGGCTTAGAGTATGTTGGCCTAGAGATAAGACTAACCCTCTACCCTTTCAGCAGGTTTACTGGAAATAGGTAAAGTATAGAGTGTGACTGGTGTAGTACTTGGTTTTGATTCAAAGACGCTTATTCCCATTTCCTTTGCGGTGACACAATATCAAACAAGTCCCCTAATTGAATAAAAGAAAATAACGTCTTGAACCAAGACTAAGTACTACGCCATCGTCAGGAACCGCAGAACTTGAGAAGATGATGAAGACGTGATGTCCCTGATGAGTTACCTGAGGTCAGCAAGGTCGTTGAGGTCTGGTGTTTGCAGCAAAGGTTGAGTATCAGGTAAAAGTATCAGAGTAAATGTGCAAGAAAAATAACCCTTTCCTCCAGCAGCTCCTAACTCTTCCTTCCACAGGCTAATCTTGTTTTTAATTTTCCAGTCTGATCTGTAACCTGTTTTCCCCCAAAGTAAAGTGGATAATGACGTTGTGGCAAGCAAGTGGACATTGATGGCAGCTCTAGGACACAGTAGATGACACTGGTTTGGTGAAGTATTGGGGTTACTTCAGGTGATGTGTATGCTGAACCTGACTTTGGCTAATTGATGTGAACCCCAAAATGCTAACCTTTCTAGATATTTTTTTCTTCCAAATAGCAAATCATGTTTTCTTCTCGAAGATGATGACGTAGTTTGAGCGCTGACATACTCACCGGGCTGAGGTGATGTCTACCAGCAGGAACTAGAGTCATGCAAGAGATTGGTAATGTATCGGTTTTACAGTTACAAGTAAACTGGTTAAGAAACTACCTGCTGATCAGGACAACATAATCAAGAAATTTGGAAGATCTCGATTTACTGATAACTTTGGAAGGACAAATGAAACATGCGTCAACAAATCAGATTATGAGTCTCTCAAATAAATAGTAGTAAAGACAGTTGTAACCAGCAGTCAAGATGCTAGTATCTTTTAAGATTTTACAACTGAAAGCATGAACAACCAGCCAACCACCTTGGTAAAACAACTTAAGAACCAATGAACTTGCTTCAAGAAAATTGTGCTTGTACAATCTAAAAAATTGCAGTTTTGTCGTTCTTGAAACAATAGTCTTTGGCCCTTCTTACAATTTATCACAAATATGTAGAAATACACAGAGGTAAATTTGTCTCGGCTTTCTAAATTTTCTCCTCAGTTCAGCCGTCTCTTGTGAAATGGTGACTACAACCGGACCTGTTGGGATGAGCATCGGTGGAGGATAAAGGTGCACAGTATCAACAACAGACTGCCTGGTAAGTTAGAAGAAAATTATTCTAAAATCTTTCTTTGAAGAAAAAAAGTTCCATCTCACAAATCTGGTAATGGAGTTAATGTTCCAGAATGGAGCACCTTTGAAGGTTTGAAATCGTAAATTGGAAAGAATACAAAGTTTGTTCCCATCCTCTAGTTTGCAATACACACAAGCATATACAACCAACTGGTTGAAACTTCATTAAAATAGGTGGTCAAGTTTTTCAGAAATTGATTTTTATGAAACACAAAAAGAAAAACAAAACCTGGAATAATGTGTCAAGTTACGTGTGCTTGTTCAATAAGTTGAAGAACTGTTTGGAACTTGAAAATTTTGTTGCACACAACAGCATTCAGACTTTAATATTTCTCAGAACAGATGCTTAATTGTATTGAAAGAGTTTATAAAAATTATTAATCTTTGAAAATATGTTTTTCTACCCCAGATTGAGATGATGACCTCGGAGATGACTACACCCAACGTTGAGACTAAACCAATGCTATTTGGACTGTGTGCCACCAGCTGATCGGAATTACGTCAAGCCTAGCCAGATCAACTGCTAAAGTGGTGTAGGGATGTTGAGGCTAACCAACGCCGCAGGACTGCATCATCAAGTCTAGCCAGATCACTCTCAACTAATGTCAACCAATCAAGTGATGCAGGGATCACAAAGATGTGTAACTACAAAGAGATCAATTTGTCAGGGCCTACTAAATATTCTCCTCAATTCAGCCGTCTCTTATGCAGTGGTGACTACAAAACTGGACCTATGGGAGGAGCATCGATGGACGATACACAGTGTCAGCAACAGACCGCCTGGTAAGTTTGGAAAAATTCATTCAAAATTTTGTCTTTGAAGGAAAGGTTCATTCCACAAATCCGGTAATGGAGTTAATGTTCCAGAATTAGCACCTTTAAACATTTGAAATAGTCATTTTGAAAGGACACATTCGTTTCCACCCCTTATAGTTTGCAATAAACACACTATACAATTACCAACTGGCGAAAAGCTTCATTAAAATAGGTCAAGTTTTTTAGAAACAGATTTTTATAAAACACAAAAAGAAAAACAAAACCTTGAATATTGTTTCATGTTGCGTCTGCTTGTTCAATGAGTTGAACTGATTAAAACTTGAGAATTTTCTTGCACACAACAGCATTCAGACTGCATTAACTATTTCTCAGAGCAACTGATACTTGAGTTTATCAAAATCAATCTTTGAAAATTGTTTATTTTTTAACGCAGATTAAGACGACGTCCTGGAAGATGACGTTCACCCAACTTTGAGGCTAACCAACGCTTCTTGGACTGTGTGCCACCAGCTGCAGGACTGCATCAAGTTTAGCCAGATAACTCCTCTTTTTATACAAGTTCAAGCGTTCAAGTGACCTAGGATTGTTGAGGCTATAGAACCACCACTTCTTGGACTGTGTGCAACCAGCTGCAGGACTGCGTCAAGTCTACCCAGATGACTCTCTGCCGGCCACAAGTTCATCTGTTCAAGTGAAGTAGGAATGTTGAGGCTAACCAACGCTTTTATGGACTGTATGCCACCCAGCTGAAGGACTGCGTTGAGTTTTCGGATACATTGGTAACTCTTGCATTTTGGACTGTCACCAACTGAAGTAAGACTGTGCCAATCAAGTCAAAGCCAGATGATTCTCCTCATGTCTTTTTTTTTAGCTCCATGGTTTAACTGAAACAAACTGGACAAATGACGGTGCCTTATATGAAGACACTCATCAAAGACCATCACAGTCTGAATTTGCTGCTGCGGCTGTGGCTGTGGCTGTCGCTAAAAGGGTGCTGGTATGGGCCTCATATTATGCTTTAACGCATTTTCACGTGACGATCAAGCCGCATCCGCAACCTCAAATTCAGGCACTGCCTTAGTTCAATGTTTACTCACTAGCCTTTTCTTGAATCCATCAAACTCCAAGACCATAATAGTACTACCCATGTCATATGTAAGGTAGTTTGGTGCTCACATCAGTTGATTTGATCAAATTGGCACGTATGGCCTCATGCCAAGCATTGTTGGTTAAAATATCATGGACAATCTAATAATTTATTAAATTCAAGTAGAATTCCCTTTGGATTTTGATGGATTTGTAACACATTTTGGATTTTGATGGATTTATAATACCCGTGGGATTTTGATGTATTTATAGTAGTTAAGGAATAATAATAATAATAATAATATTAGTGTATATTTATAATGTGCCATGTCTGTCTCAATTGACACTCCTGGCGCTGAATTATCAAATCTAGTGGAGATTGTTGCGAATGACTTTACCAGACGAAGCAACCATAATACAACACTTTGAAAGGGAACAATTAGGTGAGGTACAACTTTAAAGATGTTATCAGCTTTTGTAAAGACAAACAAATCAAAATATGAGGTTATCCAAAACTGTAGTGTAATTTAAGTGTAATTTAATGTACACATGTGAAGCTTTTTTGCTTGCCAAAATGTTTTGACTAAAAATTAGTGAAAATGTATAAGTAATAAAAGGTTAAATACAAGGGAAGATTAGTCACATTCTTTGCAACTGGGAAAATAAATTTTATGCATGTACTTCAGAAAAACTAAAGCTATACCACCATGTAATATAATTGTCAACTAAGAAGCCCAGTGTTTAGAAATTTACGTTCTTGTCATCGACAAACTTGAAATCACAAAATGTTTGTAAGAAACCATGGCTAGAAATGTTCAATCATTAAATGTTTAATCATTTTCAGTTATGGAAAAAAACAAACAGTTTGTAGAATTATTTATTTGATGGAAGGTAGACAACCAAACCAAATCTTATCCATGCTCAGCCAGGTTTTAGGACCGACTAAATTATGAGTTTTAAGTCATTAAGTTCATTTTGTAAGATGAAATTCATATGGAATTATTCTCGGCCCTCCATATAGACTATTGAGGCAAACTTTACACATCACTCAATAAGTGTTTCAAAGATGTGTGGGAAACTCAAAGTGTACACTTGACCGCTAATAGATAAAATGCATGTTTGTGTAGAGAATTTTGCAAGCAAAACTCTGTTGCAATGCAAACACAAACCATGGCCACAGTCACAACACCAGGGCTTGGATTCACAAAGAACGCTAAGACTGATCATCAATCTTCATTGCTTAGCAAAGTGTGATGTCACAATACAAATCACTATGGTAATATTGACAACTCATCTTAAGATGAATCTAAGTGCTTTGTGAAATCGAGCCCAGCACTCCTCACCCTCACATTGAACTAAAACTTCACCCCTTAACTTAACACTGGCACTTAAAACCATAAAAACATCACTCACAATATTTCATTATCAACACCTCACCCTCAGCACCAACCATTCAATCTGCGCAGTGTATAACAAAATAATAAAGCGTAATTTTATAAAACATGCATTTTGTCTATACTAGCGCTCAAAAACATTTTGAGTTGTACAGTAGACAATTATAATTTATTGTCATTTTTTGTAGTGTTTATTTACTGTAGTTTATCTGAAGTGAAGATAATGGAAAGCCCAAGTAAGCCTTAGGCCTTAATATGTATTTTAATTATTGTCCGATTTTCACAAGTTTACTTTGACTGTTACTGTTATTAACATTCCTTTATTCCTACAATTTATGTAATAACTTTATTGCAATTATGAATTCACTATGTGAGAAAAATTAAAAGACCTAAAAAATACAGAAGATTAACAATAAACAGAAAAATTAGCGGCACCGTATCCCCATGCCTAGTGGGTGGGTGACCAACTGCAATCTTTGTAACTGACTGTTGATGTATAATGTACTTAAGTTATTTAAATAAATAAGATATTAACCCAGTAATGGTGACCTTTACAAGAGGTTGGGGCATGGCCGCCTTAATTAAAAGACAAATTTACATTTCAGTCTACCTTCATGGTAATCTCAATCTAAGAAAGCTCGCTGATTAATTAAATTCCAGGTACGTATACATATATCAGTACAGAAACAAAATATATAATCCCAGAGAGTTAGCTCTGAAAATATATTTGTGGAAGATCACATAAGAATTTTTTGGTATTGCAATACTGTAGTATACATGTAGTATTAGTCATACTATAGTATTGTATAGATAGTTCCTAATATGACGTAAATCTGCCATCTTAACGGGCACTTTGAAACACATGGTCGTGTCTTTCGCGTAAGAACGGCATGCAGCATGCGCGCATTCCACAAAACTCATTGCCTGAATGGTTAGTGAACAACTGCGACTGCGTTAATAATATGAGTGCTTGACGCACCTGCAAGCCAACATGTAATTTGCCCGTAAAGATGGCATCTATTGGGAACTACCTATAGGTTTTCCCGGTCAATTCCAGCAAAAATTAGTTCAGTTTCATTAACACACAATCAAATTCATGCATTGTCCCCTAATTCACTCAGACTAGGGTTTCTTTTTAGCCGATAAATGCATTCAATTTCATTTTCGTGCATTTCAAAACTTGCACAGTAGCATTCTTTCAATAAGTTTTGGACACCTTTCAGGTGCATTCAAATTAGTAAACGTCTGGGCGCATGGGACGTACGACCGTGTTTTTCATTTCTTATTTATTTGTGGGCAATTATTTTCACCGTTCGGTCATTCAAATTAAAATGACTTAAATTGTTGTACATTTCCCTTTCTTTTTTTTGAAATTCTTTTTAACATTTATAATTAATCGGGTTGTGTGAAAAAATAAATCATTTGACTATGGAATTTTCTTTTTTTCACTGAATTTCCCTCACTTATTTAAAAGTTTGAACACACAAAAATGTGTAAATATATGACTTTTATGAGGGACATCCTTATGATCGAGTGCATGTGGGTAACTTCTTAATTTTTCCAAGGTCCACCATTTCAAGCCTAGAAAGGTTTGCATCTATTGGTTTAAGACGTCAGATTTACGTTAAGATAAGCCTTTTATAGGAATATGGAATATCGGAAAGGCAGGAACATTCTGAAAAAATGTTAGAAAAAAATTGAAATATGTCTGCCCATTAATAAAAATAAATGCCAGATCAAACCCGACAGCCGGTTCAGGTGAATACTGAATGTATGTTGCGATACTTTTAATTTTATGAATGCATCTTTTAAGGCAAAGAGTGCACCGATAGTGAAATTGAATGATGCTGGACAATCTGCATGATCTTTTAATTTCAATCTAGATTGAATGATCCCGGAGTTAAATTGAATGAAAACTTTGTGAAATTGGACGGGCAAACCTATAATAGTAAGACTTAATTCGTTTCAATTGAATTAACAATCTTGTACATTATAGCACTGAACAAAAATCTAAAAACTGGTTTATTTTAACACCTTGAAAGGGATACAATGTTAGGTACCAACAAGATTCAGAGTATAGACTCTAAACAATTCCTCCTGCCCCCCCCCACCCCTGCTATGTTTAATGTGTGCACTAGCATTGGTAAGTACACAGTGAGTTCCAGTTTGGCTTCCTTGGTTTTGTAGTGAAATGCAAATTAATCCACTGCCCGAGCGCAGGTGTGATTAATTTCATTTTATAAATATTTTGATTCAGAAGAGATTTAAAAACAAAGATTGGAATAAAATAAATGTAACAAATAGAAGGGAGTTGGAGAGAGATCGTTGAGAGGAGCAGAGCTCAGAATAAACTTCGCCTTCAGATTATCATTGTATCAACCAATATCTGTGTCTTTCGTCAACTTATTTGTGGTCACTCTTCCTCCTCATTAATGATTCTGCACAGATCAAACAAACCCATTGAATAGGAGAATTCCCATAACAAATCTCTACAGTTTGAAATTTAACTAACATGGCTTCACCATAATATAGAGCTTGTTGTGAAAGTTGTTGGGTTAAACTTTGTGGAGAGCAAAACTTTGAAAGTCCACAATAATACGGCATTGAGGCAGGTTGGCTAAGGGCAGGCATGATACTTCACGGAGGCAATGGAGGCAATTGCCTACGTTGCCCCTGGTCATTGCCTTGGTGCCCCTTGAAATGGTCCAGTACAAAATGTACAATTTCCTCATAGAGGTACCCTTTACCAAGGAGAAAATGCCTTGGTGCCCTTTTCCTTTCAAGAACGAAGCAATCAGGCCTGGTAAGGGGTTTCTTCAAGGGGCTTCTTTCCTGCCTTTCACCTCTACTTCTTGTACCCCTCTCAGACCCATTTGTTTGATTGTGATAATAGTTTACAAAAAACAAATAAGTATTAACAAATACATATATGCTTTAAAAACTCTTTAACCGGCATCCCGCCATCGGTGTCCACACTCAGGGCTGCAGCATTTGTAGAAGGTCGTCATAGGTTCATCAGCTGAGCGGGTCTGTATCTGCATGAAGTACGCCCTCGGGTGTTCACACTTGGGACATTTTTCTGTGAATGAAGACCAAATATTGAAGAGATTAAACTCTTAAACAATCTAAGTCAACTTGTAACAGAATTCCTGTGCTTTCTAGTAAGAGTAGTCATCGGGTCTGGGCAGCGCTGTAACTAGGGTAAAATTTTAGGGGGCACAAAGGGGTGGGGGCATCATTTTTCCTAGGGGGGGCACTTTTGGCCAATTCAAACTGTAGGTTCTGTTTGTATTTTTCCTAAACAAGCCCCTTTTCAGTACTTTTCTGATGTGTTGAGGTAAAACAACATACATTCTGGGAGTAAATAATAAAAAAAGTTTTAAAAACATTGCAATTACTACGTAAAAGCTTGTAAAATGGGGGGGGGGCACCCGGGGGGCGGGGGGAACAGACAACAGTTGGGGGGGGCACAGGGTCTGGGTTCGAGTCCCGGCTGTGACACTTGTGTCCTTAAGCAAAAGACACTTAAAACTATAATTAATTGGAACATTTAGAAGGGCATCGAGGCAATTGCCTCTGTGAAGTATCAATGGCCTGCAAAGATGTATTATGTAAATTGTACTAACCTGCTGTTGAGTCTACATTCTCCCAGGCTGCTGCTCCACCCAGTACGTCATCCACCTCCTTCAGCCGTGGGAACTTTTTGCTGGAAATCTAAGCATTACAATAGACCATTACAATATGAACAACCACAAAACTCAGTATTCCATTGGAAGGGATAGGCATACAATTTTCAAATATTTTTTTACATCAGGTTTTGAGGGTATTTTGAAGAATGGCTTTTAGGCTACATTTTAAAAGCTGTAAATTATGTCTAGGTCGAGTTCTGCAGTGCAGAGAAATAAGTAATTTTGTGACGGTAAAAAGGAAAAATAATAAGACACTTTACACATGTTATCATGATGCACTATATTTGCTGTGTGGTTTTTGACTAAAAATGCTTAAAAATTTGAATTTTTTAAATGCATTTTTTAATTATTCTGGTGGTGGAAAAGCATTCGTCAAAGGCCAAATTTTGGTCACAAGTTTCCATTGACAAAATCTTACTTCCAAATGAAGAGCGCCCTCTTGCATTTATGGACAACCCTACCATTGGCTGCCAAAATCTACCAAACCTTTGCTATCATTTAACAGGCAGCTGAAGTCAACGCCACTGTATATTATGACACCATGCAGTTATCATGAACTGCACATTTACCAAATAAACCAAGTTTACCAAGTACAAAAAGTCTTGCGTAAACACAAGATTTCTGCTTCAAAAGCCGTTGCAATGGAGACTGACATCCTACCACTAAACACTAGCTAGTTAAACAGTACATCATTACATGATTGTAAACTTAAACTGAAGTTGAGGAAGTTGGTAAAAGATGGAGGGCTGAGGAAGCTGGAGGTTGTGTTTAAATTAGACTATTATCAATTCCTACTTTTTTTACCTACTTTTTCACATGATTCGTTTTTGTTCCTTTTTTTGGGGGACCATTATTTTCACAATTATTAATTTATCCCCCCGGAAACAAAATTGAAACAAAACCCTTCTTTCCACCATGTTCACACTTCCCAAGAATCTTTCACATATCATTTTGGAGTTGGTGAGTAGTCATTTGAATTGATATTGCGAGTAACTAAGTAAAAAGTAACTAATAAACTCAACCTCCGGTTAGCACACCTCCTTCAACTTCCACTAAAGTCTAAACAATACCAAAAAAGTAACACTAACAGTACACTAAACATAAACAGCCTATTGACATGTATGTGACATGCCTGAACTTGATCATGCTTTGAAATAAAGTAAGCATGGTATAAATAAGATAAGTTCTGTTCAGAATAGACCCAGCATTACTGCTGGGGCGCAGAAAAGGAATTCAGCGCCCCAGATACCGAGCAGCTGGCTAACTGGGGTAAGTTCAGAATCAATCCAATTTTACCTTCCTCGTCACATTGTGAACAAATGGACACGTATTACACGCAAATCTGTAACACTGTGGTCCCTCTTCAACTACGAGAACGTTGGCACAGGTCGGACAAAACATTAACATCTTTTATGCTTAAGTTGTTTGTTTTGGTCGAAACTTTTTGATTGAGTGAGAAAAAATCGTGAAGCACATTTTCTTTTCTTGTAAATATAAAGTGCGCCCTCAAGAGTGAAGATTACTAAATAAGTCGTTAATGTTTGTTGTCGTCGTGTGCGTGGTCTGATAATGGTTGAACGGGTTGCCACTTTTTATTAAAAAATGATGACATTACTGATCAAAGTATTCAAAAATTGTAAGTATGGTTTATCAATGAAGGATTATGAGTGACTACTTATTATGGATTTAATGAGAAATAAGTACTTTGTTGGTATTTAGAACTTGGAAGTAAGAAGGGCATTAGACTCTAATAATTTAGAGACCCAGTAACTGAGGTGCTGTACTTTCCTTTACTCCTTTTTTGAGATTTTGAGTTGACATTTATCGGTCGTAGTTTTAGTACGACCATGGAGGTAGAATTGGTACGACCGATAATGTCAAAATCTCAAAAAGGAGTACCAGAGTACAGCACCCCAGTTACTGGGTCTAGTCTAGGTCTAAGATTAAGAAGGGCATTTAAACAGAAGAAGGTTGTTGAGTTGAGTTTGGGCAGCTTGTTTTATTTAATGAACGTCATGTTTAAGTAACTTTACTTTTGTTTTGCTTTTGTAGTTTTGGCTGATGTTTTTCTTTTTTCTTTGTGCCCGCTGTGGTTTTTGACCTGCAACGTTCCTGATTATAAAACTTAATGATCGAATGCTACTGTCATGACTGTACTTGCACATGACCTTACTGCTGGAATTTGTTTGGGAAATAAATGTGTGATAAAATTAAATGCTTTTCAGTTTTTGAGAGTACAAATTTGAACAGTAACTCGGACTAATTGCTATTATTAGTATTAATAATATAACTTATAAGCCAACTGCTTGATTGCACACAATGGTCGAAAGGCATTGTGAGAAGGAAAAGGGAACACTTTTTGCGACTTTATCCTTCCCACTATGCCTTTTTCAATATGCAAAATCAGCCAGGCAGTATCAGCAATAAGGTCTATGTTACTGTAGTGTTAGTGCACATGACGTAAGTTGTATGTCAGATTTGTTTTAAGATAAAGGATATTTTGCCTGATCCGACTTTCCTTTAACACATTATTAAGCCGAGATACTTTAGCGCCCACTTTGATGCGTACACCACTAACTGACATGGTATTAAATTACGCATTTTTCACCCACACTCTGATATTTACAAAGATAGCTGAGAGAAAAGAAATCTGTGGTACATGCTCCGGTTCGGATTCTCTATGATGGGCCTTTTTCAATTTTTTCTTTCATCTAACAAAAATAGGAATATTCTTCTTTTATCATTAAAAGTTTACTCCTACATTTCCATGGATAGTATACCTTTTCTTTTTCTGATTTGTGGCTCCCAAGAATTTTTTTTAATGGGACAAAAGTCTGAAATTGTATGGGTTTGATTCCCATCTCATATAGAAAGTCACAGCTATGACACGAAATTGTTGGCACAGAACCTGACTAATGTTTATCCTGGTAAAATTGCAAAGTCCCCTGAAACCGTCACTGCGCATGTTCAGTGCTGTTGCGGATTTATACCGTTGGCTGAAAGAAAGCAGGATTGGGCAAAATATCCACACCTTAAAATGAAAAGATAATGTCTTATAATTAATAATTATTCAGTTAGAAACCCTTTGCACAGGCAAGTTTAAAAATAAAAGTGAACCAAGCAATCAATGTAAAAACTTAGCCTATAAATTGTTGCTTAGGCCCGCTTCAAACGTCATGCTCTTGCCCTGTCAATTTCAAATCATTGGAGTTTGGCAATAGCACGGCATTGGCGCGGCAGTGGTTTCAAACGTCGTCCTTCTGCATTGCCAATAGCAGGGCAGGGCCTGTCGAGCCATGATTGAGCTAAGCCTCTGCCACGCCGAATTCAAAAAGTGGTTTCAAATGTAGTGTAGAATCAAAGAAAAAACCTTGGAATATTTGAATTCGACACGGCAAGAGTGCGACGTTTGAAACAGGCCTAAGTGAGGATAATCTACATGTATTACTAAAATAGTTAAGTTGATTTTGGCAACCCCTTTGTTTGTTTGTTTTTACCATTCCCTCTCCAACTTCCTTACCTCCGCACCGACCCTCCCCTTGCAACAGTATTCTGCAGATCGTTAATTTTAAAAATGGAGTGATTGCTTCTTTCTTGCATACAGATCATAAGGTACGGTCTGCATCATGCATGGCATGCCATCCTGAGCTTATGTGAGAATTCTCATTGAGAAAATAAAAACCTCAACGCACCTTCTTGCTATCAAAGAGAGCAGTCATGGCAGATGACTCATCGACCGTGTCCTCACAACCTACCGACATCATTGATCATGATCATGAACTGAGCGAACCTTCCGTAACGAACACACCCCTGACCACAACCGGTGACGCTATCGTAACCCCAGAGGATTTGACCCACAAGCAGGCGATGGTGCTTGTCCGTGAGGGACTGGGCGAGATTCTGGATGAAGACCCACTCTTGAGTGATCTCCCTGCCGGTGTAACTACAGAGGAAGTGGCCTTGCAGATTGCACTAGAGTATGGACAGGCTATGACAGTGTGTGTCCAGAAATTTACCGGAGAAATTATGCGTAAGACTAACCCTGGAGGCCTTTCACTTTGGTAAAAATACTACACTGACGTCCTGGACATAAGGGGCCCATTTCTGGGGCGGAAAAAAAATTCACAGCTCCCTACATGTAGTTCAAATCTCTAAGAAGTTACATATGTACTTATCTCACCGGATTAACATTCCATGGCCGCAAACAATTTTTGGCGATGGGTTTTGGGCATCAGATATTCCTCATAAATCTGTCATTTTTGGGAAATAGTTTAAACTTTTACAGGTTTGTTCTTTCTTGTAGGCCTATATGTTGGGTCACACAAAGTACGGTTCTTGGGGTCGATTTCACAAAGCACTAAGATTCATCTTACATGTAAGATGAGTTGTCAGTATTACTGTAGTGATTTGTATTGGGACATCACACTTTGCTTAGCAATTAAGATTGATTTTCACTTAAGATCAATCTTACTACTCTGTGTGAAATCGATCCCTGTGTGAAGTCGACCCCTGTGTGAAATCGACCGCCAGTCTGATACAATTACCAATGCTGTGTGCATGCTTTACCTCTGCCCCTTTGTCTTGTATGGTCTGTTGAAAGGCTGTGCAAGCTTTGGATTATCTGATCAGCCTCCATGCTGATGCCACATATCTTGCAGATTAAAGCCCTAGCTCAACACTCGTAAAGTGTCTGTAAATGCTTCCATTCTTTGCATAAATCAAGTTATATGTAATAGAACCAACCTGTGAAATTTTCAACTCATTTCGTTGTTTCATTTGCGAGAAACGGTAAAAATGCATTCAGCAATTTTGTACGCATTCCGATAGGCAGCATTTTTGTACGCATTAGTAGGCAGAATTTTCGTCTCACTGAGACGAAAACTAATATTGGATCTTATTTCATTTCTTATTTTAAAACAATGATACTTCAGGCAGAAATATTTCTACTAAGGAAGTTTTCTACCATCATTATCTTTATACCATGTAAGGTATATGTAAATCTGTGAACATTTATGTTTTTCTCCGTAGCAATGTTGAGCTGGGGCTTTAAGTGCATTATAGCCTACAAATTTAGTTACAGTAGTTTGACTACTTAGTTGTGTGATCCCCGATGGTGTTATTTTTTGCTAAAATGTTATTTTGTTATTGACACTTTTGAAATAAATGTACCATTGAATTTGATAGATTTTCTCTGATTCTGATTGATACTCTTTTCTCATTTCATCAACAGCTATTGTGGTATTACAAGGTGCTAGGGTACAGGATCTGAAGCATGCTATTCAACGTTACGTCACGTTGAAAGAGGAGAGGAAAGGAACGCAGACTAGTATCAGTTGGTAAGACTGTCAAATTTCAAAGGGCTGCTTTACCAGTTGCCGCCGGGATTCTTTTTGTTGTTGTCCCGTCCCCCCGGCGGGATTATTTTGGTGGAATTGCCGGAAGCTTTTTTTCTTTGAGGGTACCGCCGGCACAAAGAAATCCTGACTTGACAATGCCAAGAGAACAAAGACTCTCTTAATTGGATCATCCATTTTGTTTCTCAACTGAGAAAATGTCAAATTCATGCACCGTAAATTGCAAAACATCGGTCGTTACCTACGGCAAAGGAGTGGTACTAAACGTGGAACTATGGCTTGGTAAAAAAGTTAGGGTCAGAAATGCCCCTTAAAATCTTACCAGTTGGCACCGGCTGACGTGTATCCACGGAAATTTTTTTTTCCAAGCCAGCAAACGGGTGACGTTGAAACAAGCCATTGTGTAAAAATCGGAATACTGGAAGAAAGGTCGCCCACTGCTGAGCGTGTAGTGAGCACGCAAACGCCAGGTGACGATAGACAAATTGGACAGATGGCATTTAATATTTCGCCAATTTTTGGCTATTGTACAGGCGTTATTGTGTAATCCCTGATTCCAGACCTTTGTTCTCTTGTTCCAAGAAGAGGATTAGGAGACATAGAGAGGCTTCCACCATTGTTCATTCATTGTCTTTTGGCTCAATGGAGGTAAGTCGGAGTGAAGCGGTGATCCAGCCTTGGTTTGGGATTTGGTGGGCCTACCAATCGTACATGTAAGCTATGGCACATGGCCAAGGTTTTGCAATTCACACTGCATTAAATTGACATTTTCTCGATAGAGAAAACAAAAATCACGGTGCAGTAAAGAGAATCTTTGCTCTCTTGGCTTTGTCGAGTCAGGGTTTCTTTGTGCCAGTGGTATCCTCAAAGAAAAAAAGATTCCGGCAATTTGGAGAAAATAATCCTGTCAGGCTGGGCGGGAAAAAAAGAATGGAAGAATCCTGGCGGCAACTAGTTAATCTGTCTTCCTAATGTTTGGGTTTTGTATTCTAGTTACAGTCCCTATTTGACTTACGTGTTTCCACCCTACCATTGGCATCTACAAGAGGTCATCAACACAAGGCCTCGGTTTCTCATAAATTGATCTTCCATCACCTGCTATATGTAACTATCGATTAAACAATTGCTGAGGGTGCCACTGGCACAAAGAAACCAATATGTGATGTATACCTAGAGCATAGATCAGTAGATTGTACCAATGTTTCAGATGGCGTATTCAAAGTGCACACCAGTGTTTTGATTGCCCCCATTTCATAAAGCAGAAAAATATTGCTAAGCAAAGTCACTGGCAATTTTAGCAAACTACATGTAACAGCAGGGCACCAGTCGCAGCATTGTGAATGGGTTGTCCTTTTAGCTGATGACCTGTCTCTGCTAAGCAAGAATTCTCTGTGCTTAGCAAAATGTTGTGTTCATTTGAACCACTATCTTGCTGCTTAGAGCTTCCTGTATATCTCATATACATATAAACCAAAGTTGTTTCTGTTTTAAACAAATGTTTGTATATATGTGTGTATAGATGTATGTGTATTATGTATATATATATTTTTTATATGTGGAAATATATAAATATTTTTTTGTTCTGTGTTTAACAAATTGTTTTTCATTTTTAGAGTAATTACTTTAACTTAACTTACATATCCTCTTGCCGGTTTTGTATTTACTTTTTTATCTGTCTGGCTTTCCTTGTTGCTTTTTATTCTTGGTACTTTTAATTTGTTTATCTTTTGACTTACTTACTTTATTACCTTGTAGGCCTATTTGTTCAAATTCTCTGATTTTTTTTTATGTAACACGGCCCCTTGATACCTTGGCTAAATGAGTTACCTTGTACCAACAAGTTGAAATAAATAAATAAATGAATCTCACATCCATTTCGTGTTCATTGATATGCAGGAAATATGTCTGGCGAACTTACTCCCTCTGTTTTGATGGTGAACAGCTTGAGAAGAATAATAAACTCAAAGAGTAAGTGTAACAACTGCATCTCTTACAATAGACGTTAATTGTTTCTTGCATAGGGGATAAAAAATATATTATTTATCTTTTTTTTTTTACCCATACACCGATGTGTGTTAAGCGCTATTTACTCCAGTAGTACTTTCCCAAGTTCAATGAAAATAATCCACAGGCATTCATTACCAAAGTGGAGGGTGCGGCTACGGTTAGGCCTACACATGTGTGTAAACCTAACGGCTGACGAGACAGCAATTTTTTTTTCTTTTTCAGGATTTATCATTTTGCAATCACACCCCTGGTGAGGAGGTTGTACACCTACTAAAACACTTGTAAATACCATTAACAATTATGTAGTCCTGTTTAGCTTCTCATAACTACAAGTAGCTTCTTGTGATTAGTGTTTTTGTTTTGGCTTCATTAACCCTTAGGCCGTTTTCAAACGTTGCATTGTTGCTGTGTCAGATTCAAATATTTTTTTTAATTTTATTATTTGACATGGCAGGAGTGTGACGTTTGACACCACCTTTTGAAAATCGGCGCGGCAGAGGCTTAGCTCGACCATGGCTCGACAGGCCCTGCCGTGCTGTTGGCAAAGTTTGGCAGAATGTTTAAAACCATTGCCGCGCCAATGCTGCGCTATTGCTGAACTCAAATGATTTGAATTTGACGTGGCAAAGTAGTGAGATAACAAAGACTAGCAGCCTGTAAATTATTGGAGATGATGTGACTGCTTGTATGTCACATTGATGTGTGTATTGTGCATTTTGTACATCGTCATGACAATGTGGTCTGCATTTCGCGGCACTTTCGAGTGAATTTTTTTAAGAGTTAATCAGAACCATTAAAATGTAAACTTGTAACTGGGGCATGCCTGCCAACGTGACCAGAAAACAGGTATTTTCTCTTTGGGGGGTTTTGTGCCCACTCGCGAGGACATCACTGCAATGGCTGCCTGTGGCCGCTGTTAAGGTCGAGGTCTGCATTATAATGAGCCGACAAGAGCTTCAATTTGGGGTGGTTTTGTTTTTGCTAGGAACTATGCTTAGAAAAGAAATAGGAATAACCCACAATGTCGCTGTACTCAAGATGTTTGTACGTAGTACGTGTCCATTAGCCTTTTTGAGGTATGGCGGACACTATAAAAAATGTTTGGTTTTGGTGTATACAGGCAAATGTACCAAACCGATCAGTGTCCTCTTAATGTGTCCAACAAAATGGTGGACACATTACAAGCCATTTTCAGATGGTAGACACATTACTAGGGCACTATTTGGTTTAGGTAAATTTGTCTGTATATCCCAAACCAAACAGTGCATTCCTTTAGTGTCCGCCTTACCTCAAAAAGACTGATTTGTCCATCTGTCTTGTCATGTACGGCATCCCCTACTCAACATGCTCAAACTACCGCTTATCGGGACGTGCCTCCATTTTCCATACTTTCCTGTTTAGGCCTATTTGTTTATATTTAGCATCTCATGTGACTTATTAAATCCATCTTACCCATAAAAATGTTACCCTGTATTGTGAACCAGTGTTGTGTAAAGTGGAAGGAACCGTTATTGAATTAAATTGAATTGAAATTGCCTTGTAAATAGTCATGTTTGTCTACTTCTTTCCATTAGATACGGGATCAAAAACAAGGACAAAGTTACGTTTATCAAAAGAAGGCGATAGCGATGTGACGACAGAAACCTAACACAGTCATCAGTATTCTGCTGCAAGGCTGTTGGAAACAAGCCTCTCCCAAAAGCACCTACACAAACTTTAGGCTGCTTTCTTTTGTGTGGTTTAATTCCAAACAGAAGTGCTGTTGGATTTTTTTCCTGGAGAAACAAACTCCACTGTGGTTTTGAATGATGGATGCGCTGTGCCAGCCTGTAATGTGAAATAATGTGGTTAGAATGGGTCAATGCAATACACAGTCAACCCTCCTACTGTCTGCATCAACACAATACACAGTTAACCCTCCTACTGTCTGCATCAACACAATACACAATCAACCCTCCTACTGTCTGCATCAACACAATACACAATCAACCCTCCTACTGTCTGTGTCAAGACAATACACAGTTAACCCTCCTACTGTCTGCATCAACACAATACACTTTCAACCCTCCTACTGTCTGATCATTCAGTATCGCCCACTGTGGTTTTGAACAATACATGTACATGTAGATGTTGTATGGGATGCCGGCCTGTAATGTGATGTCATGTGTTGAATGCATCAACACAATACAAAGTCAACCCTCCTACTGCCCGATCATGCAATATCACCTGCTGTGGTTACCAATGATACAGGTATAGATGCAATATTGGAATGTGAGCTTGTAATGGGATATCATGTGGTAAATGTATCAACAATGGTACACACATGTAAAGCTGCAGAGATGAAATAGGAAGACCTTTTTCAGTACCAACTTTGTTTTCACTGTCAGTAACTTTAGTTTCACCTAACCACCCCAGTTCAGTCAAAATCCAACAGGGGGTATTGTTGGACTTTGGATGGTTGAGTTCTGTGAATCTTGTCTCTGCTGTTGGACTATGGCTGGTTGAGTACCAATGGTTCAGGGGACTAGTGTTGGACTTTGGCTGAGTGTGGAAAGCAGTACTATGATATGCAACCCTGTTGGACTTTGGCTGAGTGTGGAAAGTACTATCATATGCAAACTGTATTGTTGGGTATTAATGGGTATTACTGTACTTCTCAAATAATCAAGCTATACCCATGTCATAACATACGCAGTCAGCCAAAATCAAACAGGACAAGACCTGTTGGAGTATGATGGGTTGTGTACTGTCCTCATTTGTGTACTGTGGGAGTATGATGGGTTGTGTACTGGCCCCAGAAGTGTACTGTTGGAGTATGATGGGTTGAGGAGGTCTCCTAGTAAAAATGCTTAGGGGGTTAGGGCTAATGAAGAGAATGTTTGTGACCTTAGGATGAATCCGAATGGAAAGTGCCCTCTATCTTCCTTTGTGGCCACATGTATAAAAAGTTTTGTTGGGGGTTATAAAAAACAATAATAGTAATAAACTGATACATGTCGTTAAACAAGGGACTGATCACACACATAAAAAGCAATAATATTTCAAACAAATATGCGTAGTAAAACCAAGGGCTGGTAACACAATTTTAGTTCATTAAAGCCCCAGCTAAACATTGGTAAACTGACTATAAATGATTCCATTATTTGTACAAATCAAGATATTTGTAATAAAACCAACCTGTGAAAATTTCAGCTCATTTCGTTGTTTCATTTGTGGGAAAATGGTAAAAATGCACTCAGCATTTTTGTACGCATTCCTATCGTCTTGTTGGCTTAAGTTGCAACTGCAACTTTAAAATAAGAGAAAACTTAAACCTCAACTTACATTGTTTAGCGTCCGATTTAGAGAACAAATCACAGGAATCTCTTGTTGTGGAGTTGTACTGACTACTATATGTTTGTACATGTGGCAAGAAGGTCTCTAGATTATCCAATCTAAAAATACTGTGTGACTCAAGTCATGGAGTGTCGTGGCCAAACGGTCTAGTCCGCCGAACTTGTGTAGTTTATAGAATGTGGGTTTGAATCCCGGACTGGCCAGTTTCGACACTTGTGTCCTTGACCAAGACACCTCACCAAAGTTGCTTTGTCCTTCAGATGGGACATTAAGCCATAGGTCCCGTGTACTAGGATGGGTAGTGCATGTTAAAGAACCCAGCACACTTATCATGGAAGAGTTGCCGTTTGCCCTGTTGTTTCTGGTTCAGATAGCAAGCATCAGTATCCACAGGATTTCTCAGGCTTCTGAGCTACAGTGATTAAGTTTGCTTTTGAGGCATCCTTGGTTTCATTACCAGAAATCAATAATAATAATAATGGATGGCACCAAACTATTGAGAAAGTCTAATCTTAACGAATGAGGTATGTCGATTGAATACTTGAGGAATATGACTTTTCATTGTTTTGAAGTATCACACCTCCTACTGTCTGACCATTCAATTTCCTCCTATTTGGTTTGGAATGATAGATGCAGTGAATGTATCTATGCAGTACACAGTCCACCTTCCTACTGTCTTTCTATTGTCTTGATTGTAACACATCAGTGAATCGGTGAAACCAAAATAAGTACCAAGAGAATAAGTATAGATTTCAATGTTTAATTTTCGCTGATTAAGTTTATTCATTTTAAAAAATTTATCCAAATAAATTGAATGTAATACACTGTTATATTTATAATAAATAAACAATTCTTAAATTAGTTTGTGTAAAATTTGAGTGTTTCTGTACAATCTGAAGACATGCTTATTTTTAAAATTATGCTCAAAAAGTAGTATGTTATATCTTTTAAAACAAACATTTCATCTTGTACATGTAATACTATAGATATTATAGTATACATAATTAAAAATCAATAAAAAAACCTGACAAAACATGAGCACATGACCCATAAGCATAGACATGCTTTTGATGCACAGTCCAGCTTGAGAAGACATTAAAAAATTATACAAATTGTGTTCAAACCATGGTTTAAATCTACTTGAATTTTTCAAAACTAAAATTACATCAATACAAATTGTTTAATGAAAATTTTACAACATGAACTTGTCTGTTTACTTTGTACTTGCCATTTTGCAAAGGGCACTTCCATTGGAAAACCTTAAGTCTATGAGAAACTGTTGAAGGGGCACCAAGGCCAAGACCAGGGCAACAGAGGCCATGGCCTCCGTGTAATTCCAGACCTGCACTGTCATAATTTTAGCCCCTAGAGTTTTTATGCCCCCCCCAGAAAAAATTCAACAGCCTGTAAAGAGAAGAATGCATTTGACTGGTTCCCAGTCCCTACAGCATGCTCTTTTGACTGTATTTAGGGACCGGTACCCGGTAGTTACTACTAATATGGCGCTTTGGATAGGCCCTTGATTGCGCGGGCGCAGTAATAATTTTCTAGTTTTAGAGATGATTTTGGCTATGCTCGTGACGTATGCATGTTGTTTGACACTAGCACACATGTGCATCGTAACTCTTCACCCGGACATAGTGAACCAACCTTCAACATTAAAATTCAAGCTGACCGTCTTCAGAACAACGTCGTCTGCAAGATGAGAGATTCTGCGTCCGTCATGTTTTGTGTAAAGGCCGCATTGCATTATGGGATTACATAGACCTATATAATGCTAATTCTAATTAGCATATACCTGGCAGAAATCTGCCAGGTATATGCTTATTTTCATTACCCGCTACGGATCCCTATATACAGTCGGAATGAAAATTATGTAGGGATCAGGAACCAGCCTAGAATGGCATCTGACTCCTAAAGATAAGCCCTAGTTAAAGGTCCGTGTGACCATGGTGACCGTGCATGGACCAAGGGCGCACAAGGGTTTGGGTGTGGTGTGAAAAAGAGCTCCTACATGCATTTGATGGTCTTTGGGTTGGTGCCACTTTTTAACTATTTGTTAACATCATGTGTTATAGATCAAGACCTTTATAATCTCTTTGACGAGTCGCTCAACGCCAAAAAATAAAAAAAACAAGCAGATGGACATGTCCGACTGTGGCATGGGGACAGAATTGTTTCTTGTTACCTCAGATCTCAGTTTATGGGGCATGGATCATCTGAAATCACGTTGGAAAAATTCCTTCTTGTTCTCAGTGATTTGCCGTTGAGAAAATTAGTGCAAATCTCAATTGATTGATCAAATGTCAACTGGTAGTTTCACCGCCTGTTACAAACCATGTAGATCTTGTTTAAGATCTTTCGTAAATATTTCGTATTGGCCTACTTTTTTTAGTATTATTTTTTGACTCGGTTTGATTTTGTTTTTTTGCTTTAAATAAAGAAGAACTTCAACAACCCACTACTGATAGTCAGTTGTGGCACATTCAAACTTGGGATGAATGTCTCTGGTTGGCATGTGGATGAAGTTGAGAAGCATTAATATCAGAAAGTCACATCATCAAGGCAGTTGAGAATTACTCTTACTTTCTCATGGCCAGGCAACTGTAGAATATGGCTTTTTTAATCAGTCACGGAAACTGACAACCTTAAAGGGGACTCGCGTGTTGCACAGCGTATTATCTGTGACCATGCAGCATCGTTGGGAGGTTACAAAAACGTGGAAGTGACAAACTCCTTGCGTCTTTCAGCTTCCAGTGCATGCCATAAGATGTTTATGGCATACCTTGATGTTCACAAGAAAGCCACGGAGAATGTTTGCCTGCAGCAAAAAAAAAAAAAATGCCAGGATGGCAGAACTAAATCAGATGAAATACAAGTAGATGTGTTTGGAAGAAGGCATCAGGGCAAAACAGAGTGCTACTAAGAAGGCGTAAACATCAACAAGTTTTACCATGATCACCAAGTCCAACTGCATGCGCAAATCTGTGTTACACTGAAAAAAGTGCATCAAAGCATAGAAGGCAAACTCACAGAAATGAAGAATTTCTAATTAAGAAAAGCTTAAAAAGAAAACACTGCAGCAAAGTTTTCCACCCAGTGGTGTGCAAAACATGACTTTCAATTACTTTCAATCAAATCTGAAATGGTGACCAGCCAAACTTTTAATTTACATGTACTTCAGCAAAAAATACTGTGTATCAACAAAGGTTTAAACACTTGGATATAATGAGTCAGAGTAGCCGTGTACGAGGAAGAGTACCAGTGTTACAGGCGAAAATATAAACCCAGTGGGTAAAGCAAGAGTGCATGCCGCGTACGAGGATCAAAGGGCAGAATTGTTCTCATACATTGTGGAAACAAAGCGTAGCTTACTAAGGAGAGACTGGCTCCAAGTAATAAGACTGAACTGGAGAGCAATTGATTTCAAAGGCTCATAGTGGGATGGTATAACTGTGGTGGAAAAAGTCAAGTCAATGGGACATTTGAAATCACATTTTGAAGAAATACTCCACTGTTTTTTCATGAGCTTGGTAAAATGAAACATATCAAAGGCTAAGATCGCAGTACAAGAAAATGCACAACCAGTCACTAGTAAACCGTAAAAGGTACCGTATGCCCTGAGACAACAAGTTCAACAGGAACTCACCCGTCTCCAAAACTGTGGTGTTTTAACCCCAGTAACACAGTCAGTGGAGCACTAGTAGTTTGGCCGTGCCGAAAAGTGACGGCTTGGTGAGAATTTGTGGGAATTATAAAACAACTGTGAACCCTGTTCTAAAACCAGTAGCACCCCTGAACATAGGTGTTGAGGACATACTTGCAGATTTGTCAGGAGGAGTGTCATTTTAAAAACTAGATCTTGCTCAATGCCTACGATCAGATGGAATTGGACGAGGAATCCAAACAGTATCTGACAATTTCAACTCACAAAGGCCTATTTCAACAGAACTGTTTGGTTTTTGGAATAACTACTGCACCGGCCATATGGCAAAACACAATTGAGCAAGTTTTACAGGGATTGGTGGGAATAAAAGTATACTTGGACGACATACATGTACTAGTGACCAGACACTCAGAGCAAGAACATTTCCAGAATTTAGAAAGTGTACTTGGTTTTATTGTCGCGAGACTAGGTTTAATTGTTACCTTGCCCTTTAGGTGTCCCATAGCTAAAGTTTATGCAAATGAGTTTTGTTTTACTTCATGCAATGTGTTGTAGTGTAAGGCCCTTTTCGAATCCACGGCTTCAGGCTCGGTCCTCTCGTCTGAAGCCCTGAGCGCATCTGCAAAGAATCTGGAGCCGAAGTCGTGGATTCGAAAAGGGCCCAAGTCTGGTCACTGTACTTATGTGTACACATACACACTACTGTATGTATGCGTGCACAGACAGTGACCTGGAGATTTTCTAGAAAGTTCTCTTCTATACACACACAGAAAGTTACTGTTACACTCCAGCAAGCAAACTTAGAAAACTCTCTACAATACCACAGATACTCAGTTCTAAAACTAGTTCTTAATACAGCACATGAGTGTTAAGCTAGCTGAAGACATCATCGTATTCACTTTTTGAGAGCATTGTTGAAGCTCAGAAACCAGCATTGAAAAAGATAAACTTTGTGAGCAAGTCTGTATTCTGTGTAACGTAGTCAGTAATAGTACATATAGTGCATTGTGTAGCTATCTTGAAACTTCTTTTGATCATTGCTGAAATTTTAGGGTGTTTTGTATGTTTGCATGTCAACTATACCTGATGAGGCAGGTAATACGGGTAGTGCGTCATTAAAGTTAAAAGGAAACCTAAAGTCCAATTGGCAAATTTGCAAACAATTGTGGACTTCGTATGAGACTTTTACTGGGTTAACAAATGAGGATAGTGATTTGCGAGTGGCTACTTTTGGTAGGTTGAATTCTCAAGGTTGAATTCGACTTCAAGTACCTTGGAGCTTGGAACAACTCCAGTGATAAAGACCTTAAGACCCGAAGAGGACATGCCTGGACAGCGCTCCACAACATGAAAAAGATGTGGTCATCGACGTTCAGTGATCAAAGGACAAGGTCTCTGTTTGTGTCTATGGTAGAGAGCCCCAGTTTAGGGTCAGTGTGCACCCTTGGTCCATCCATGGTCATTCATAATATATTTCCTACCAACTTTTTGGAGTCTCTGTCTCATGCTTTTTCACGGGATCATTGTAATGTATCTCCTGAGATGATCAATATTTGATCATTCCTGGATGCAGTCATCATTATGCAGTATAAAATTTCATAAAAAATACTGTAAAAAAAGTAGGTTTTGTTTTAGGAATACAACTTTTTGAAAGGCCATAACTGACCCTGTTGTCATATTAAAATGCATTAGCAACAATAAATAGGGTCTATTACTTTGGTTACCAGCCAGTGGGACCAGTTAATTTGTCATTTCACTACTCTGTTCACTTGTTCAGTGGTCCATATGTGAAGCTATTGGAAATTCTTTAGAAGCTATTAACTTGCCATCAGGGCTCGAAATTTACACTGGACTGCAGGCCAGTGACTTTTAGCGTCCGGCCAGTAAACCCATGACGGGGGAAGTCCGGCGGTCTTGTGTTTTTGTTCATACATTGACTGTCAGTCTGATAAATATCTTTTTTTTCAGTCCTGTTGAGTATTGACAAATTCTTACCCATAATACAAAGAAGATAAATCTTCTTGAAGTATTTGTTCAAATCAAAACAGTTTAATTGTTAAACTGTTTAGTTCTTTTTTTCGCATTTCAGTTTGGGCCTAGTAAACAATTCTGGTCCATTATGCATCTTGAGTAACAAGCCCTGCAGTCTTGTGAACCCCCCCCCCCCACCCTCGCCCCCGATTTTCAGCCCTGGCCATGCAGAGGTCACTTGAACCATAAACACAATTTTGACTGGATCCCTTGGGGTGATTACCTCCTTCACTATGGCGCGCCTCTCACAGCGGCGCGGTGAATTACTTCATATGCTGGAGAGCCGCCGCCAGGGGCTCAGAATAAACAAAATATGAAACAATTCAGTCACAAAGAATTTATACTATTAACTAGTAAACTTGCAGGTACAACCATGTGTTTAAATCTCTTTTGGGAGGAGTGTTGGCTCTGAAAAGAGCCGGAGTGGTCTCGACATTTCGATCAGTATACTCTGATCGTCGACGTTTCGATCAGTATACTCTGATCGTCTTCTGAAGGAGATCGTCGAAACGCCAAGACCACTCCGGCTCTTTTCAGAGCCAACACTCCTCCCAAAAGAGATTCAAACACATGGTTGTACCCGCAAGTTTACTAGTTAATAATATATTCTTAGTTTCATGTATATTATATTCCGTAGTGAAACAGTTAAACTTGCAATTTGGCAAGCAGACAACTGTTAAATGAGAAGACTCCAATAAATATAGTGTTTGAGAAGCTCTATGACATTGGGCCCTGATCATGACTTCATCTATCCAGAGTCCCTCTCTACCCCACCAATGGATCTCCTACATCCACAGTCTCCCCCCCCCACTCTCCCACTATTGGCCATTGGCCATCTATCTATACTCTCCCCGTTGTTAGGTCTCGCCTCCCTCCCGGTGCGTATACTGGTCCTGGACAATTACCAATGTTGTCTGTGTGCTTCAAAGGACAGACTAAATAGACTTTCCATATCAGGGTTCTCCCATGCACAAGCTAGCGTATCGGGCTGATACGCAGAAATGACGGATGATGCGCAAAAAAAAAAAAAAAAAAAAATGAATTTGTAGAATTTAATATCAAATTCACAAAAAATCCTAACATAAAACCATTTTAAATGCTCCAGATTGCACAGTAGAGCTTTTCAAACCAAACATAAACATTAAATAAAAACATTCCAAGGACCTGCTACCAATTCAGCGTGCTTCGGCCACACTTTCAAAATTTGGGTCCAGAATGCCCCCCCAGCTTTGAAAAATCCTGGGGAGAACCCTGTACACATTAGTGTCAAGTGAATGGGAAACTTTAAGGACACTAGTTGGCAGCAGACTTACCACGTAAATCCATAAATGTGCGCACGCTCACAACTACGCAAACAATGGAAATTTACCTGGTGAGTCTGCTGCCACCTAGTGTTCCAAAGTCTCCCATTAACGTGCACTTGGAATGAGGGACTCGTTGACTTTAAAATAATCTTGTACGTACTGTACATCGATGTGTATCTCATCGCCGTCCTTCATGTCAAAGCGGCTCATTGGCATTGTAAACATGTTCAACTCTTGTGTAATGATCTCGTCTGATTGGGTGTCGGTTGTCTTGTGGTATATCACCATGCACCTGTTCAATATAAAGGGTTTTCACAAAATTGGTTTTGGCAATAAAAATTACTTTACATTTTTAATATAATTTAAAATTATATTAAAAACACCCAGTTCAGACTGGCCCTCCAAAGTCCGAACCAAATTATTGAGGTACATGAAAACATCTGAACCAATTAGGAGCAACTGGATGCACTAGAAGTCGAAAGATCGACTGTCGCAGTCGTTCGGAACAACTCTGGAGCGTCTTGTTTTCCGACGTCGATCTTGTCATGAGCTGACCCGAACCTAATGCAAATTTATGTTAATGTATGGTAATTAGGGAAAATGACCTTTAGCATCCCACTCTTCATAGGGCGGCTGACGGGAAGCACGAAAAGTAAGCTTTCCATGTCACAGACATCACAAAGCGCTGTACAATATTAACAATCCACAACTAAGTGATATAAAAGTAATGCTTAAAAAGATAGGTTTTCAAGTAGATTTTAAAACATTCCAAAGTATCTGCTGATCTGATAGCTGCCGGTAGCCAATCTGTGGGCATATAATGTGAATGAACGATCTCCATAGTATTTAGTTCTACCAAGTGGCTGCTGTAAACATACCACACCAGAGGTTGTCAAGCGCAGAGTCCATGTAGTTTTAGTTAGTTTTCATTTATTATTTAAAAACGATAACACTTCAGGCAGAAATACTTCCAGGAAAGTTTTCTACCATCATTATCTTTATACCATGTAGAGTATGTGTAAATCTGTGAACATTTATGTTTTCTCTTCGTACCAATGTTGAGCTGGGGCTTTAAAGCAATGTAAGTGGGAACGGAAGATTCCCAAAGTTGTTTGAATACACACCAAGACTTGCCTGGTCTGCTCAAAGGCCTCTTTGAAATCTCCTTGACAAACCTAATGATAATTCAAGGGCCTGAAACGATTCTTACCCAGCTGGCCTATTTACCAATTGTGCACAGTATATCTTGAGCTTCTTGATTGGATCTAGCACCCTCATCTTCACACCCTCCTTAATGCACTTGCCCTGGTAAACAAAGTTCAGCTTCACAAATTCCTGAAAGCCCTGCCCGAGACTGACCTGGGAGAATGGTTTCAGTTCACCTGATAGAAAAGAAAAAATCAGAGTGGCTTCATTTTCATCAAGTTTGTTAGAGGTCTCAGACCTCTAATACAGGCATGATTATTTGGGACTTTAGAAAACCAGTTGGAAAATTTGATTACAAGGGCTACATACACATCTGGTGTAAGTCTTTTCTGGATTTTTTCAGGCCATTTAACCAGTTGAAATCGGATGACGTCAAATGAATACACGCAAATGTTTCCCCTGCCTGGAAACGGAGGTCGTCTTGCGACGCCATTTTGTAATTTCGGACCACCGCAGCAAAGGTCGCCCGGTCATTCACTTGCAGAGCGTGCGCAGACCGCGGACATGCCGTGTAACGCTTCAGTTCACCCACACAAGGACAGAAAAAGGTCATGCGTTTACTCGTACTTTGTGGCCATTGAGAGGCAGTTTTTGTGTAAACCACGATTATAGACCTTTTTCCTTTTGTTCCAAGAAGGGGATCATGAGGCATCAAGAGGCTTCCACCATTGTTCATTCACTGTATTTCGGCAGAACGGAGGTAAGTCAGAGTGAGCCGGAAATCGAGCCATGGTTTCATGTTTAGTGCCACTCCTGTGCTGTAGGTAATGGCCGATGTTTTGAAATTCACGCTGTGCGAATTTGTCGAGCAACAAAATGGAAGATCCAACAAAGAGAATCTTTGTTCTCTTGCCACTGTCAAGTCAGGGTGTCTTTCCGCCAGCTGTACCCTCAAAGAAAACATATTCCGGCAATTCCGCCAAACATCCCGCCAGGGGGACAGGACCACAAAAAAAAAAAAGAATCCCGGCGGCAACTGGTTAATAACAATTTTGCTGTTTTTTCGACGGCCCAAAAATTGTAAATCAGATTAGAGTAGAAATGATGAGTTTTTTTTTTTCGTAAATAGATTTCACACTTGCAATTGTTGATGTCGGACATTTATTATTGTTCTTCCGTTTAAATTAGCTAGGTAAAAATTGACGGAAATGCAATGCTTACAACTATAAATCCCATAACAGCTACACACTTTTCGTTTGCAATTTTTTTTTTGTCCAAGGAGAGCTAATTATTCAAAAGACTCACCGTGAGTCTGGACAAGTTCATGGTACCTAGCAGGACGGTCATCATGGCCACTGAAAGTTCGGATGAAGTGACGCTCCGACTTGTCTCTTTCGTTTTCCGTCACCTCACTCCCATTTAGAAACTTGATGTTTGGAAGGCTGTTCAGTTATAGGTAAACCAAATAAAAATGTTGGCACTTCACACAAAAAGTGATGATTTATTTAACATTTGCAGGCCTGGATGCTTCGTTCTTGAAAGGGCAATGGCACCAAGGCATTTTCTCCAGGGTAAAGGTCACCTCTATGAGGAAATTGTAAATTTCTATTGGAACACTTCAAGGGCACCAAGGCAATGACAAGGGCAATTGCCTTCATTGCCTCTGTGATGTATCATGCCTGCATTTGAAACAAACAAATAAATATCAGCCTCAAACTGCTTACCAACCAAAATTACCTGAGGGATAAATGCAAAAAGTGGTGATGGACTCAAATTTTGACCCTAACAAAGTCTTTCTTAAAGGCTATATTTAAAACCTCATCACGTTCTTCAAAAATGCAATTATTTAAGTTTGTCATCAAAAGAACTATTTCAACATTAAACTCACACTCTTTTATTGATAAAATTCAGAGAAAATTGAAATGAATCAAATTCCTTCAGGATTCAGGGGCATGTATGGCCGAGCGGTCTGGTTCTGGTAGCAGAGAGTCACCACAATGTGGGTATGAGTCTCAGTCCCGGCACTTGTGTGTGTCCTTGAGCAAGACACTTAACTACATATACATGTATGATTGCTCCTTGGCGTTTATGTCTTGGCGCTTATGATCCTGCCGAGTAATGAAGTTGAGGTAGAAGGATTACAAGTCATAAGTATGAAAGTCATAAGTTCTCACCTTGCCACAGCTAGCTTTCTTCTGTCCGCCTGGTCCAAGGACTCCAGCAGCGGAATATTCTGTCAAAATGAAATTGGTTTGGAAACGGTCAAAAACATCACGGGTTCTCCTCATTAGAGACCAATCCGACTTGGTTATAGGCCAACTCGGGTTGGAATTTATCCTTTTGTGACTTTCATAATATAACCCTGGCACACTGGGAGTAGATCCTTATCAGTGGTAATCCCCTGGGAGACGTTTTAGACGCTGGCGGCAGCAGACACAACGGTCCTTTTTGACAGTTTTGAGCATGCGGGCACATGCTCAGTGTTACACGCATAGTTCTGAGCATGCGTACTACTGTTGAGAGCTGCGAAAAGGACCATCCAAATGTCTTCCTTGAAAGTCTCCTTTTTAAAGCTTACCTGCACCCTTCAAATTCTTTCGAAAAGAATCTATAGGTCTCAGGTCTTGTAAGAGACATGATGTTGAGTTTCGCTGTGGTTCAAGGTGGTGGTTGTGAATCCCAATGTGGATGAGTGAGACCCTGATCATCGGTGAATTGTTCCTCTAACAAGGAAATGAGGATGTTTAGTGTTTCGCCTGGATCAAATCAATTCAATTCAGTAACTTAATTAAATCCCGTGAGGGTAATTAATAAATCCAGAGTCTTGCGGGCTGAGAGTGAGCTGTTGAGAGGACCAGTCAATTGGACTCTGATTGAGTTAGGCTCTGATCATCGTTTCCCTTAAGTTTTGCACTCACCTTGACTTTGACAGAGTGTAATCTTGGGAAAAGCCTGAGCTCATGCAGGTGTTGCCAGGATGCTAGAGCAGTACCCGTGACACATAGCGACTCCAAAGAAGCGAAGCCAGGAGAGGAGGTCTGTTCCTCATCACTGTGTCGAGTCCTCCCTATCTGTTCCTCCGTTACTGAGACCTCAGTTTGAGTTTGCTCCGATTCACCTGCCTGGGTAGAACCCATGACATCACAATAAAATATCATTGGGGTTCTCTTTTGAAAATTTCTAATGAAAAATCAGTATTTGCACAAACTACAAATAGTACAAGCTATACTTATATCTGGTCCCAAATAAAACACAAAGCATGTTTACCCTTCTCCTTTATGATAGGAAGCTTCACCGAACATGGAAACAATCACTCCGAATTAAAAACAAAAGAAAAAAACGCAGTATACAAATAAAATGAAAGAAAAACAACCCAAAGCAGCTACCTTAGTTTGTTTTCCAGACAGGCAACAGGGGTCACCTTCATTGATGACCCTCTCCTCAATCTCCTTGACTGTCTCTTCTGAGGCCATATAGCCTGGCTCATCCGCGACAGCATCTCCGCCTGTTGCTTCCTGTCTGCTCCCCACAGATGCAAGCTGGCTCTTTTCGTCTCCACTTGGCTGTAAGTCTGTACCTCTTCCTTCGCTCGATGAGCCAGACTGGACACAGTTTCCCGCTTCTATACACGGTTCTGCTCCATCCTCTGCAGCATTTACCCTTCCTGAATTCGTTTCTTCATAGTAAACATCCTCAAGTGGGTTCTCCAGCAAGATGAGAGTCTTCAAATTGGGAAGGGACCTCAGTTTGGAAACCTCTTCCCATCTTATAAAATCACATTTCAAGAGCAACCGGTAAGACAGAAAGCAGGGAGGGGGGGGAAGAGAGAAAAGGGGGGGGGGGTTGTTGTTGTGAAAAAAGAATACCAACTATTAGTTTTCTTGTAACATCATTACATTGAGGCCATGAAAAAAACTAACTGCATTTTGTTCTAATAGACACAGCAGTTTTAAAAACATTATCCATAATTATAACTTAAATACTGAGAATCTTTATTGGTTCTCTTGTAACCTGTTGCCGCCGGGATTCTTCCATTTTTTCCCTTTCCCCTTTGCAGGATTATTTTGTCGGAATTGCCGGAACCATTTTTTCTTTGAAAGTACCGCTGGCACAAAGAAACCCTGACTTGACAAAGCCAAGAGAACAAAGCTTCTCTTTATTGCACCGTGAGTTTTGTTTTCTCTACCGAAAAAAGATGTCAGACTCATGCACTGTGAATTTTGTTTTTTCTACTGAGAAAATGTCAAATTCATGCACCATGAATTGCAAAACCTTGGACGAAACCTACAGCATAAGATTGGTACTAAACCGGTAACCATGGCTGGATTCTCTGACTTACCTCCATTGAGCTGAATTACAATGAATAAACAATAGTGGAAGCCTCTCAATGTCTCGTAATCCTCTTTTTGGAACAAAAGGACAAAGGTCTGGAATCGGGGATTACACAAAAACCGCCTCTCAATAGCAAGAAAATGTCAAAATATTCAAGACCATGTGTTGTCTTTTTGTGAGTGAAACGAAGCGTTAGATGATAGGTGCATGCTCTGTGCACGCTCAGCGGTAGAATGTCCGGGCGACCTTTGTTCTGGTATTTCAATTTTACACAATGGCATGTTTTAATGTTGCCCGTTGGCTAGCTCGGAAAATATTTGCATTGATAGGCCTCCACGGCACTTGGCACCTACTGGTTAAAACTCTGATAATTTTGCTTAACAGTTCACCTTGTTTATTACATGTAAGATTTCAAAGACAAGAGTACAAGATTGGTACAGGCCCGATTGCTTCGTTCTTGAAAGGTCAAGGGCACCAAGGCATTTTCTTCTTGATAAAGGGCACCTCTACGAGGAAATTGTAAATTTCTATTGGAACATTTCAAGGGCACCAAGGCAATGACCAGGGGCAACGGAGGCAATTGCCAAAATTTATCATGTGATGACATCAGGTGAATAGGGTCAATAGAAGAAATATTAAGCATCCATGTATCAGGTTGAAACATTTAGCACCCATGTGATAATTAGACTGGTTCCCGGTCCCTACATCGTTTACGTTCTGACTGAATATAGGGACTGGTAGCGGGTACTGAAAATTAGCATACACCTGGCAGATTTCTGCCAGGTGTATGCTAATTATAAGTAGCATCTTTGTAATCCCATAATGCAATGCGGCCTTTACACAAAACATGATGGGCACAGAGTCTCAGAATCTCCCATTGTGCAGACTAACATCGTTAAGATGTTGTCTAACTTTAAAGTTAACTTGAATTTTGATGTTGAAGGTTGGTTCACTATATGTCCAGGTGAAGGGTTCTAATACACACGTGTGCTAGTGTCAAACAACAACATGCATACGTCACAAATGTCATCTCTAACACTAGAAAATTATTACTGCGCCCGCGCAATCGATGGCCTATTAAAAGCGCCATATCACTAGTAGCCATCGGTCCCTATATACAGTCAGAAGAGAACAATGTAGGGACCGGGAACCAGTCTATGTGATGATAAGGAAGTAATGTAGGGTCCCTCACCTCCTGATTTGATTGTTGGTCAGTGATAGTTTCTCAAGCTCAGGGATGCTGGCTAACAGTTCCTCCTCAGAGATTGAGACACGGCTGTACTCTGCACAACAAAAAATACAAAAGCTTAGATCTCCCTTGCTACCACAAAAGACAAAGTAAAGTTGACATTTGTGATGTGTTCTTGCAACGAACAGTTGGAACTAGGCTGGCAAAACTTTGTGTCTGTAACATTGCAAGGATGTGGCATGTAAAACACTTTTTACTCTGAGCCTTTCATCAAGTCCTGCGGGAAGACAGTCCACATGCTGGTCAGGTGGGGTTTGAACCCATGACCCTTGCATTCTAAAGTGTAGAGCAGATCTCTGAACAGCTGAGCAACAAGCCATGCACCCCCCCCCCTCTTGAGCCATGTGCCCTCCCCCATTAAAAAACCCTGGCTACGCCACTGCTGAGCAACCAACCGTGACAGGAGGCCAGTTTGAGCCCCGTAATTAGCAGTGCACACCCCTTGTAAAATTATGTGTTATTATTGTTGGCTATTTCTTTTTTTCTAGTTATTGAGAAAAAGCATTCTAAAATGTTTTGGATTTGATATCAAGAATTTGTTACTACCATTCATGCACAAATGAAGTTGTTTCAAGTTTGGCAAAAGGCGTGATAAGGCCACTACTTCACTCCATGAAACTTTGGTGTTGTTGAGCACCAAATCAACGATGCCACAAGAAAAGTCAAGCTTGTAACAAATCTGTCGGAAAACAAACAAGAAATTCAAACTAATTAAAATTCAGTGGTAGTTAATCTCAGTGGCGCAACTAGCCCCCAGGGTGCCCCCCCCTATTTGTAATCTGGACTTGAGATTAAAACATTTGCAGAATAAAATGTAACATTTTGTAAGCTTCTTCATGTAGTAATTTCAAAAATTTTTGGTCAACTATTTTTCTATTTACACGCAGACAGTGTATTTGTTTTTACCTCCACGTCAGATTATCTTATAAAAAATTACTAAACGGCATAATAAGAGCACTGAAGAGGGGCTTGTTTAGGAAAAGTGAACATTTTTAATTGGCCAAAAGAGCCCCCCTCGAAAAAATGGTGCACCCCCTTGTTCCCCGCAAAAATGTTTTCCTAGTTTCGCCGCTGTAGTTAATTAACCTGTCTATTTCAATGTTGTCATTGAAGAATAAAAAGCCCACACATTTCTTTGCATTAATAATTACAAGATTGTATTCATAATTAAAAGACTACAGTACTGCTGGCACAAAGAAACCTAGGACATGACAATGCCAAGAGAACAAAGATTCTTTTTATTGGATCATCCGTTTTGTTTCTCGACCGAGCAAATGTCAAATACACACAGCGTGAATTGCAAAACACCGGCCGTTGCCTACAGGATAGGAGTGGTACTAATCTCAGAACCATAGCTCAATTGCCGGCTCACTCTGAGTTACCTCTATCGCGCCGAAATAAAATAAATAAACAATGTCGGAAGCCTCTCAATGCCTCTTCTTGGAACAGACGGACTAAGGTCTGGAATCGGGGATTACACAAAAAACTCCTCTCAATAGCCAGAAATAGCCAATATATTCAAGCCCTTTTTTGTCCTTGTGTCGGTGAAACGAAGCATGTGTGTGGTCTGTGCATGCTCTGCAGTGGATGGACTGACCAGGCAACCTTTGCTCCGGTGGTCCAAAATTACATAATAGCGTCTTTTGTTTCCAGGCAGGGGAAACACTTGCGTGTATACACGTCATCCCGCGCCTACTGGGTCAAGTAAAGAAAGGGCGGGGTCGTAGGGTCCCTCTTAGAAACAACAAATGCATTTAAACTTACCTCACTCCCACTCAGGGGGTTAGAGCTGAGATTACAAAACTTCAGACGAGGCAAATGTTCGAATATCGTTAGTACTTCCTTCCAGCTAGTCAACACGTTGCCTGACAGATCCAGGTCTGAAATGTTTGGACAGAGGGAGGACAGTCCGTTCGATGGAATGGCAGCATGGCTGATTCCCTGGTCACACAGCACCTGCAAGTTTTCATTTTTTGAAAATTTGTATGAAAACTATGTCCAACTGAAGCTGGGTTATGATGAAGCTGTGGTTGCTATAATCTAGGGCATGTTCAATCAAGGACCATGGTAAACCATTGTTCGACAAAAGTAATGATGGATGGTTTATTTCAATTAACTTGTTTTTTAATGGAATTAATATGTAGACCCAGTAATTACTAATACTATAGTAACTGTCATGACTGTATTGCAAGTGCAAGGGGCGCTGTACTCCTTTTTACGAGACTTTGACTTTATCGGTCGTAGGCCTAGTACTTTTTTTGTAGTAGTAACTAGTACGACCGATAGAGTCAAAATCTCAAAAAAGGAGTACACTGCCCCAGTTACTGGGTCCATGCAGGGTCTAAATCAATATTTATAATGATTATGTTATATAATAGCAGTCTACACAACCTTTGTAGGCCTACCATGTCTATAATTGACCATGTCTGTAAGGAAAAAATTCCATATCTGGCTGCCACTTTCTAAGGTTTTTTTAAAAGATGTTTTAATGGATGTTGGGCTTTATTTCCCTCTTTTTATTATTCCTATCAGGAATTGGTAGCTAAAACACTAATTATTGACCTTTAAAAAAGAAAAATCAAGGATCAGTGGTTGAACTAGTCGTTTGTTTGTGACGTACATTGCATGCATACTGAGGTCGAAGTGGGAATGACTCTAGTCGATTGACTAATTTTCTGAGAACTTGTCCCAGTGGTGTAACTAGGGTAAAATTTTAGGGGGGGGGCAAGGGGGTGCACCATTTTTTCAAGGGGGGCACTTTTTGCCAATTAAAACTGTAGTTTTGGTTGGTATTTTTCCCAAACAAGCCCCTTTCAACACTCTTATGTTATGCCGTTTACTATGTTCTATAAAATACTGACCTGGAAGTAAAAAAAATTGTCTGCGTGTAAAAAAAAAATGTTTTAAAAACATTGAAATTACTACATAAAAGCTTATGAAATTTAACATTTTATTCACGAAATGTTTAATCTCAAAAGTCCAGATTTCAAATGTGGGGGCACCCAAGGGGGCGCGGACGTCAGTTGGGGGAGGCCAAGGGGATCCCCCCCCTCTTAACTATGCCACTGACTGGTCCTTGCTGTGCTGTAATATCAAAGTGGTTTTCGGTAACCAGCGAAGTGACCGACCTCAATGCCTGCTAATCCTCCAGGCATAAGACATGTAAGACTAGTCCAACCATTGTGCGTTCAATCAGAGTTTTTATACTTGACTAAAGAGGAAGAGTATTATTAAAGAGTATAAAGAATGACTATAAATCACATACAGCAGTTTTCAGGTACTCCAATTCAGGCCTCTTTTCGCCACCGCCCCCGGCGCTATCTCCCCGCGATCTCTGTCGACCTCTCCCGAACACGACAATTTGTACTCCAAAAGTTTCACATTCGAGTGCCTCGTCATCTTCGCTGCAATATTTCAACTTGAGGGCACTTACAAAGGACGTTTGTTCTGTCATGCTTTACTGCCGACTGGGATTGTGAATTGAAATCAGCTCATGAAATCTGGGAACAAATTAATTGATTGTTGTGGAACGTTCTCCCCAAATCTGAATTGTCTTGTCATCATGTTTATCTCTGTTCAAATAATGTTGCGTAATCATTAAACAAATAGTCTGGTGCCAACACTGACAGCTCACTGGATTATTTATCTTGTTACGATCGTCTGGGAACTTGATATAATTATAGCGCCCCCAAGTGGTGAGCACCCAGACTAAAGCTAGCCGCGTATTGGGCCTAAAAATTCCATCCGCCGATCAAAAGCAACGTACGGAAGCGTAGGACATACTGAAAAAAAAATCATGCTCCACTATTCCGCCCGGGCGGATTACTATTCCGCCCGGGCGAAATACTATTCCGCCATGACGGATTACTATTCCGCACGGGCGAATTACTATTTCGCCCAGGCGGATTACGATTCCACCCGGGCGGATTACGATTCCGCCCGGGCGGATAACTATTTCGCCCGGGCGGATTATCATTCCGCCCGGGCGGATTACTATTCCGCCCGGGCGAAATACTATTCCGCCATGGCGGATTACTAATCCGCACGGGCGAATTACTATTCCGCCCGGGCGAATTACTATTCCGCCCGGGCGAATTACTATTCCGCCAGGGCGGATTACTATTTCGCCCGAGCGAATTGCTAAAGTAATTAAAATCCGCCCGGGCGAAATAGTAATCCGCCCGGGCGGAATCGTAATCCGCCCGGGCGAAATAGTAATCCGCCCGGGCGGAATGATAATCCGCCCGGGCGGAATGATAATCCGCCCGGGCGAAATAGTAATCCGCCCGGGCGGAATAGTGGAGCCCGATTTTTTTTTTTTTTTTTTTGGTATGTACTAACTACGCTTCCGTAGCAACGGCTGGCCAGCCGCCGTATTTCCCCCCCCCCCCCCCCCCCCCAGGTAACTCGGCATAAATGGGCGTGTTTTCTGCCAACTCAGTCACTGCGCCTGCGCTCTTCGCAGCCTTGCCAGAGGCCATCACTGGTACGGAAGTTAGAGTTAAAGGTGCACACCGGCTTCGTTGGGCTATTTGGGCTACAAAATAGGCTAACATATGACTTCAAAGGTCTTTCAGGAATGGAGAAGAGCGGTTCCTAACAGAAATCATCAACTTTTGCCGTTTTCGAGCATTTTTCAAAAAACGATTTATTTTAGTCTGTACCCCTAACTATTGTAATGGGTTGCCTGCGCTACGCACACGCCGGACGACGACGGGGAATGTTTATCCCATACACCATACAGCTGATCTATCTACTTCTATGATAGCTGCATAAAAAATGTCCACTCCCCCCAATCGCCACAACAAAAAACCGGTGGCGGTGGCCGCGGCCGGCCAGTGAAGTCATTGCTCGAAAAACCGGAGAATGCCTTCGCTAAAGCTGTCAGGATTGGCAATCCGTTTGCAGCGAAAGCGGGAGGCTCGCTTGGCACATGACTGTTATTGGCCAAGCCAATGTGAAAAGATGGTCCAAGATTAGGGACACTACCATTAGTTTTTAGACTGCAGCAAGAATGGTCACGATGAGAACATGAAGGATGTGGTCTTTGCTATAATTTGATGGACATGTTTGTGTCATAGAACTGTATTGTGAATATGCCTGCGTATATTTTAATTCATGAAGACTCACATTTTGACAATATTTATGGTCCACCATGTCTGTGATGTCCACATTATGCCAAGCTTATTCTCTCCCTTTCTACATTTGAACACGACCTGACAACACAGATCAGTCCTGGACCCAACTCAACTGGCATTCGTCCAAGTAATTTTTAAACATAGGGCCTACTTGCGATATATGAAGAAACGTTCTCCATTGCAAGTAAGTTTGTCCAGTTCGTCGTACACAGAATACACTCCGTTTATGTCTGTTTTTATTTACACGTGAATTTGTGCTGAATGGATATGAAGTCTGAATCCTCATGCCTCGTCATTGTAATAATTCATACATAAACAGAGCACCAGTCTACTTACAACATTGCGCAACATTGGCACGTAAACTTGACAGTTGCAACGCCTGGAAAAGCGTATAAGCTGACCTTTGACCGTGTTTTGTTTTTTTCACATTTTTCGTTAATTACGTGATATTTTGATGATTTTTTTTAAGAACAACCATTTAAAAATTATTGTCTGTCATTCCACATCACTAAATTAGAAGTAAGCCGGTGTGTCCCTTTAACTAACACTAGCCGGGAGAAGAAAGTAATTGCATGATCTGTTCAGCAACGACTTATCCAAGTGAATATTGTCATTGGAGTCGTATATTATTTGAAATGATAGCCCAAATTTGTTCAAGTCAATATTTATCAACTTTGCCGATAAACATTGAAACTTGTGTATATACTTGTGTCTATGAATTTTCCGATTGTCACCTGTTTGGTCCACCAATTAAAAATAAAGCAGATAGCTATTATGATAACATCATAAACTTTCCTTGGAACAAATTGGGACAAGTGAAACAAACATTTCTTTGAACAACAACAGAACCTGAAAATGCAATTTTATTATTTTTTTCCCCGAAACAGTTCAGGTGCAACTAATCACTTTACTGTGTTAATTTTAATTGGTAAGTGTGGATTAACTAAACAACAATTCCTTCCGATCCAGAATAACTCAATTCTAAAAGTTACCTGAAGTTGGACGTTCAGAAAAGATAGCTGTGGCAAAACCACGATCACTAAAAACCAATTTTCTTTGTATTGCAAATTACTGAAAGTTTAAAGAAGAAAGATGCATACTGTACACATGTGTATGAAATAAATATAATGTCACCAATACAAAACCCTTGAAAACTTTGTCACAAGAAACTTAACAGGATATACTGCTTATAAAGGAAATAACAGAGTGTTTAATTAAATTAAAGGTTCAGCAATAAACTAACTTGAAAACCTACACAATGAAGCCCATCCGGCATTAAAATCCTTCTTACCAAATTAAGATGTGCGCGAGAGCCTTCGGCTGTGTATAAATCGAACATGCACCAGGGCAAACACACCATTATGCTAAGTGGCATCATCACTCCTGGGGGGGAAAAAATATGCGCACAGGCGGCATATTTTTGTCAGACCTGTTGCTTAGCATAATGGGCGTTCTTTCTGCCAAACTCAGTCTATTGCGCGTGCGCACTTTTCAGCCTTTCCTAACAAAAGTTTTCTCAAACTTTTTTGAGAATCAGAGCTGATGTTGAAAAAAAAATGTTTTTTTTTTGTTTAATGCAAAAGTGTGATTAAAAAAACTAAAGCACTATTTTTTCAGATGGGCTATATGAACTTGTGATATGCAATGAATACAACACCCAAACTCAAATTGAGCCAACCCCTACTCGGGGGGGGGGGGGGTCACCAGGGGATCACCAGGGGCACGGACATCAAAAAGATGGACTCCAAGGTCAAGTTCAGTTTTGTGAGGCACTCATTTTTCAATAGAGTTCTTATAAAAGCAGGGGCAGGGCTCTGACACCCACATTAAAATTGTGTAAAATATCATTTTTGTTTGATACTCTTGCAGAGCGAAAATTGAAACTTGAAGTCACTGGATATCAACAACAACGGGTCTGTACATTCCAAAGAGGGCTTATGCGTCAGTAAAAAAAGGTCAAATTCAATGCCTTTTGTATTAAATATAATCGAAATTCAGGAATGGTACCGGTATATAAAAAAAAACCTGTTCGAAAATGTACAGACTCATTATATTTATAATGCGACGTCATTGGACGTTTTTTGAGATTTTGACAACAATTCGCACTGGAAGGATATTACACAAAGTGACATTTTACACCGTTTTAACGTTAGGTCAGAGACTTGTGATATTTTGTCCTCTTGAATGAAATAAGTGCATCACAAAACTGAATTCGACTTTGGAGCCCGCCCTTTAAGTTTGGACCAGACATCTGTGACGTCTTTGGTCACTGCCCGGAGTTTTAACATGCTTGCGTCATACAATCATTTAAATGTTGTGCAAGAAAAGTCTTTCTTTTGAAACACTGACATGACGATACCCGTTACTTTAAGGCTGTTCATTTTACAAAAAATTCACTTCAATTCATCACTCAATGTTTTTTTAACACAAATCAAGTACGTAGGTTATAACAAAACATTGAGATTAACTTCCAAGATTTTACTAAAATAGTTCATAACTTCCGACTTCCTAATATTCTCTCTAATTGCTAACAGTTATATAACCCTATCTTTACACAAATAACTTTTAGCGGTCTGCAAATTTTGAATGATTATGAAACTTTGAAAAAGAAAATTTGGTTTTCTTTGGAGAACAGAACGTTCTGAAATGTCATTATGTTTATGTAAGCAGTATCTTTTAAACAGATTGATATAACTACTTGAAGTAGTTTCGACCGTGGTTGACGCAGTGGTTATCTCAGTCTTAGAATAAATCACACGGTTTATAGACTGACCAAACTGTATTGCCCGAGTTACTGTAGAAGCCAATGAGCCACGGATTCCCGTAAGATGGGTAAGTCGAGTTGTACGCGATGAATGATTCAGGAATCCCTTTCAACCCGACTTCAATTCTCATTCCATCAAATGTTATCATGACAGCATCTGACCCCAAGAAGTTCCAGCGCGAAGTGATTTTCTTTCGTTGCAAGGTACCATATGAGGCAAACGAGATGGATGAAAGAGCTGTCCCCAGATCTTCCCAGAAGAAAACAAAACACAGAAAAAGCAGTTTTAAAATATCATGGCTACAAAAGGATACATCCCAGGTAATTTCAGATCTAATTTATCAATCTTGATTAGCAAGAAAAGGCATGAAGTTCTTACCACTTTCCTATTCGAGAGAAACAAAATGACAGCCATCCCCATTTGGCTTAGGCAATTTATATGCAAGTACATGCATTTCCAGGCAATTCCAAATAAAGTAAACCATTCACAGAAACAACATATCTCTTGTGCCACTCCGAAGAGGTCTTTTTTTGCATGCTGTACAGATTTTTACCTCCAATTTGCCCGTAACATTTGTCCCATAATGACAAGACCTACTCGTGACATAACACTTACCCACTGTAAATCGTGCATATTGTACAGATTGTGTACTTGTCGGCTGCTGTCCCTTATCGAAGTATAGAATCACACCATCTTGTGCATGAATAGTTAGTTCCATTTCCATCGGCAGTACCAGCTCTGTTACTTTCTCAATGAAACCTTTACGTGTATAAGTGAAGCTAGAGCATGGTAATTTGTGCACTACTGCGCTTGCTGAAATTGAAGGAAAATATTCTTTATCAAATTGCACTCGTTGAGCCAGAGAAGTGGTTCAATCGGACGAAATTAAAATGAACGTACATATAGGATGCCTAAAACAGCGCAGTGTTTATTCAAAATCTTTGCATTTATTGAAATGACTATTTTGTTTTATAACATACAGGCCTATATTATCCTGACAGTGTTTAAGTATACGCAGTAAACTCACGTATCTTAGAAAGTAGCAAAATAAACAAATGACTAACAGTAGACTTGGTTTCAGTCTGTTATCGCAAATATAGCCAATGTTATAGTAGGCCTCTGCCTGAAATAGAGCCCTCTTATGGATTAACCTTCGATCACAGACGTCGGAATCCTGTTCATAATAGTTTGTACACACCCTCTGGCGAATTAGTCCAAAAGTGAATGTAACAATCTAATAGATCAGATTCCACAAAAGCCTTCATATCAGGCCTTCTGCTAAAGTATTCATATATTAAATAAATACAAGAACATATTGGCAACCATTAATAAATAGAAAGAGATAATTGACGTGAATGAAACTTACCATCCTCGCATCCAAAAACTTCACCAATCTTCTCCTTGTCAATTGTTAATGGGACGTAGTAGATACCATCCACACCACTGGGACGAGGTTGTGGTTTGGTGTTCAACCCACCCAGTTGAAACTCCGTGCATTCACACGGGTTTCCCTCAGGAATGTACCAGCGATACCCATTACCAGTGCTTGGTTCTTGACCAATGTAGCATACATAGGCTTGAGCTGAAAACAAAAATAACTTCGCATAACATTCAGGCTGATCACACACGTGTTTCAATATGTTACTCTATGACTGACCCATTCTGACTGAGAATTAACAAAATCCCGATTATTTTTAAACAAGAACAATTTAAATTTGTTCTACGACGTCATCGTCCGTTGTGTAAACAAGTGACTTGATGTTAAGGCTAAAATTAAACCTTGTGGTCCTCTACGGAATCTTTTGAAAGCAATCTTTGGTTTGTTATATCAAATGTATTGTTAATAAGGGGAAATATTATCTATCTCCGCATGTTACTTATAGTATAAATGTCCATCTTTAACACGATCATTTGTGTTCATATGGAGATGACATCATACAAGTCTGCAGTATAGTATGATATCGTGTTTAAAAAGTAAAAACCGGCAGTTGGCTTAAGTGGCTTCAAAGCAAGTTGTATATAAAACTTAATCATGCTTGGCAGAACCAAATAGGGTAGGTTTCCCGTTTCGTTCCAAGTTCCTTAAAGGTAAACTTTAGGGTGGTAAAGCTGGTAGTGTTTTCTGATTCTTACTTTGTGTGATTCAATATAAACATGACAACGCAAAACTGTACAAATTTGGGCCCAATCCGTCGTCCGAGTCAGGAGAAAATAGTGAACTTTTCAGCATGTAAACACATTGTCCTTAATTTCGATTGTTACAACCGAAATTAAAATTGAGGTTTTCAAATTCTTTTTTTCTCGTAATTGACAGTATTTTAGATAGAAATATGTCTATGACAATTGGTATTGGTATGAACTTCATAATTTGTAAGCTTTCAGAATGACGCACAAAAAACAAAGAAGACGAATATCACCAACCATGTATTTTACCTTTAACGTCTCTAAAGGATGGAGTTTCATCACTGCCTTTTTTTGAGTCCCTGTGGCCGTTTGCGCCGTCAACGGCGCAAAGATGTGTAGTGCCGTCGCATTGTCGCATTGTGCCACCGCATTGTCGCGTTGTGCCATCGCGTTGTCGCAGTGTTGATCAGTGGTCCAAGCAGATTGAACCGCCAACAGCGAATAGCCGGCAAAAACGTCAATGTGACAATGCTACGGCACGACATGACAGTTTGACGGCACGAGGAGACAATGCGACGGCACGACGACACAATGCAACGACCCTATACCAGCAGTACAAAACGATGTGACGGCACGACTCGACAATGCGCCGTTGGTGGCGCAAACGGTTAGGGACTCAACTATTAATGCCCTACATGTGACATTCAAATGATAGTAAATGAATTTCATTCTACAAAGTGTGGTAGACTATTCGGCAATATTGTGTTCAGTACTTATGCTAAAACAATGCTCTGGGCGTCACAACGTTGCGAATGGTACAAAAAGGCAGGGGAAATTGTTTAAATTTTAATAGAGACATTTGGGCAAAATCATGCACGAACACTAACTTGACAACTTGGATTGAGAACAAGCATGAGTTTATCACATAATTCATTTATTATTTGACGCATTAGTGATCAGTAAATGACATCAGGAACGTCAATAAGAAGTGATTGGCATAACGCTGCCAATGATATAATGGGATCACGACGTGAACGGGCAACTCTACTGAAGCCACTGATTTAAACTTCGTATCTCTATTATTACACACTTATCAATTTTCCCCCAAACTATAGCTAATTTACCCGGTCAACACGACTAAAATGTCATCGGTAGTGTTTAATGTATCATAAATTTTGAATCCATGACGTTGCACAAAATGTTACCAGGCCTAATGATAATTTTTAACTTCAAAGTCGATTTCAAGCTACCAAATAAAGCGGTCACCTCTGATGATGCCACCAATTTACACTTGAACTCTGCATCTCTATTATTTTTTAGAATTAATGATGATTTTCGTGGCATTTGAAGACGTAGTACCCGTCAAATAACAGTGTTTCCCAAAATATAGCTAATTTACCCGGTCCACAAAAAAAGAATGTCATCAGTAGTTCCTACAGTATCATTTGGAACCATAAAATTGTAACAAATTTGTTTCAAAGTCATCATGCAGTAATATAACCTGTATTGTATGGTCTATAGCCTGTTGACTTTTTAAAATTTTTGACGGAAAATTCAAAATTGTTTAATTTCAATAATCTTTATTTCAATAATTTAATATCAGTAATTTATTTTAAATAATTGGCAATACTTTTGTGTATTTTCATTTTTTTTTTCATGAAACAAAAAACAGTTACGAAATTTCATCGGTAAAACATTCAGGGAATTCAGACATTCAAGCAAGCAAAAGGACTACGGACAATAACAAACATACCAAGACAATATTTTTAAAGTTTCAAAAAACTTTCAGTTAAAAAAAAGAGTCATTGTACACAACCTTTGTCATAATCAAAATGGAACCGTTTTGCTTCTTCAAAATGTTGGTAAAGCAAGGAATAGGAGGACTGTTGTATGCGAGCATTTGAGATATGCACATCTTTAATTGGGTGTATATGTGAACATTTTGTGCCACGTCGCAAATTTTATCACAAGTAGTTAAGCTTGTATTCGTATAATAAACCATTGACAAAATTCACAACACTGCTTTTGCGCGCGCAGAAATTTGCGTTTTGGTATAGTTTTTGTTTTGTTTTTCGATATCCCTTTACAGCCACCGTATTTAGAAATAATTGTTAAAACATTTGTAAGTGACAGTATCATCTGATATACTTGTTTATGGTTATGAATATGCATTACTTTTCCGACATCTGATGTATTGTGAAGATTAAAAAATTTGACAAACAAGAATTTACCTTGGATTAGGGCAGCATGTACCAGCAATAACAGAGTCAAGATCGGCTGGAGCCAGTCCATGATGGTGTTGATGTATACCACTCAGGCTGTACCTGTTGATGCATTGAGACGAGTCGGTCTTCTGTTCCAAACTTAATCATAACGAACAGTATCGTTAAATCCCGACTGAGAGGTGGGGGCTGCTATCAATACGCGTGCGTGCAGTAATTGCTGGCAGCGGTTGGCACGTGTTATTAATTAATTAATTTCTTGACGTCACATACAGACCTACCACCTTTACAATTAAAGGTATTTTAAGTGAATTTAAAAGTTTCTTCAAACGTTCATAAGAATCATTTTGATAGTTCATACATTTGTACAAAATCGTATCAATGCGCTTTACGTTGTCATAGCATAGTAAGATACATTTAAATTTTTATAAATGGTTTTCAATCGAGAGCTTGTTGCGAAAACTCGATATATTATATGTAGAGAAATTTAGGTCCGAATTTAAGTTTTTAGTTCAATGAACTTTGGAGCTTGTACTGAAATGCACTTTTCTTTACTAGTGTAAAATGAAAATGTACAGGAAAGTATACCCATCCATATAGATATATAATGTTTTTTTGAATGTGGTGTTATGTAACTCGGTTAACACAAAATACGTGGACAATCAGTCAGCACAACTCTTCACAGGAGATGCTTATTGGTCAGAGATTGAAGGCACAGTTTGGTGGTAGGAATAGGTTTAGGGTTTATCTCAATAAAACAACTTTTCACTGTTTTTTATTTAAAATTATTTGCGTAATATCTAACCAAACAAGGCGATATTACATCTTTAACGAGGAGCATGCAGATTAAGAAAGTGGTTAGTTTCGACCTTGGTTGGTTCCATATCATTGTGCTGAGCTCATCACGCTCCCTGCCTTATTGATTTTCCCGGTCAAACTACGAGCTTAAATCTTTTTTTAATAATTTGTTTTATATATACTTTTTTTTTTTCTTTCAATGGCTTTTGTTTGTTTTGTTCTCCTATGAAGTAGACGCACAGTGATTTTGGTTGTTGGAAGATGTAATGAAAATGTTATTAATATCTGAGCTTTTTTATGCCTTTCTGTAAACCTAATGACTTTCTATTTACTTTGAGAAAGGACCACCGAAAACACAAAAACATACCTCAGTTTTGTTCCAACCAATGCGTAATAACTAATAATGCTTATAAAATCGAACAGTCTCAGCTTGACCTTGAGCATCGTGTAATTTACATCAGAACTGTTCATAACTGAAAATATGAAGCAAACAGGAAAGCTCGGCTAAAAAGATACGAAAAAAAAATGGTCGGAATGGTTTCCAACTCGTTCCTTCCTCTAGACTGGTATCCCGACAGGAAACTGTAAATTAAGAAATCCACAATCCCCTGGCAAGGAGGATGATTGAAAAGATGACGCTGTTAAGAGAAACTGCGGGAGGTTTGATGGTAGGAAAGAAAGCTTATTAACATCTTTTGTTCTGACAGTCTGATGGCTTAGAAATCGGTCAAGGTTGTGTGAGCTAAAAGGAGCGCGTGTATAAAATAAAACTAGGACTGTATATTATAACCATTGTAATGGGTTTAGGCTGTGGGGGTGGTGCAGAAGAGCACGAATTGGTGACCATAGGATGGTGACATTGAAAGGGGCAATACGTCCGATATAGCTAGCTGTGGATTGGGCTCGTCCCACTACACGTTTTTAATAATAATACAACAAAAGGAGATTTAACGTTTAAACCTAAAACAATGAAGTAAAATGATGGGCTACAAAATCTATATAAAATCAGTGTAAGGGATCAAGGGCTGAAGAGAACAGCCAAAACTAAATCGACAGACGATGAAATGTCCACAAACGCTCCCTGCCAGAACTGAGGTTCTATAATATGTCTGTACCCATTCCATCAATGACACAATACACCCGACGTCATCATCACAATAATCTTGGTTGCGCCATTTTGGGAGTCAATGTCACTGAGTGTTATACAGTGTATAGTGCGAATTTAAGACGACACGAAGTTTTAACGATTGGCTCCCTAATGGTGAGCATGGCACAGTCGCCGCGTGTGACGTGAGTGCGATGTGTTAATTCGAATTTATGCAATTATAATCAGTTTTCGTGACACGTAAAATGTATTTTAAACAGACAACATATTAACAATGAATTTTGTGTTTGTATCTATTTGTTGGCAACAAATAAATTCAAGGTAAAGGCATTTATATAACAACTTAAATGATGTGGGTCGTTGTACGGTTACCACGTTGTCAAGATAAACTCTTTACTAAAGGTTTTACTTTGATATCAAGAAAGCTCCTTAATATTGGTTGCCTGTCAACCAATGGTCTGGGAGCCAGTCAAGGCTGCGTAGGCTGGAAAAAAGTGTGTATATTAAACTGTATTTTGTATCATGCTTTGGACGTATTCAAAGTTACGAAATATTACTTAAGTACTTCGTAGTTGATTGCAGAACTGTTTGCATTTTGACCAAGTTCTAAACAAGATTCAGTGTCAAGTACTTTGCAGTCGAACATCAAGTAGACTTACTGCCGAGTACTAGGGTTGCCCAGTAGTACTCGAGTACGAGTTCTGTGGCCATCAAGTAGTACAAGTAACTGAGTGAAGAGTATCCTGATAAATGAGTACCAAGTCCAACAGCCAAGTACCATGTACATTGATCTCCAAGTACGGGTATTTGTACGATTCTTCTAACCAGAAACAAAATAGCAAAGTGGGGTGTAAAACACTAATGTGTTTGATTGTACAGTTAATTTCTTTTGAAATATAGAATTGCATTGATTAATTGTTTTACTTTTAAAAATGGATTTATCAAATATAACTTTTCCCTTTACCCCCACACGGCATTTTTTATTTTATTTACAGGCATATACAATTGTCACAAAACTGCACACAATAACACCATTTTGACACCCTCACATACCGGCCTCATAAAAAAAAATAATAATAATAAAATGTAAATTTAAAAGATAACAAATTTGAAATTTGGTTCCTTCAACTGTTTTTTACAAAGCAGCAGTGTCAAGCAGCTCATTTTCTACAGATGGCTGGTCTTAACGCAGACGCTATCTAGCTGCATTGGATTGTACAGTTACTAGTCATTGATTCTTTCAGTGCTTTGGGATAACAAGTATCGACGTTTTTAGTCGAGTTTCAAGTACGTGAATTCGAATACCAGTATTGTGAAAAGTCGAGTATCGAGTATGGACTTCGAGTTCGAGTACTTTGCTAGCCGAGTACGACTACCAGTACCAGTACCTTATAAACGATACTGGAGTAGTACTCGAGTACGAGTATCGAGTAAAAATACTATACAACACTGCTGCCTAACCCCACCAACTCGGTTGCAAACAAATAAACGTTTTGCACATGCATTATGCAGGAACAAAATATTGACAACTGTACTTTAATTCTCAAGATGAAATATTGGAGGTCTGGGGAATGCCAATTTCAATTCATAGTTTTTTTTTGTTTGTTTTTTGTTGTTGTTTTTTTAAATGTCTTTCAACATTTTTTAAGTATGCATCTAAAGAAGCACCACATCGAAAGAGGGCGCAATTTAATATAATTTTTGATCCATTCAGCGGCTTCGGTACTGCAATGAATTATACGGAAATCTAACCATTGGCTCCCATTTCTCATGTTATAACTCAAACACTTAAAACTGAATCACACAAGAAGCAACGTTTTCGAGTAATAAAGAAAATAACATCGTTGTAGATTGGGGTAAATTAATTCTCCACCTCTATTCAATAATCACATCACATAACTGAACTTTGATGGTCAGGTTTCACTGAAAATAATGTAAAACGGTTGATATTTTGTTTGTCTGTTTTTTTTAGTTTTTTTTTTACTTCCATTGAGATTGGAGGAAAGCATCTAAGTTTGTTAATTATTTATTAATTTATTTTTTTAGGGGGCGAGGGTTTTCCTTGTGATTTATTGACTTGATAAAGAACTCAAACAGTTTAACAAAATAAATATTTCGATTAACAGCATTGGTCAGCATGCTTTTTTATCTTAAGTTAAATTTCAAGTAAATATTTATTGAAGCAACATTTTATTAACTGCAAAATACTCCAATTACACACTGAAGTACGAAACAATTCATAATAAAGAAACAAACATTGCATTTTTTTTTTATATTTCGTTCCCTGCTTTGGTTAATATTAATTTAAAGGTATGTTCCAATTTGTGTTTTGTGTTTTCTTTTTCGCATGTTACATTAATGTTTAATTGTTGTTGTCGCGTCTGGCTAAATAGTCTAAAGGGCGCACTTGTTATCCCTAAAATACATTTTAAACCGACAATTTTTCTGTCAGTGTCACATACGTCATGATATTTTAAGATCTGTTACAATCAGTGTCTTATTTTTGCAAAATCTCTTGGGTATTTAAGTAGCCACAATCAATACATTTTTGTAATAAATGAATACACCGAAAGATGCAAATAATAATTTAAAGAGAAGATGATTTCGATTAGTTGACAACTTGATATATCTATACCATTCCACTTAAAAAACTTACTTTCCCTACAATAACATAAAAGTACCACACACACAGATCCGTGTCATTTGATTGGTGGAACACGCGTGACGTGTCAATAATCATTTTGCCATGTACCGTATTTACTGTCGCAACGTTCCAAAATTTAATATTGGATAGGCCCGTACAATAAGGATATTTGTTGGACGTTTTTGAGCGTCATTTCCAAAATCATCGTTCCCCGCCCATTTGTCCAAACGGGGCAAGGTCGTGTCACGTCGGACAAGGTTGGTGTCTAAGTGGAGTCGTCCACGTTGTTTGAGAAGGAAGTTTTAGAGTTTTCCGAGTTGTGAGTTGGACTAGTTTCCGTATCTGTTTTGTTTCTATTGTGAATTATTTTTCAAATGACAAGGATCTATATGTGATTTATACAAAACAGATATCGAATGCATTCCGTTCGTGCATTTTCGCTGAGCATGATCACTTGGTGATATCTGACTTGGCTTCGCCTCATGAAATAAAATAGCCCAAATTTCACTGAGTGGTTATTCTCCTTGAAAATGCAGTCATGCATTCAATATTTGTATTTTTTTCTTATAAAGCAATCATAACTAAAAGTATATATACACCTTCAAAAAAGAAATGATTAGGCCTAAATTTAAACAGCGTTTCCGTTAATTTAATTTACCCTACCGTATTTTTATTTTTTCTGTTTAGAAACGAACGGTTAACATTCTTGCGGTACCTTAAGAATTGTTCAGTTTGCGAAAAAGTCACTTAAACTAATAATTTTACTGAGTGTTTTTAACAAAATCAAGTACGTGTTTTACGATAAAATATTGAGATTAATTTCTTAGATTTATTACTTAAATGATACATAACACCCGACACGCAAATACATTTCTCTAAATGTTTTCAATTATGAAATGTAACCCAATCTGTACACAAATAAATTGAAATAGCTTACTTTTTAATCAACACGTTTTAAATGGTTATGAAAATGAAATCCTTACTTTTCATTGACACTGATAAATATGGGTCTTTTGGGGAGAACGTTCTGGAAAGTCACTTTAGAGCTGGTTAAGTGCATGGTATCATGTTTATTCGAACACTATCTTTTTAAAGATTGATATAACTACCTGAAGTAGTTTCGACCGTGGTTGACGCAGTGGTTATCTCAGTCTTTGAATAAACCACACGGTTTATAGACTGACCAAACTGTACTGCCCGAGTTACTGTAGAAGCCAATGAACCACGGATTCCCGTAAGATGGGTAAGTCGAGTTGTACGCGATGAATGATTCAGGAATCCCTTTCAACCCGACTTCAATTCTCATTCCATCAAATGTTATCATGACAGCATCTGACCCCAAGAAGTTCCAGTCTGAAGTTTCCTGTCGTTGAAAGGTACCATGTGGGGCAAAATATATGGCTGTGATACGTATCCCAAAATCTTTTCAGAAGAAAATAAAACACAGAAAAGCTGTTTTAAAAAATCATGTCTGCAACAACTAGGATACGAGGATACCTCCCAGGTAATTAAAAAAAATTACCAATCTTGATTTGCAAGAAAGGACACAAAGTCTGACCACTTTAGTGTTCGAAAGTTTATATAAATAAATAAATAAATAAATAAAAGATTTACAGCCATTTTCTATTGGCATAAGTCACATTAGGCAATTTATATATGCAACTATTTCCAGGAAATTCCCAAATGAAGCAAACTATTCAAAGAAAAAATGTCTCTTGTGCCACGCCGAAGAGTTCTTTCTGCATGCTGTACAGATTGTTGCCTCTAACTCGCCTGTAACAATTGCCCCATATGACAAGACCTACTCGTGACATAACACTTACCCACTGTAAATTGTGCATATTGTGCCTTTTCTTTTTTTGGTTGTCCCCCATTAGCGAAGTATAGAATCACACTTTTTTGCGAATCAATAGTTAGTTCCATTTCCATCGGCAGTACCAGCTCTGATACTTTCTCAATGACACTTTGACGTGTAGTGAAGCTGTCACATGGTGATTCGTGCATTGATCCACTTGCTGAAATTTAATGAAAATATTCTTAATGAAATTGCAGTTGTTGAGCAAGGGAAGTAATTCAGTCGAACGAAAATGTTTCTGAAAAAAGGCATAAAACAGCGCAGCATTTATTTCAATTGTTTTCATTTTAATATCGAAATGACTGTTTAATAACATGATTCAACAGTATTCCGTTTGTGGTTTTGTCCACGAAATAATAACAGTAGACTTGGTTCTAGTCTGTTACCCAAAATTGTGGGCCAACTGTCTGAACAGCGCCCTCTTATGGATTAATCTTTGATCACAGACGTCGGATCCCTGTTCATTAGTTTGTACACACCTTATTATGGGGGTCCATAATTATGTGCCACTACTTAAAAAAATAAAAATAAGCGTTGCATTAGAATGTTTTGCGTCGCATTATAATTAAGAATTTTTTGTGTCGCATTAGAATTTTTGTGTCGCATAAGAAGTTTTTGCGTTGCTTTAGAATTGTTTCGCGTCCCATTATAATGTTTTCCTTCGCATTAGAATATTTTGCGCCGCATTTGAATTTTGTCCATCGCTTTTTTTTTGTTCATTTGTATTCATGCAAGGTATATTATCGGACAAACACAATTCTGAAGGGCCTGCCCCCCCCCCTGCAATTATCCTGGTTCCTTGCAGACTGTCTATAGTCTATATAGTGTATTTTAGGTAGAAAACAAATCATATGTGCGGGTTTTTGTTAGGGCAAATTTACATGCAAATACACTATAGACTATAGACGGTCGGGGTGGATAAGGATTCTTGCAGGGGGAGGGGGAAGGGCAGCACCTTCGGATTTGGCATGTCTAATAATAACCCCTGCAGATTAGTCTTTATATTTCGGTGCCAGTGCAGAGGCCGAGACCTCCCCCCCCCTTGCCGGATCCGCATTGGAATAAATAAATACAAAACAAAAAATGCGACGGAAAACATGGTTTTGTGCACAGTATATAGACATGTGTATCGTAGAAAGTGCAAACACATAATAAAAAAACCTTAGAAGTGCCTCCAGTCTGTTATCTAAAACTGTGGGCCTACTGCCTGAAATAGCGCCCTCTTTAATTTGTGTACGCACCCAATTATGGTGTTTCATGTGCCACTACTTTTAAAAATGAAATAAGCGTCGCGTTAGATTTTGATGCGACGGAAAAGTTTTTAATGCGACGGAAGAAATCATAATGCGACGCTTATTTCCTTTTTGAAAGTATTGACACCATACTCTATGGCGAATTAGTTCAAAAATGAGCGTAAAAGTCTAATAGATCAGAATCTACAAAAGCCTTCAATAAAATAATTATTCATACCAAGCCTTCTACTAAAGTAGTCATAATTAAAGAAATAATAATAATAATAAAAAAAACATGTCGGCAACCTTTGAATAGAAAGAGATAATTGACATGAATAAAACATACCATCCTCGCATCCAAGAACTTCACCAATCCTCTCCTTGTTGGTTGTTAATGGGACGTAGTAGATACCATCTACCCCACCGGAACGAGGTTGTGGTTTGGTGTTCAATCCACCCAGTTGAAACTTCGTGCATTTACACGGGTTTCTCTCAGCAATGTACCAGCGATACCCATTACCAGTGCTTGGTTCTTGACCAATGTAGCATACATGGGCTTGAGCTGAAAGCAAAGATAGTTCCACATGTTTAGTTTGATCACACACGTATTTCATTCAATAAATTGTACACCATGACTGACCCGTTCATAAAACCAAATCATTGTTGAACAATATTTTGTATTTGTTCTACCTGATATCGGTTTGCCAACTGTGATTTGACTTTAAGGGAAAAACAAACCTTGTGGGCCTCTTTGGAATCTTTTTAAAGCAATTTCTTGTTTGTTATTAAAAACTATTGTTTTAAGAGGAAAGAGGGTCTATTTCCATGACTGTGTTTCATAGTAAAATTGTCCAGCTTTAACGTGATCAACATTGTTTCATACATTCTAAAAAAAAAAAATAAAAAAACGGGTCAGAATTGACCCGGATTTCGGGTGCCATGGGGGCCTGACCCATTTGTGAGTCAGTTTGACCCGGAATCCGTGAACAAATGACCCAGAAATGGGTCAAACTGAAGCAGAATCCCAGTTAAAATCCCGTTTGTTCTTAACCCGCTTCTGGGTCAGCCTGACCCGGAAATGGGTCAGGCCCCTTGGGATCCGGGTCAATTCTGACCTGGGAGTTTGTAGAGTGTAAATGACATCATACCGGTCTGCAGTATGTTTTCGCGTGTTTTAAAAAGTAAAAACCGTCATGTGGTTGACAGTTGGCGTCAGGGATTTTAAAATAAGTAAAACTTAATTGTGGCAGACCCTAGGGGAGTTCTTCCGCTCCGTACCAAGTAACTTAACATTTCAAAAGGATGTTAGACTTGTTTTACTTTCGGCAGCTTATGCTAAAAACAAGGTAGGCCTACTCCAAGCACCGGGCATTACTCCACTCCATGCACTAGCCCTATGGTCACTTAAATTATCTGAACCAAAAATTGGTCTCATATAAATCACGTGCCTGTCGATCTTATAAAATCCCGCGGGGCAAAAACAAAAACACGAACGATTTCAGGAGTTTCTTTCTTTGCAGATTACTTTATTTTTCTATTTCTGGGAGTTCTTCCAAGTCCTTTAATAAGCTTTGTTGTTGCCCAAAGTAATAGCCTAAGGAAGGCCAATGATGTCACTTTAACTTGACGGAATACGTCACAGGTTGATTACAGAACATTGGGGAGTTGAAGTGCATAGGCCTACTTTCTCGTCCATAAAAGACATTTACTATTGCAGGATTTTGTTTTCATTCAAGCAGTCATGTTGTCTGAAAATTCACATCTATAACGAAAGCTTCGTTATGAAAGGTAGACCTACCCTACTCACTAATTTGTTCACTAGATATAGGATATGGTTAGATATAATATATAGGCCCCTATGGTTTAATATAGGAAACTATTTATAATAATGTAGTAGTCTTACCTTGAATAGATAATGAAGGTATCAGTAGAACATTCAACAGTGATATCAGCAAAGCCATATTTTGGTCGTGGCGGCCACCTTTTTAGTTAAAATTAGTCATGCAGCAGACGACTGTTCATGAGCTTGCCCACTCATTGTAAATTTCACTCGTTACTAATCCAAGATTGGTATGCCGCTCCTCAGATACGTATATCGTACGGGAGCTATGGTAACCATACACAACTCAGCTACCCAAAATAAAAACAGGGTGCGGCAATGAAGATTGGCATGTGTTGCTTTTTTATTGCTGGGCATACGACTAAACACATCACTTTGGAACGTGTGACATTATCATCATGGCTATGTAACTGGTTTTTATGTTTCCAAATCACATTTTTCTTGGTATGTTCTATGTTGTTTTTGTTATTATTATTATTATTTACTTATTTATTTATTTATTTATTTTGTTATTATTTATTTATACGGAGATAATAAGAACGCAGCAATGTATTGTTAAGTCAAATGAGAATACACAATCAAACATTCATATACCCTGAACTTACGCACCATTAGAGTTGGTTACGACAAGCATTTTAGAAGAAAAACCACCCTCAAGGGGCTAGATAGCTCAGTGGGTAGAGCGCCGTTTACGTTAGTCCAGAGGTCGCCGGTTCAAATCCCGTTCTAGCAAATTTTTCTTTGTTCGCCCTTTGTTTTCCCTTCATGGTTAATTACTTGATATTTGAAATAAAAAGTTGCTTCAGTAGTGGCGTAACAACGGGGGAGGGGTGGGGGGGGGGCACGGGAGGCACGTGCCCGTCCCCCCCCCCAAAAAAAAAAACAAAAAAACAAAAAAACAAAAACTAATGTCTGTGTCTCCTCAACGAAAGAAATTATTTACTCGCAGACAATGTATTGCGTTTCAAATCTCGGTGCGATTCCGTCTAAAAGTTCGATCTGTTTGCAATCGTCAGTGTAGGTTTTAGTCAACAAGTCAACACCATTTTCAATATATTTAACAATTGCTAAATTCACTGACAACACTTAATTTTAGTTTATTGATCCGAATATGGGCAGTGCATATTTAATGTATGTCAGTAGAACAATGTGCATTTTAAAGTATTGCTATTCTGTAATTTTTTAAGACATGGATCATAACTTTGAGTGGCTTGATAGACGGTCTTCGTGTTTTTTGTTTAATGGTTTGTTTGCTGCTGATGTTGTTGTTCTTGTTGTCGTCGTTGTTGTTGTTTGCTTATCATAATTTTCGAGGCACACGAATTCACTTCACGATACTATCAACCTGCTCTGTTCAATTTAGACCAGGTGCCATGGGAACAGAATGACGTTGTGCCTGGCACTTCAATGCCAACACAGGTGTATTGTTATCATTTGCTTTATACCGTAATGATCGTGTTGTCACGAGTATCACCAGCCACGACATTGGTCAAAATACACGTTTCAACAGCTTTTTTTCACGCCTCGTTGAAGAAATTACCCTAGTTGAAAACCGTGGCTCGAGTTCACCCTTGAGCTCCTCAGGGTTGATGATTCTTAATTGATAGCATAGCTTGGTAAGTAAAGTTATCGTACAAAACTAGATGAGTTGCCGGCAAAACAAATATCCTAATCAGTTTTCGTCTCAGTGAGACGAAAACTCTGCCCATAGGAATGCGTACAAAAATGCTGAATGCATTTTTACCGTTTTCTCGCGAACGAAACAACGAAATGAGCTGACATTTTCACAGGTTGGTTTTATTACAAAACAAATATCTTGATTTGTACAAAGAATGGAAGCAATTACGGACTTTTCGGGGATTTAATTGATTTATGCGTTCATAGTTTTTGTTTGAGGGTTGTCTTACCTATTTATGATATTATTCTAAATTACGGAGAGCTGCACAACCAGAAAATATCAAATCGCTCCACAAAGAAAACAAATACAGCGACTCGGTGTGATCTGAAATTATAATTTCTGAAGGCAGCATTTTAAAAGTAGTGCTGTACACTGTAGGCTTTATTCCTTTACGAAGGAACATATTGTGTTAAACCAAACAAAACATCACGCAGCAAACGTTTTATCTGGTCCTGAAGGACGTTTCACGAAACCGTTTTTGCCTATTATAATTGGCAATTAGATTACGGTAAGCATCAACCTTTCAAGTAGTGTTGCCACGGTTTGCGAAGCTAGTGTTGAAAACAAAATTATGGGGCATATGAAGTCGAGATAAATGTAATAATAATAACTATTGCGTCTGACTGAAATTATTATAACGGTGCATTTATATCTGCAGATAAGGATCGGCTATTATCAAAAATAAATTTGCCCTTAAACATGTTTTGTGTATTTCCTAATTAACGCTGAATGAACGTGTCAAATAAATAATAAAACAAATACCAAAGGAAGAAATGCCAACACACTTTTCTATTCCAAGACATTCCGGTTTTAGATTACGTATTAGGATTATACTGTTCAGTTATAGTATTACATCCAATTCAGTTGCAGTACACGCAATAATGCACTAAAAATGTGACATTGTCCATAACATTGTAAAGCCCTGCAGTGCAACATCGGAATCTACGCGCACACTCACACTAACGCACTGTTTCGAGCAGTACTTTATTTATTGTTTTTTTTTTTTTTATAATAGCCTGTTATATTTTGGGTGAATACGATTCCTTTCAAATGGTCTAAACTAGGGTGTTTCAAAGACAACAGATTGCGTCGCCATCTCCGTCAGCATCGCCGTGGACTCTTGAGGGCGCCATTTCACTAACTCTGCATTAAGGTAGAATTCCAAAGTGTCCCTGTGACCCCCTAATGGCTTACGAACGACAAAAAAGACAAAAGTGACAAAATAATACGAGCTCGATTGCAAGATTTTAACCGAGAAGAATCACTCGATAAAATGGATAAAGAAAATCTGCAAATCCTGCTTGAACTACTAAAAGAGCAACAGGCGGGTACACAGTGGAAAGAAAAACACGAACAAGGCTAGAGACAGAAAGAGAATACGCCCGTTACAAAAAACAAAAACAAATGGTGACTGACGAAGTGCAGCAAAAAAACACAACAAAAAAAAAACAAAAAAAACGCACAGAAAATATGCTTTGAGCCATTCCATGAAAAAGGAAAAACAAAAATGGCTCGACATATTATCGCCGGATAAAAATTTCTTTTAGAAAAGAACTTTTCAGCCTTTTTTCCAACACCCCCCCCCCCCCCATCAGTGGGGCTCGAAAAAGATTTGGTGTAACCATTGCCCAAAGACTATACAAAGACTGAGGCCCTTGTTTTCAAGTCTAACTAAAAAAAATAAGAATAAATAATAAAAAAAAATATTAATAATGTTTACCAGTCATAGGGTGGTTGTATACCCAAAGGCCAAATGAAAAGAATAAGACCAAACTAATCAAAAACAAGTTTATCTGCTACCCGGTGTTCCTGTTGTAGCCAATGCCTGAAATAATTTCCCGTACTCACAAAGACAGAGCTCAACTGGCTAAAAGTTAATGGGGCAATACAGTGACGTTACAGCTGGTTTCCTTCCCACCTCCCCTCTTGGGGTTTTGGATTGGAGCTTGCTCTGATCGATCGGGGCTTTTTGACGAATCATCGGCAGTTTGTCTCTGGCTCATGTCAATTTGATTGGGCATCGGTCTAAAAATTTAAGAGGAAACTTAAGCCTCTGATACAACCCCACCCCTTTTTACCTTTCCCAAGCAGTACTTTTGGCCCCGGTTTGACCCTCCTCCATTTTAGTTGGCCATAGTGCTGCCTCTATTTTCTTTTTTTCTTTCCTTCACCCTGCTCTTTTACCCCTTCTCCCAAACACGTCGCGAACCCCATTCCCCCCTCCTTGTACCCTTTTCCTTTAAAGAACAGCATGAGACGCCTCAAATCTGTTTCTGAGAAACCTAGCCTTCCTGCTTCTCAACCTCTGGGAAAGACGGGGCAAACAAACTGACAATCGTAAAAGGTTTCTTGATTACTCTATGAGAGCATTCCGGTCTTATATTTTGTCTGTGTATCCCCCTAAAAAAGTACCTTAATGATGCTTTTTGAACGTAGACTTGCAAGTTTGTACTGGTGTCTAAAAAGATTACCCTATCATGGCTTGAACTTCACACGGCTACATGTATGATGACAAACGAATATGTCCGTGTATAGACCTTTATCATGGTGCAGCCATCTTGATTTTCTCCCATTCAAACCAATGTAACCAAACCGAGGCTGGAAGGGCAAAAAAATGGTTCCTTTTAGTACAATGAATATGAGCATCTATTACCGTTATTGGATACAGAGAACATGACCAAGATGGTGGCAGCATGATAAAGGTCTATAGGTATGCCTGTGATCTGAGTAAATGTACTGTTGCGCCCCCAAGAGTCCAACGGCGATGGCGACTGCGACGGCGATACCGACGGCGACGCGATGTGTCGTCTTTGGAACACCATACTCAGTTTATCATTGAAATTTATTACAAACTGTAATCATGTTCAAGAAAAATATGCAAGCTTGTGTGTACCTCAAAACTGATATTCGAGACAAATGTATAAGAACTTAAAATAAGAACACAACAATTTCAAGCAGAAACGATGTTTGGGTTGCTGTGGCAGTTACCAAAATGTCAGGACAAAACATGGAAGATTTAACGTTAGAAAGAAAGTTTTCTGTCAATTGGCTCAAAGCTGGTCGGCCGTCTGCTGGTAAAAGGGTGTATCTCCAGATTTTTTACTCTTAAGCTAATTTAAGGGCGCTCTTTTCAATTGTTCAAGTTTCAATTCGAAACGAGTTATCGTTTAGAGGATAACATGTGCCATATTTGGCATTTTCCAAAGGAATGGATTAGTTTATCTGGCACTTTGGTATGTCCTAAATTCACCCTTTTTAAATTTGAGTAAATAAGTCTATCTATTATTTACATCTGTTTGCTATGGCATTAGAACTGTTTTTTTCTTTGGTTAATTTACCAAAACAGTGTATGTCCCAATAGACCGTTCAGAAAACATGTTTAGAAGAGATATCTATCATTTTGCATTCGTTTGCCAGGAAGCACTTTAACCTGATTCCCTTGTGTTAATTTGCAGAAATGGTTTAACTACAAAATACACCATTTTGCCAGAAAAAAACACACGTTGTATTAAAACATGCTAAATCAGCGCGTCACTGTTGAGATGTATCTAACATTAAACCTTGTTCTCTTGAAACAAATCCATTCATAAAATATTTGGTGTGTTTTGTATGTTTAAAAGTTACCTATGCTACCAATAAAGCATTTTGACATACACCCTTCTGCCAGAAAAATACAAACAGAAACAACGCAAAAGGTACACCCTTTTGCCGAAAAACCCATTAGATAAAATTGTACAGTAACATAAGATACAGTGAGATACAGCCTTTTGCCAAGGAAAACGTGTTGAAGGCGGTGCAGTAACACAACTTATGCCATTTTACCAAGCAAGAACATCAGAAAAAAATAATCTGGCAGAAAGAAGTAACTTTTTTAAAAATGATAATTACTGAAAAAATATAATGCCTCAAGTCTCAAGATTAACAAGAAGAAACAACAGAACTATAATGTATCTTTGCTGGAATGACGGGAAAATTACGATAGATTAAAAGTTTAGAATCAGTTTTCTCAACTTGAGATTTTTTTAGATAGATCCTTTTGCCAACACAGGGTCTCTGTGAAGGTTGTACAGGCTGAGAGGACACCGTGTGTAGTTATTAAAAAAAGAATGGTTGATGCTCTACGGGTCCACTACAAAATACCAGTCACCGTACACTGACAAAATTAGTCGCCATGCCTCATAATAGATTGCAAACATATCTCTATCTGTAGACAAAATGTTTTTGAGGTGTCAAGGTATCGGTTTGTTGAATAAAAATGAAGGTCAAAAGTGGTGTTAAAAGTAGTCAAATATACTGTGCATCAGGCAGATGTCAATCTGAATATTTCGAATATTGTATGCCCCGAAAGAACACGTACATCGTTAGCATTTGGCATACGTTTTCCAAACGCAGACCCATAGAGTATGAGTTGTGTAATTTACAGCCGTATGAGGCCCGACCCCAAATATAAAACCAATTCCTAAAATAAGATGCGGCCCTGGCGGTGAGGTGGTGGGGATAAATTGTGTTTTTTTTTCTTTCTGGGCCTCAAACCTCTCCTGAATGTTGCAATTTCTAAAATAATCAGAATCACCAGTTTTTTTTGATCGGTGTTTTTGATTATTTGATTATTTGTTAAGGGAGTCCCTTTTTTTCATTGGAAAATAAGGTGAAAATAGGCCTACTGACCACCATAAAATAATAAGACTAACCTGTTACATAAACTTAATTTATATGTGCCTCATAAATAATTACCTCGTACTTTGTTTCTCAAGCGCATACAAAAAGGAAACTCCAGCTGTTTTGTTTGTCTTCCCCCACCAAAAGAGAAGATATTTGACGGAAAGAGTCAACTAATTAGAGCCACACGTAATAGTACTAACAGCAAAATCTTATATACAAAGCAGGTCAAAACATTGCAGTAATAAATTTTACTCATTCATTAAACACAAATAAATAAATAAATACACCCAAAACCAACGGTCAGATTTTGTCCTATTTTTCAAAAATCTCACGAGTTTTAAAGTAGCCACAATCAATACATTTTGGGTAACTAAATACACCGAATGCTGCATAATATAATTTAAAGCGAAGATGAATTCGATTAGTGTACAACTTGATATATCTATATCATTCCACTTTATACTTGTTTTCCCTACAATAACATAAAAACACCACACACACAAATCCGTGTCATTTGATTGGTGGAACACGCGTGACGTGTCAATAATCATTTACCACGTATTTACTGCTGCGATGTTCCAAAATTCGATATTGGATAGGCCCGTACAGTATGGATATATTGGGCGTTTTGCAGCGTCATTTCCAAATTAATCGTTCCCCACACATTTGTCCAAACGAGGCAAGGTCGTGTCACGTTGGACAAGGTTGATGTCTAAGTGGAGTCGTCCACGTTGTTTGAGAAGGAGGTTTTAGAATTTTCCGAGTTGGGAGTTGGACTAGTATTTTGTTTCTTTTGTGAAATATTTGTTCAAATGACAAGGATCTATGTGTACTTTACATAAAACAGATATTGAATGCATTCCGTTCTAGCATTGTATTAGAGCATAATCACTCGGTGATATCTGGCTTGGCTTCGCCTCGTGAAATGAAATAGTCCAAATTTCATCGAGCGATTCTACTCCATGAAAATGTACTCATATATGCATTCAATATTTGTATATTTTTTCTTATAAAGCAATCATAACTAAAAAAATATATATACACCTTCAAAAAAGAAATGATTAAGCCTAAATTTAAACAACATTTCCGTTAATTTACTTTACCTTGTAATACCGTATTTTCTGTCACTGCAATGTCTGTTTAGAAACGAACGCTTAACAATCTTGCGTTATAAACTCACACATAATTGCTCGAGAATAAATCTTTCTTTTGAAAAACTTCATGACGATACCTTAATAATATTAAGAATTGCTCAGTTTGCAAAAAAGTCACTTAATCTCATACTTTTTACTGAGTATTTTTAACAAAATCAAGTACGTGTGTTATGATAAAATATTGAGATTAATTTCTAAGATTTTACTTAAATGATACATAACATCCGACACGCACATAATTTTCCCTAAATGTTAACAATTATTAATATAACCCGATCTTTACACAAATAAATTGAAATAGTCTACTTTGTAATCAACACGTTTTAAAAGATTGTGAATTTTTTTTCATTGACACTGATAAATATGAGTCTTTTTTTAGAACAGAACGTTCTGAAACGTCATTATATCTCTGGTTAAGTGCATGGTATCATGTTTATTCGAACACTATCGTTTAAAGATCGATATAACTACTTGAAGTAGTTTCGACCGTGGTAACGCAGTGGCTATCTCAGTCTTAGAATAAACCACACGGTTTATAGAATGACCAAACTGTATTGCCCGAGTTACTGTAGAAGCCAATGAACCACGGATTCCCGTAAGATGGGTAAGTCGAGTTGTACGCGATGAATGATTCAGGAATCCCTTTCAACCCGACTTCAATTCTCATTCCATCAAATGTTATCATGACAGCATCTGACCCCAAGAAGTTCCAGGCTGAACTGTATTAATTTCTTTCACTGCAAGGCACCATGTGGGGCAAAATAGATGGATGAATGACTTGGCCCCAAATCTTTTCCGATGAAAATAAAACACAGAAAAGCTGTGTTAAAATATCATGTATGCTACAACAGGTAATTACAAAAAAATTATCAATCTTGATTTGTAAGAAAAGACATCAAGTGTGACCACTTTCGTGTTCGAAAAAATATATAAATAAATAAATAAAAACTTAACAGCCATTTTCATTAATTAGGTAATTTACATGCGACTATTTACAAGCAACTCCCAATGAAGTAAACCATTCACAGAAACAACATGTCTCTTGTGTCACGCCGAAGAGTTCTTTTTGCATGCTGCACAGTTTGTTGCCTCCAACTCGCCTGTAACAATTGCCCCATATGACAAGACCTACTCGTGACATAACCCTTGCCCACTGTAAATTGTGCATATTGTGCCTTTTCTCTTGTGGGTTGTCCCCCGTTAGCGAAGTATAGAATCACACTTTTTTGCGAATCAATTTAGTTCCATTTCCATCGGCAGTACCAGCTATGATACTTTCTCAATGAAACCTCTACGTGTAGCTGTCACATGGTGATTCGTGCGTTGCTGCGCTTGCTGAAATTTAATGAAAAAATCTTAATTAAATTGTAGCCGTTGAGAGCAAGAGAAAAGGGCTCAGTCGAATGAAAATACTTCTTAAATAATGCACAAAACAGCGCAGCATTTATTTTAAATGTTTTCATTTTAATATCGAAATGACTGTTTGTTTTATAACTTACAGGCCTATGGTATTCCGTTTGTGTTTACATACACGGTAAACACAACGGTGTTATCGCAAAAAGAGCCAATAATAGACCGATTGCGCGACCCGCGTCACGTGACCACTTCTGGGTATAAAATGTAAACACACACGACATCCTCCATAGGAAAGTGCGGTACGGTACAAGATGATTAATGCATTTAGTTTATTCGATCGAGGCTTTTCTTGCTCGAAATCTGTGAAAGATATTCCAGAGTTTGTACCAGAGACCTTCAAGTGGCTGAATAAAGCCAGTAAGGACAGTTCCAGCAAGTCTTGAAAATTGTAAAAGTACCGTATAAATGTGTACGATGTGTACTGCGCACGACGGAACGTTAGGCCAGACGACCACGATCACCACACACTTTTCAACACACAAATTTCAAAGTTTTGAAGCTGACATCCTGCAAAGAAATTGCTTTCCAAAACTGTGTGATTCCTTTGCCTATTTGAAATTCTGCAAGGCTAGGTATTAATGCTCACTTTTCCAACGTTGTTTATCCCTTTTTTTTTTTTTTTTTACAGTGATTTAGGCCTACATCACAAACAAATTAACACACGGGTGGCTACATAATAGTCGTCCGCCGCCGGTAGTGCATGGCTAAAAAAAACTCTTTTTAGTAGAATTCTGTTAAATTATGAAACAGAGATGTGATTTAAAATAATGCCACTACTTTAAATAAAGGGGCTGATTAACTAATTTATCACTTAACAAAAGTAAAATCGACTGTTTTCGAACTCACTCTGTGTCACGGCCTATCTCTTTACACGTTTTTTGCCTTCAGCTGTGCGGCGTTATACCCAATAGGGGGTCACGTGACCACATGTCAACATTGTCGCGCAATCGGTCTATTATAGTAGGCCTACTGCATAGAGTTATATAATATAAGAACTAGAAGGAGCACTCGCGATGTCACGCTCGGAACTCCGCTGACGCACTATGGGCGAAAATCCCTACGGGTCAATTACACATGAATGTCCACATAGAAAATGGCTGCTGTGTAAACTGATGAGTGACCAGTGTAAATGAATGGTCCGCGGCATTTTCTCAATGGTCAAAATCGCTCCGTGTCGGGCCGTGTAGCATGGTTTGTACGCCCTCTAGTTCTTTTATATAACTCTATGGCCTACTGCCTTAAATAGCGCCCTCTTATGGATTAACCTTCGATCACAGACGTTGGAAGCCTGTTCATTAGTTTGAACACATCCTATTATGGTGTTCCATGTGCCACTACTTTTCAAAAAGAAATAAGTGTGGCATTCGATTTTTTGCGTCGCATTAGAAATTGTTTGCGTCGCATTGCAATTGTTTCCGTCGCATTGGAATTGTTTCCGTCGCATTAGAAACGTTTCGCATTTGAATTGTGTCCATCACTTTTTTTTAGTGTATTTATTTATCTGTTAATATTTTTTACTGGCAGGCAGGCATGCATGGGGTTGGGGGAGTGGCACGTTTCGACCTGTTCACCTGCAGTGACACCAAACTAGAAGACTATTCTCCAGGGGTTATTATCGGACAAAGACAGTCGGGGATCCAGGCTAGTTGCGGGGTTGGGGGTGGCGGGGTGGGAAGGGGTTTGGGGGTTTGGTGGTGGCATGCCTTTGGAATTTTGTGTCTGATAATAACCCTGAAGAATATTATTCTTTATATTTCGGTGTCAGTGCAGGTGAAGGAAAAAAATTCTAATGCGACGCAAAATGTTCTTATGCGACCGAAAACATTCTAATGAAAATTAGATTAAAATTTGATTAAAAATTTTACCCTGTGTCGAATTAGTCCAAAAGTGAATGTAACAATCTGATGGATCAGAATCTGCAAAAGCCTTCAATAAAATAAACATTCAAATTAAGCCTTCTAAAAAAGTATACATACATTAAAGAAATACAAGAACATGTCAGCAACCATTGGATAGAAAGGGATGTTCACATGAATGAAACATACCATCTTCACATCCAAGAACTTCACCAATCTTCTCCTTGTTGGTTGTTAATGGGACGTAGTAGATACCATCCACACCGCTGGGACGAGGTTGTGGTTTGGTGTTCAATCCACCCAGTTGAAACTCTGTGCATTCACACGGGTTTCTCTCAGCAATGTACCAGCGATACCCATTACCAGTGCTTGGTTCTTGACCAATGTAGCATACATGGGCTTGAGCTGAAAGCAAAAATAACTCCGCGTAACATTCACGCTGATCACAGACGCGTTTAAATGCGGTATGTTACTCTAAGTCTGACCCGGCATTGAGAATTAACAAAATCCCGATTATTTTTAAACAAGAATAATTTATGTTTATTCTACCCCGTCATCGTCCGTTTGGTAACAGTTACTTGATTTTATGTCCAGCTTTAACACAATCATTTGTGTTCATACGGAGGTGACATCATACAAGTCTGCGGTATGATATCACGTTTTAACAAGTAAAAACTGGCAGTGGTTTATTTACTAAAAGTTTGCTTCAGTGGTTACAAAGCAAGTTGTATATAAAACTTAATCATGCTTGGCAGAACCAAATAGGGGAGGTTTCCCGTTTCGTTCCAAGTTCCTTAAAGGTAAACTTTAGGGTGGTAAAGCTGGTAGTGCTTTCTGATTCTTACTTGTGTGTGATTCAATATAGACATGAATAAAAAAAAAGAAAATTTGGGCCCAATCCGTTGTCCGAGTCAGGAGAAAATAGTGAAAAACCGTGCACCCTTTTCAGCATGTAAGCACATTGTCCTTAATTTCGATTGTTACAAACGAAATTAAAATCGGTGTCAAATTCTATTTTCTCGTATTTGACAGTATTTCAGACAGAAATATTTCTATGACCGATTGGTACTGGTATGAACTTCATAATCAGTAAGCTTTCAGACTGACACAAATAAAATAAAGAATGAATACTAATCCTGTATTCTACCTTTAACATCTCTAAAGGATGGATTCTCATCACTACCTTTTGAACGTCACAGTGTGGCGTTAATAATCGAGTTAATATGGGTAGTGCCGTCTCATTGTCGCCTTGTGCCATCGCATTGTCGCAATGTGCTGTCGCATTGTCGCGTTGTGCCGTGTTGATTAGTGGTCTTAATAGTATGAGCTGTCAACAGTGAATAGCCGACAAAAACGTCAATGTGACAATGCGACGGCACGACACGACAATTTGACAGTACAAGGAGACACTGCGACGGCACGACGACACAATGCAACGACCATATACCAGCAATACAAAACTGTGTGACGGCACGACTCGACGGCATGACGCGATAATGCGACGGCACAACGCGAAAAGGCAAGGGCACGACGTGACAATTTGCCATTGGTGGCGCAAACGGCAAGGGACTCAACTGTTAATGCCCTACATGTGACATTCAAATGATAGTAAATGAATTCCATTCTACAAAGTGGTAGACTGTCGGTAGCATGTGTTCAATACTTATGCTAAAAACAAGGCTCTACGTAGCGCATGGTACAAAAGCGTGAGGAAATTGTTAAAATGTTAATAGATACATTTACTTGACAACTTTAACTTGACAACTTGGATTGTGGGAATACGCATGAGTTTATAAACAACAATTCATTTATTTATTATTTGACGCATTAGTGATCCGTAAATGTCGTTGGGAACGCGTCAGACGTCAAGTAAGAAGTGATTGGCATGCCGCTGCCGATGATATGACGGGAGCACGACGTGAAGTGGACACCAACCTCTTATTGATGCCACTGATTTAAACTTCGCATTTCCATCATTACACAGTTATCAATATTCCCTAAAACTATAGCTAATTTACCTGGTCAACACGAATAAAAAGGTCACCAGTATTGTCAAATGCCAATTTAAAACCATGACATTGCACAAAATGTTACAAGTCCTATTACAAATGTTAACTTCAAAGTCGATTTCTAGCTATCAAATGAGGCGGGCACCTCTAATGATGCCACGGATTTACACTTGAACTGCTCATCTCTACTGTTTTTAGAATTATTGGCAATTTTCGGGACACAATTCACGACATTACTTTTGTGCGCGCAGAAATTTGCGGGTTTTTTTTCTTTTCGGTCCCTTCATAGCCACTGTTTTTAGAGATTATCGTATGGACATTAAAGTCATTTTTATATGACAGTATCATCTGATACACTTGTTTATAGGGTTAGGAGTATGATGCATTACTTTTCCGACATCTGATGTATTTTGAAGAAAAACAAGTTGACGAACAAGAATTTACCTTGGATTAGGGCAGCATGTACCAGCAATAACAGAGTCAAGATCGGCTGGACCCAGTCCATGATGGTGTTGATGTATACCACTCAGGCTATACCTGTTGATGCATTGAGACGAGTTGGTCTTCTGTTCCAAACTTAATCATAACGAACAGTACCGTTAAATCCCGACTGAGAGGTGGGGCTGCTATCAATACGCATGCGTGCAGTAATTGCCGGCAGCGGTTGGCACACATTATTGGTTGATTTTTGACGTCACATACAGACCAACGTTCATAATAATCACTATTATATTATTAAAAATTAATTAGTTCAAACATAGCGGATTTTTACAAAATCGTATTAATGCGCTTTACATTTTCATACCATCGTTAGGTTAATTTAAATTCAATGTTATAAATGCTGTTCGATCGACAGCCCTTGGCGAAAACTCTATGTATATAGAGATTTATGTTCGAATTTAAATGAACTTTGGATCTTATGCTAAAATGCATTTCTGTTTTAGTGTAAAATGAAAATGTGTAGAAAAGTATACCCATCAATATATATTTGTGAATGTCTTTTATTTTTTTTAGAGTGCTTGTCACGTGATTAGGTTAACACAAAAAATGTGGACAGTCAGCACAACTCTTCACAGGAGATCCTGATCGGTCAGAGAATGAAGGCTGAGTTTGGTGGTAGGGTTAGGGTTTATGTCAATAAAACAATGTTCTACTGATTGTTATTTACAGTTATTTGCATGATATCTAACCAAACCAAGCGATATTACATCTTTAACGAGGAACATACAGATTAAGAAAGTGGTTCGTTCTCATTGTGCTGCACTCAACACCCTCCCACGCTCATTGATTTTTCCCGCTCAAATCACGATCTTAAATTTTTTTATTTCTATTTTTTTTTATTAACTTTCAATGGCATCTTTGTGTTGAACATTTTTAATAAACAAGTTCTCCTATGTAGTCAACGTACAGTGATTTTGGTTATTAGAAGAATAAAATGTTATTAGTGTCTAAGCTTTCAAAGGCTTTCATTATGAACCTGATAAATTTCTCAAAATTATTGGAAAGTAACAGCTTCAGTAAAACAACAAGATATTCAAAGTATGATTTAAAAAGGCAATAATTATAACATTACATTTTTTAAAGAAACAGAAAGTTCGCACAAATTGTTGTCAAGCTCACAATTCTCCGGAATTTCAGCACGCGTTGGGACATAATTGTTTTTGTTTGTCATTTGATACTATAAAAAAAAATCGAGTCCATAAATGGCAATGCCGTCCATTTGAGTTGTGCGCGTGCAGCCAATGGACTTAACGGAGTGAACGAGATATATACTACCGAAAAAACATACAACGGTTTTGTTCCAACCAATGCGTTACAACCGATAATGCTTATAAAATTGCACAGTTTCAGCTTGACCTTTAGCATATTGTAATTTAGATCAGAACTGTTCATAACTGAAAAACATGAAGCAAAAAGGGGGGCTCGGCTAAAAAGATACGAAACCATTTCAAGTAATAGTTGGAATGGTTTCAAACTCGTTCCTTCCTCTAGACTGGCATCCTGACAGGAAACTGTAAAATGAGAAATCCATAATCCCCTGGCAAGGAGGATGATTAAAAAGATGACGAAGGTTTGATGGGAAAGACAGCTTATTAACAGCTCTTGTCTGACAGTCTGGTGGCTTAGAAACCGGTCGCGGCTGCGTATGCTGAAAGGAGTACGTGTGTACAATAACTGTATAATATAACTATTGTAATGGGCTAGCGCTTTGGGGTGTTGCAGACTGCAGAAGAGCACGATTTGGTACATGCAACCATAGGATGATGACACTGAATGGGAGAATTCATCAGACATAACTGTGGATTGGGCTCCTCCCACGACAAGTTTTTAACAATAATACAACAAAAGAAGATCACAACATTTAAACAAATATACAATCAAGTAAAGTAGTGGGCCACAAGAGATGGATATCAGTGTAAGGGAGCCCGGGCTGAAGAGAACAACCAAAACTAAATCGACAGACAATAAAATGTCGACAAACGCTCCCTGCCTGAACTGAGGTTTAATAATATGTCTGTACCCATTCCATCAATGACACAATATACCTGACGTCATCATCACAATAATCTTGGTCGCGCCATTTTGGGAGTCAATGTCAGTGAGTGTAATTATACGGTGTACTGCGAATTTAAGACGACACGGCGATTTAACCATTTTCTCCCTAATGGTGAGCATGGCACAGTCGCCGCGTGTGACGTGAGCGCAATTGGTTAATTCAAATTTATGCATTTGTATTCAGTTTTCGTGACACCTAAAATTTACTTTAAACTAAACAAACAAACAAAGAAACAAACAAACAACATGTTTACAAAAAATATGCGAGCTTGTTTTTGATTCTATTTATTGGAACTTACGGTTACCACGTTGTCAAGTTAAACTCTTGAAGGCTTTAATTTGATATCAAGAAAACTTCTTAATATCAGTTGTCTATCTATCGATGGCCCGGGAGCCGGTCAAGGCTGCGTAGGCTGGAAAAAGGGTGTGTATATTAAACTTTATTTTGTATCATGCTTTAGATGTAATCAAAATTACAAAATATCACCGAATGACTTTGTAGTTGATTGCAGAACTGTTTGCATTTTGACCAAGTTCTAAACAAAATTCAGTGCCAAGCACTTTACAGTCGAGCATCAAGTAGACTTACTGCCGAGTACTAGGGTTGCCCAGTAGTACTTGAGTACGAGTTCTGTGGCCATCAAGTAGTACAAGTAACTGAGTGAAGAGTATCCTGATAAATGAGTACCAAGTCCATGAATAATTGGTTTTAATTTTCTTTTTCTTTTTTTGACCACGCGTATTCAACATCCAGACCGAATACATTATTAGTCTGGTATCGTGTACATGACTTCGAGTTCCAGTATTGTGAAAGTCGAGTATCGAGTATGGACTTCGAGTTCGAGTACTTTGCTAGCCGAGTACGACTACCAGTACCAGTACCTTATAAACGATACTGGAGTAGTACTCAAGTACGTGTATCGAGTACGAATACTACAATACTGAAAATAATGTACAACGGTTGATATTTTGTGAGTTTTTTTGTCACTTTCAGTGAGATTGGAAAAATACCTGAGCTGATTCAATTGCGGCAATTAAAAATGTGCAACGTTGGGTTGGGGTCTCCAATTGCTAACATCTCAACTTTGACAGTATTTCGCACAGACATTACATGGCGGATTGGCAATGGCGTAACCAGACATTTTCTTTTTTTTTTCTTGTCTTTTTGTTTTGAGGGGAGGGGGCAAGGGTTTGATTGACTTGATAAATAACTCAAACAATTTAACAAAATAAACATTTCGTTTACAGCATTGGTCTACATGCTCGTTTATTTCAAGTAAAATCTTTTTGAAACAACTTTCTAACTGCGCCAGACTCCAATTTATACACTAAAGTGCGAAATAATTTTAATAAAGAAACAAATTAATATTTAAAATAAAGCAAAACAAAGTTATATTTCTTTTCCTGCTTCACTCAACATGAATCTATACGTGTGTTTCAATTTATGTTTTGTGTTTTCTTTGTCGCATGCTACATTAACGTTTAATTTTGTTGTTGTCGCGTCTGTCTAAACAGTCTAAAGAATGTGAAGTGATCTGCCTCGTCGTATGACATGTGAGGAAGAAGGAACGACCCTCTAAAAAAAACCGAGCCTTCACCAATAATACTACAAAACGCACAATATGGCGTCTCAAGATTAAGAGATATAAGAATAGCAGTGCACAACATATAAAAATAGCACAGGACAGTAACATACAATAAAATGTATAAAGGTCAAAGGTCAACACATGGCTTGCTTTACGTTGCGCTTGACTACAACAAATTACTAAAATCACGATCTTGTCTATATGGCTTGGTATAAACCCACTCATTAGTCATTAGGTGTCTGTTTAACAATATCCCTCCCAGATGACGAACTTTAGGAGCATGACAAGAGCCATGCTACCTACAAAATAGACAGAATTTTCAGCGAAAGTTATACGTGTTCTGCCACGCTCCCTATAATAGAGAGAACTCATGAGTAAATTTGTATGATTGCGCTTTCTCCCTACCGAAAGCCAAACGGAAAAGAGAAAGGTCCAATTGTCGCGGACACTAACTTTAACTTGTTAATATATATAAATATAAGGCACACGAACTATGAGGGCGCACTTGGTACCCCTACATTACGTTTTACACAGATAATTTTCTCTAAGTATCAAATACGTCATAATATTTTACGATCTGTTACAATCAGTGTCTTATGTTTGCAAAATCTCATACGTTTTTAAGTAGCCATAATCAACAAATTTGTTTTATGCTGCATAGTATAATTCTAAGCGAAGATGATTTTGATTAGTTTACAACTTGATATACATACATCATTCCACTTAAAAAACAACTTATTTTCCCTACAATAACATTGTATTTGGGAGCGTGACAAGAGCCATGTTTCCTGCAAAATAGAGAGAATTTTCAGCTAAAGTTATACGTGTTCTGCCACGCTCCCTTTAATAAAGAAAACTCTCTTCCAACCAATCAAATGACGAGGATCTGTGTATGTGGTATTTATTGAATTTTAGTAAATACCGCACGCGCAGATCTCTGTCATTTGATTGGTGGAACACGCGTCACGTGTCAACATTTATTTTGCCATGTATTAGTTGGTATCTACATGGAGTCGTTCACGTTGCTTAGAAGGTTTTAGAATTTTCCGAGTTGGGGTTGGACGAGATTCCGTGTCCATTTTGTTTCTATTGTGAATTATTTTTCGAATGACAAGGATCTATGTGTGATTTACATAAAACAGATATCGAATGCATTCCGTTCGTGCATTGTCGCAGAACATAACCACTCGGTAAAATGTGGCTTGTCCATTTCACTCGATTTCGCCTTCGATTATATTCAATGAAAATGCACTCATCCAGTATTTGTATAATATTTTCTTATAAAGCAGCCATTAAAAAAATACACCTTCAAAAAAGAATGATTAGGCATACATTTGAAAAACATTTCCGTTAATTGAATCTACCCCAAAATACCGTAGTTTGTTTTCACTGCGATGTCTGTTTAGGAACGAACGGTTAACATTCTTGCGTTATGAATTTATAAATATTTCTCGAGAATAAACCTTTCTTTTGAAATACTTCATGACAATACTTCACGAATTGTTCAGTTTTCGGAATTTGTTTTTTAAATCTATAATTTTTACTGAGTATTTTTAACAAAATCAAGTACGTGTGTTATGATAAAATATTAAGATTAATTTCTAAGATTTTACTTAAATGATACATAACATCCGACACGCAAATAATTTTCCCAAAATGTAAACAATGATTAAATATAACTCGACCTTTACACAAATAAAATGAAATAGTCTACTTTTTAATCAACACGTTTTAAATGCTTATGAAAATGAAACACTTTTTTTGTTCATTGACACTGATAAATACGGGTCTATTTGGAGAACAGAAAGTTCTGAAACGTCATTAACGCTCTGGTTAAGTGGTTGGTATCATGTTTTATGTCAACATTATCGTTTAAAGACTGAAGTAGTTTCAACCGTGGTTAAACGCAGTGGTTATCTTAGTCTTTGAATAAACCACACGGTTTATAGAATGACCAAACTGCATCGTCTGAGTTACTATAGAGCCCAATGAACCACACACTCCCGAGGGACGGGTAAGTCGAGTTGTACGCGATGAATGATTCGGGAATCCCTTTCAACCCGACTTCAATTCTCATTCCATCAAATGTTATCATGACAGCATCTGACCCCAAGAAGTTCCGGTCTGAACTGTATTTCTTTCGTTGCAAGTCACCATGTAAGGCAAAATAGATGGCCGACAGACGTGGCCCCAACTCTTTCCAGAAGAAAAAAAAACATCGAAAAGTTGTTTTAAAATAATTGCTACAACTAATAAGGATACCTCCCAGATAATTAAAAAAAATAATAATCAGTCTTGATTTGCAGGAAAGGGCATCAAGTCTGACCACTTTCGTGTTCGAAAAAAATATTAAAATAAATAAATAAAATATTAGCAGCCGTTTTCTATTGGCATAAGTCACATTAGGCAATTTATATGCAACTATTTCCAGGCAGCTTCCAATAAAGAAAAAAATTCTCTTGTGCCATGCCGAAGAGTTCTTTTTGCATGCTGTACCTAATCGTGACATAACACTTACCCACTGTAAATCGTGCATATTGTACAGATGTTGTACTTGTCGGCTGCTGTCCCTTAGCGAAGTATAGAGTCACACCATCTTGTGCATCAATAGTTAGTTCCATTTCCATCGGCAGTGCCAGCTCTGATACTTTCTCAATGACACCTCTACCTGTAGTGAAGCTGTCACATGGTGATTCGTGCATTGTTGCACTTGCTGAAATTTGATGAAAATATTCTTAATGAAATTGCACTCGTTGAGCCAGAGAAGTGGTTTAGTCGAACGAAAATGTTTCTAAAATAAGACATAAAACAGCGCAGCCCTTATTTAAAATGTTTTCATTTTAATGTCAAAATGACTGTTTGTTTTATAACTTACAGGCCTATAGTATTCCGTTTGTGTTTACGTACACGGTAAACCTGTGTATCGTAGAAAGTACAAACACATAATAACAGTAGACTTGGTTCCAGTCTGTTACCCAAAATTGTGGGCCAACTGTCTGAACAGCGTCGCATTAGAATTGTTTGCGTCGCATTAGAATTTTTTGCGTTGCGTTAGAATGTTTTGCGTTGCACTTGAGTTTTGTTCGTTGGTTTTTTTTTTGTTTTTTTTTTAGGCCTATTTGTATTTTTTTTTTTACTGGCAGGCAGGCACGGATCGGGGAGGAGGCGGGGGTCTGAGTCTCGACCTCTGCACTGACACCAAAATGTATAGAAGACTATTCTGCAAGGGTTATTATCGGACAAACACAATTCTGAAGGGCCAGCCCCCCCCCCTGCAATTATCTTGGTTCCTTGCAGACTGTTTATAGTCTATATAGTGTATTTTATGTAGAAAAAATCATGTATGCGGGTTTGTTAGGGCAAATTTACATACAAGGACTATAGACGGTCGGGCGGATCAAGAATGTTTGTAGGGGGAAGGGGGAAGGGCAGCACCTTCGGATTTCTCATGTCTAATAATAACCCCTGCAGAATAGTCTTTATATTTCGGTGCCAGTGTAGAGGTCGAGACCCCCTCCCCCCCCCCCCCCCCCCCACCGCCGGATCCGCATTGGAATAAATAAAATTAATACAAAACAAAAAATGCGACGGAAAACATGGTTTTGTGCACAGTAGACATTTACATACAAATACACTATAGGACGGAAAAATGGTTTTGTGCACGGAAGACATGTGTATCGTAGAAAGTGCAAACACATAATAAAAAAGTAGACGTGGCTCCAGTCTGTTATCTTAAATTGTAGGTCTACTGCCTGAAATAGCGCCCTCTGTAATTTGTATACTCACCCAATTATGGTGTTTCATGTGCCACTACTTTTAAAAATGAAATAAGCGTCACGTTAGATTTTGATGCGACGGAAAAGTTTTTAATGCGACGGAAAAAATCATAATGCGACGCTTATTTCTTTTTTAAAAGTATTGACACCATATACCCTATGGCGGATTAGTTCAAAAGTGAGTGTAACAATCTAATAGATCAGAATCTGCAAAAGCCTTCAAGAAAATAATTATTCATACCAAGCCTTCTACTAAAGTAGTCATACTTAAAGAAATATACGAACATGTCGGTAACATTTGAATAGAATGAGATAATTGACATGAATAAAACATACCATCCTCGCATCCAAGAACTTCACCAATCTTCTCCTTGTTGGTTGTTAATGGGACGTAGTAGATACCATCCACACCGCTGGGACGAGGTTGTGGTTTGGTGTTCAATCCACCCAGGTGAAACTTCGTGCATTTACACGGGTTTCTTTCAGCAATGTACCAGCGATACCCGTTACCAGTGCTAGGTTCTTGACCAATGTAGCATGGGCCTACATAGGCTTGAGCTGAAAGCAAAAATAATTCCACATGCTCAGGCTGATCACACACGTGTTTTATTCAATAAATTTTACACTGTCATTGTTAAACAATATTAATAAATATCTAGGACAGTTTGTGGATTCTGATTGGTCAAAACGTGATCACGTGGGGGTGTATTAACGGCGATATAAAGACCGGCTAACAAAACAAGAAAATAAATGGCCCCTGAACCAGCATAGTGTTGAGTGCACTATTATTGTCATTTGGAACTGTGAGGTCAGAAAAATTGAAGAATTTTCCATTTTTATAAGAAACTTTAATATTTACATACATAAGGGTAAATAATTTGAGAAAAATAAAAACTTATTTTGGACTTTTATGAAAACAACAGACCATTTTATACAGTCGCTGGTCTCAAAGTGTAGGTAATGTAAATAACGCATGTAAGCGACGGGAGCCATTGAAACCTAAATTATGGCCCCTGAACATGTACTCAAACGTTCGGAAGTATCGCCGAGAAAGAAAAGTTACAAAATGGACGATTTTAGCCGTTTATTTCGTTAAAAAAGGTATTTATTAATGGGAATAACAGTGCGTGGAACCGGTCTGCACTTTTTGATAATGACCTTGGGTGGTGGCTGGCCGCTGTTAACGACCGCGCCTCCGGCTTGGTCGTTAACAGCGGCCAGCCACCACCCCGGTCATTATCAAGCAGTGAAGACCGGGTCCTCGCACTGTTATTCCCTAATTATATATATCAGTGTTGGCTTCGCAAGTGTGATTTGATTTTAAGGGGGAGAACAAACCTTGTGGGCCTCTTTGGAATCTTTTTAAAGCAATTTCTTGTTTGTTATTAAAAGTTACTGTTTTAAGGGGATAGAGTGTCTATGTGTTTCACAGTAAAATTGTCTAGCTTTAAAATGATCAACATTGTTTCATACATTCTAAAAACTCCGAGGTCAGAATTGACCCGAATTTCGAGTCCCATGGGGGCCTGACCCATTTCTGGGTCAGTTTGACCCGGACTCCGTGTACAAATGACCCAGAAATGGGTCAAACTGAAGCAGAATTCCAGTTAAAATCCCGTTTTGTTTTAACCCGCTTCTGGGTCAGCCTGACTCGTAAAAGGGTCAGGCCCCTTGGGATCCGGGTCAATTCTGACCCGGGAGTTTGTAGAGTGTGAATGACATCAAACCGGCCTGCAGTATGTTATCGCGTGTTTTAAAAAGTAAAAACCGACATGTGGTTGACAGTTGCCCTCAGGGACTTTAGAATAAGTAAAACGTAATCTTGGCAGACCCTAGGGGAGTTCTTCCGCTCCGTTCCAGGTAAGCTTACATTTCAAATAGATGGTAGAATTGTTTTACTTTCGGCAACTTATGCTACAAACAAGGTATTCAAAGCGCTAGGCCTTACTCCAAGAACTAGCTTTATGGTCACTTAAATCATCTGAACCAAACATTTGTGTCACATAAATCATGTGCCTGTCGATCTTTTGAAATCCCTCGGGGCAAAAATAAGAACACGAACAATTTGAAGAGTTCCTTTCTTGACGTATTACTATATTTTCCTACTTGGGAGTTCTTCCTAGTCATTTTAATACTCTATGCAAATGCCCAAATTAGCCTATAAGGAAGGCCGATTATGTCCCTTTAACTTGACGAATACGTAACAGGTTGTTTACAGAACATCGGGGAATTAAAATACGGCCTTAATTTTGTTCCATAAATAGATATTTACTATTTCGGGATTTGGTCTTCATTCAAGCAGTCAGGTTGTTTGAAAACACACATACACATCTAAACAAAAGATTCATTGTAAAAGGTAGACCTACTCACTAATTTGTACATTAGATAGTGGTTTGATATTGGAAATTATTTGTTATTATAATTTTGTAGTCTTACCTTGAATAGATAATGAATATATCAGTAGAACATTCAAAAGTGATATCAGCAAAGCCTTTATTTTGGTCATGGCGGTCACCTTTTAGTATAACTTAGTCATGCAGCAGACGACTGTTCATGAACTTGTCCACTCTTGTAAATTTCACTCGTTACTAATCCAAGATTGGTATGCTGCTCCTCAGATACGTACACGTACGGGAGCTATGGTAACCATACACAACTCAGCTAACCAAAATAAAAACAAGGTGCGGCAATGAAGATCTCGGCACGTGTTGCTTTTTTATAGCTGGGTATACGACTAAACACATGACACGACATCACTTTGGAACGTGTGACATTATCATCATGGCTATATAACTGATTTTTATGTTTACAAATTCTATCTTAGTTCGTTCTTTATTATTTTTATTATTATTTATTTATGAAGAGGTAAAAAGAACGCATAAATGTATTATTAATTCATTGATTTCAAATGAGAATACACACTCAAACATTCAAATACTCTGAACTTATGCGACAAGCATTTTTAGAAGACGAAAAAACCGCCCCCATAGGGCTAGATAGCTCAGTGGGTAGAGCGCTGGTACGTTAAATCGGTGGTCGCAGGTTCTAATCCCGTTGTAGCCAATTTTTCTTTGTTCGCCCAAATATTGAATGAAATTTACCAAGTCAGTTTCCGTTGTGGTTAATTACTTGATATTTGACATGAAAGGTCGCATCGACAGTGGCGTAACTACAACTGTTCCCCCTCCCCACCTGGTGCCCCCACCCCCATTTGAAGAATTTTTGAGATTAAAAATTAATAGGATAAAATGTTACATTTTATATGCTTTTTATTTAGTAAAATGTTTTTTAAAACTAAATGTTTTTTTTATAGTATCATTTTTATTTACACCGACAATATATTGCGTTTCAAATTTCGGCGCAATTTCATCTCAACGTTCGATCTGCTTTCACGATTTGCTGTTGTCATTGCATAGTAAAAAAATCAGCACCATTTTCAATATATTAATTACTGCTAAATTCATTGATATCACTTGATTATAGTTTTTGACCCAAATATGGGCACTGCATATTTAATTTATTTATTATTGCTTTGCATAATTTTCGAGGCACACGAATTCATTTCACGATGCTACCAACCTGCTCTGTTCAATTTAGACCAGATGCCATGGGAACAGAATGACGTTGTGCCTGGCGCTTCAATGCCAACACAGGTGTATTGTTATCATTTGGTTTATACCGTAATGATCAGGAAAGGTGTTGTCACGAGTATCAGCCACGACATAAATTGGTCAAAATACACGTTTCAACAGCTTTTTTCACGCCTCGTTGGAGAAATTTCCCTAGTTCTCGCTTGAAAACTGTGGATCGAGCTTAACCTTGAGGCTCAATCGTGTGACACTATTATTATTATTATTATATCTTTCTGGTAATGAAAACAAGGGACCCGCAAAAGTGACTTGCCAGCAAAACAATATCCTAATAATAAACAACATTGATAACAAAATATTCATTTGAAATGTTTTCTAAAATCCGATCCAGCGTTGTTTTGCACAATATTTATGATGTACTTAACATGGATCATCGGAACTGATGTTTTTGTTTTTTGTGTATTTGTTTGTTTTTTGTTTTGTTTGTTTGTTTTTTGTTTGTTGGGTTGTTTGTTTGTTTGTTTGTTTTTGTGGGGGGGGCAAAAGTGACTTGCCAGCAAAACAATATCCTAATAATGGGGATGGAACCCAATTTTTTTCTTAAATGTAGCCTATATATAAATTTCAGCATTCCTTTACCTGTATAGCAAAGTACCGAAACAGAAACAAACTTGGTAAGATGTTGTTTTTCTTCTTCTTCGCAGTTTTCTATAAACAGTGTAAAATTCTTAAACCCCAATTACAAGCTGATACGGCATATTGCTTACAAACAACATCGCGTACCCCAATCAGACCCCGCGTAACACATTTACAAGCTCAAAGTCATGCCCGTCTTGAAAGGGATGCCCCCTAAAATTTGTCAAATGTAAAAATTCAATTGATTACATCAAACAATACTTACTCATAAGCTATCTTTTTTCATACACAAATGGAAATATTAAATGTTGTTATTATTATTATGTATATATTATTATTATCTAATTCACTTCTTAATAAAGGGTGCACAACATTGGTAACGTTGACAACAAAAAATGGTCACAGATTTGAACATAACTTTACATGGTTTATAGATGGTAATGGTGGAAGACTTGATGGAAAATGATGAGTAAAACAATATTAGTTATGGTCTAAAACTTGATGACTAAAGACAGTGTAAACATTTTAAGGGTTTTTCCTTCAATTTCCGTGTGTGACTCTGATGAAAGATTGAGCTTAAATTTGCACAGGTTTGTTATTTCATGTACATGTATATTAGGTAATTAAAGTGCGTATACTGGCCTATTACCAATATTGAAAACGTGCTTTAACTGGTATTCTAAATATTATGACTTGTATACAGCGCCATAACTAGGGTAAAATTTTATAGGGGCACAAAGGGGTGCACCGTTTTTCCTAGGGAGGGGGGCACTTTTGGACAATTAAAACTGTAGTTCCCGTTTGTACTTTTCCTAAACAAGCCCCTTTTTAGTGTTTTCTGAGGTGTTGACGTAAAACAAAATACATTATGTGTGTAAATAATCCAAAATAGTTCTAAAAACATTTAAATCACTACGTAAATGCTTATAAAATGTAACATTTTATGCGGGTAAATGGTCTTTAATCTCAAAAGTCCAGATTTCAATGGGGGGGGGCTCGGGGGGGGGGGCACGGACATCAGTTTTTTGTGCCCCCCCCCCCCCGTACCACCCCCCGCTATTTACGCCACTGCTTGTATGTTTTCTCTGTAATTAAATTATTTAATTAAGCATTCATTGTATGAAGGGGTGTCTTAAAGCCGCAGCTCAACATTGGTAAGAAGAAAAGCATAAATGTTCACAGATTTACAAATACCTTACATGGTATAAAGATAATGATGGTATAAACCTATCCTTAAAATACTTCTGCCCGTAGTGGTATCGTTTCTAAATAACAAATTAAATAAGATCCAAAATTAGTTTTCGTCTCAGTGAGACGAAAACTCTGCCTTTAGGAATGCTTACAAAATGCTGCGTGCAAATTTACAATTTTCTCGCGAATGAAACAACGAAATTAGCTGACAGTGCCACACGTTTATTTTATTACAAATATCTTGATTTGTGCAAAGAATTGAAACATTTACTGACTTTTCTGGGATTTAATTTATTTATGCGTTCATACTGTTGTTTGTGTCTCCACAAAGAAAACAAATACAGCGACTCAGTGTGATATGAAATTATAATTTCTAAAGGCAACATTTAAAAAGGAGTGCTGTACACTGTATAGGCTTTATTCCTCTACGAAGGAACAGATTGTGTTCAACCAAACGAAACATCACGCAGCGAACGGTTTTTTCTGGTCCTGAAGGACGTTTCACGAAATTTTTTTGGCCTATATTATAATTGGCAGTTAGATTAAGGTACATTAAGCATCTACCTTTCCAGCAGTGTTGCCATGGTTCGCGAAGTTAAGTTCATTATGGCTGTACGTGCACAACTCAAATGGACCGCAAAGCCATTTTTTATGGCCTCAATTTTGTACAGTATCAATAGACCGAATGCGCGACCAATGTTTACATGTCATCATGTGACCTATTGTGGGTACTACGTCATCTGAGCTGATGGCAACTACGTACCAATACGTGCCGTGAACGACAGAATCACACCGAAATTCGGTTTTTGATAACAATAATAACACAGTTACTAAGCCATTTTTATTAAAGTTGTATGTTGTGACACTGATATTAATCACATTACTGTTTCATAAACTACCGGTATTCTACTACAAAAGAGATTTATTTTGAGTTATGAACTGCCGGCGTTGGACGACTATGTAGCCACCAGCCTGTTATTTTGTTTGTAATGTAGGCCTAAATCACTGTAAAAAGGGTAAAGAATGTTGGGAAAATGGGCATTTATACCTAACCTTGCGAAATTTCAAAAAGGCAAAGGAATTACACAGTTTGGGAAAGCAATTTCTTTGGACGATTTCAGCTTCAAAACTTTGAAATTTTTGTGTTGAAAAGTGTGTGGTGATAGCGGTCGTCTGGCCTAACGTTCCGTCGTTCACTAGTACACGTCGTGCACATTTATACGGTACTTGTACAATTTCTAAGACTAGCTGGAACTGTCCTTACTGGCTTTATTCAGCCACTCGAAGGTCCCTGGTTCAAACTCTGGAATATTTGTCACAGATTTCAAAAAGCAAGAAAAGCCTCGATCGAATAAACGAAATGCAACAATTATCAAGTACCGTACCGCACTTTCCTATGGAGGACGTCGTGTTTGTTTACATTTAATACCCACAATAGATCACGTGACGCGGGTCCCGCAATCGGTCTATTGACAATCACAAATAATTCCGTCCATACGCGTGCGGAAATTCCGGAGTCAAAAGAGTTAAGACTTAGCCATCTTTAATACAGACTGTGCAGGCATTTGTCCAGTGAAGATGTACCTTTTTATGAACATTAAGTTGGCCGTGAAGAAGGAAATAAAGTTCTTGAACAACAGACATTAAGAACTAATGCTCAGCTGGTTTAATCCCCTGGTAGATAATTGAGTTCGATCTCGGCATCTTTAAAACTCAAAACTTTGACTTTTAAATCCTCTGAGAAGATAAAGGCTGGCCAGATTCACACTACAGAGGGCGCTCTAGCCACCTGAAACCATTTGTAAACAAATTGCCTGGGTTGCCTAGTTTGCTGCTACTTTAGTGTTGGAATTACTTATTATTCAGCACAAGGAGAATGGGTAAATATTGATTTTTTTGTAACTAAGTAGTAACTCGTGTGTGCTGGGCTGACGGAGGAAGAATTGTAGAGTGGTTGCTCGGTCCGGAGGGGAGCTAAACACACCGAAAACACTGACTACTGCAACACGTAAGTTTTTTTCCAGTGCACATCGGAACCACCAAGTGTACTACACTACAAATCAAAAACCCAGGCATGAAGTGTTGACGAGCTGTGTGAAGTGTTGACAAGCTGTGTTGACTAGCCGAGTGAAGTGTTGACCAGCTGAGTGAAGTGTTGACAAGCTAAGCGAAGTGTTGACTAGCCGGGTGAATTGTTGACCAGCTGAGTGAAGTGTTGACAGCTGAGTGAAGTGTTGACAAGCTGAGTGAAGTGTTGACTAGCTGAGTGAAGTGTTGACCAGCTGAGTGAAGTGTTGACAAGCTGAGTGAAGTGTTGACAAGCTGAGTGAAGTTTTGACAAGCTGAGTGAAGTGTTGACAAGCTGAGTGAAGTGTTGACTAGCCGAGTGAAGTGTTGACCAGCTGAGTGAAGTGTTGACAAGCTAAGCGAAGTGTTGACTAGCCGGGTGAATTGTTGACCAGCTGAGTGAAGTGTTGACAGCTGAGTGAAGTGTTGACAAGCTGAGTGAAGTGTTGACAAGCTGAGTGAAGTGTTGACCAGCTGAGTGAAGTGTTGACAAGCTGAGTGAAGTGTTGACTAGCTGAGTGAAGTGTTGACAGGCTGAGTGTGTGTTGACAAGCTGTGTGAAGTGTTGACCAGCTGAGTGAAGTGTTGACCAGCTGAGTGAAGTGTTGACAAGCTAAGCGAAGTGTTGACTAGCTGAGTGAAGTGTTGACCAGCTGAGTGAAGTGTTGACCAGCTGAGTGAAGTGTTGACAAGCCGAGTGTGTGTTGACAAGCTGAGTGAAGTGTTGAAAAGCTGTGTGAAGTGCTGACAAGCTGAGGGAAGTGTTGACAAGCTGAGTGAAGTGTTGAAAAGCTGAGTTTGTGTTGACAAGCTGTGTTAAGTGCTGACAAGCTGAGGGAAGTGTTGACTAGCTGAGTGAAGCGTTAACAAGCTCTACCAGCCAGGCTTCTGATAGATGATACCCAAGCCTACATCCTTACGGACTGTAAAGGGGGTTACCCTGTTTCAGCCCGTGGAGTAGATGGCAACGGCCCCTGGAAAAAACATTGATTTGTAGCCCACACATCGAGTGGCTTACTGGCCTTGTGTGTCTGGCGACTTCCATAAAATAAAAATGATAAAAAAACAAAAAAAGCTCATTCGTGAATTTCTTTGATTTTCATTCAAATGGCGTTGAGTTAGATCCTTTGACTGAGGAGAAATTCCTGTGTAATGCAAAGACCCATTTTATTTTTTGACATCCAGTGACGTAATGTTTCAAATTTCGCTCCGAAAGAGTATCAATAAAATGATATTTGACATGAGATTAGACTTTTTTTAGAGACTCAGTGACCCTATCTATTGGAAAATGAGTGCATCACAAAACTGAATTTGACTGTAGAGCCTTTCTTCAAGTCTGAATAGTTGACGTAAGTACTTGTATTCTGAGGGACTCCTGTCAACAAAAGATCCACTTGGAAACTAAGGCCCGTTTCAAACGTCGGGCTCTTGCCGTGTCAAATTCAAATTATTTGGGTTCGGCAAGAGCGCAGCATTGGCGCGGCAGTTGTTTTTAAACGTTATGCTTCTGCTGAACTTTGCCAACGCCAGGGCCTGTCAGAGATTAACCTCTGCCGCTCCGATGAACCTCTGACGTCGCCCTCCTGCCGTGTTGAATCGAAAATATCAGAATATTTGGATTCGACCTGGCAAGAGCTCGGCGTTTGAAACGGGCCTTACATAGAGGTACCTCTATGTCATTTAAAATCGGGAGTTTTGAGATTAAAAATTACCATAATATAATGCATTTTATAAGCTTATATGTAGTAATGGGAGACTTTTCGACGGCTGTTTTTCACAGTTCTCACCAGTAGTATGTGTGCTCAGAACTATGCATGCAATACTGAGCATGTGCGTGCATGCTCAGAACTCTCAAAAAGGACTATTGTGTCTGTTGCTGCCAGCATCTCCAAAGTATCCTCTACTTTCTTTATTTCTTTTTCATATTCTGTTTTATCCTTTGTAGGAATTCACATGGGTACAGTTTTAGGGGTCTTCCTACTGCACCTGCGAACCATTCTTGGCCTCAAGTGATCTGACCATGTTACAAACAACAAGGTCCTACAGCTGGCCGGATTACCCAGCATCGAGGCAATGCTCCTGAAGCGACAGCTCACCTGGCCTGGTCAAGTGGTCAGAAGGGAGGATGACAGAATGCTGTAAGCGGTGTTGTACAGCGAGCTATCGCATGGACAACACAAAGTCGGTCGACCAAGGCTCTGATACTTTGCCTGTATAAAAGAGACACCTCAAGTCTGCTGGTATTAATGTCCAGCAATGGGATAATACAGCAAAGGAAAGGACAGCATGGTGAACTGCGGTGCAGGCTGGATCTGCTGCAGCTGAAGTTGCAAGAGCAGCAGACGCAGATGCTAAACGGCGTCGCCGTCTTGAACGTGCCCTACTACCCCCTCTACCATCTGCTGCCTGCACACCCACAGTTTTGGCGTGCCGGCATTGTGGCAGATGCTTGACATCACGGATCAGACTTTTTTCCCCAGGAACGAGCTTGTGCCCGGCGTCTCACTCGTCTCGCTGCGATGGTCTTTCTCGTTAGCGAGCTGACAGCCGAAGACAGTTTTAGGGTTGCCAATCTCAACATTACTCTCAGATTCAGTTTTCCTGTAGGTGGATACCTTTCTACGTCATTGGTAAGTCTTAAATTTGGGCAGTCCTATTGGTTGAAAGGTGGTCACATGACTGTTTAAGACCGGTTTGAAACGGCTGATAAAGACATAGCTGGAGCCGCGAAGGCGCGTTCTGCGCAGTTTATAGCCAAACATGTGTTGGTGCACTAGCTTACGCGGGCAATAATTTACACGTATTAAAAAATAGTTAGTCAATCTTGCTTATAAATTGGTCAAAATTACTAAGTTTGCCTAGTCCTGTGTCTCTGACTAATGTACTGTTAGCCAGACTAATCTTGTATTTGCTGTGACTAATCACTATAAGTCAGAACTTTAACCCGTGACTAAAATTTTGTTTGGACTAAAACGATTTAGTCAAAATGTTGGGTTTTGACTAATTTTGACTGGTCTGAAGCTACGGTGCTTTGACTAAGTAAGATTGGTCATGTTCCCGCCTTAGACGTGTAAAAAATATAAATTGCCCGCGAATTAGCAGGATGTTGGTACCTGGCGACTACATCAATGTAGTTGCTGGACTAAACATTAGTCGTATGAGACATCTTTTTAGTCAAGTCACTGGACTAATGTAAACTAGTCACATTTCTGACTCAGACTTTTGTTGTGCTCAGACTTTTGATATCAAAATGATTAATTCAACAGACAAGTCCTTCGGCCTTGTGGGATATGGGACGCAGAAGCGCTGTATTTTCCCATATTCCATTTCGCGCTCGTGTGATAACGAATTCATCTTCCAGTCAACACTGTAAAATAATACAACTTTGAGCGTTATTTGATTTTAGAGCAAAATGTGCAACACGCAACTTTTAGAATGTCATTTTGCATTGTCTTTATACATGACTAATGGGAGTATGATATGATATCACTATACTCTCGTTGACAATCTGATGAAGGATTAGCGCGTACTGGAAGATAAACCATACAAATCTGGTTTTGTGATTGATGTTTAGACGTTCATACGTTTGAACGATATGTTAGACTTCCATCAGATTTTAGGGCTTGCAGTTACAGTTGTGATTGGACAATGCATTAATAATGCTACTAATAATTTTTTCTTTGTTTATCCCACAATTGAATTAAAATTTACCTGTCAGTGTAAGTGTCCCTTGTGGTTTATTACTTATCATAAACTTGGTTTGATCCCTGGCTAAAGAGGCTGTTTAAGATGGAATGGCTTCTGACTGGCACCCCCCCCCCCCGAACAAAGATATTGACAAGATAGAGAAAAGGCCACCATTAGGGCTGGATAGTTCAGTTGGTAGAGCACCGGCACGTTAATCCAGAGGTCACTGGTTCAAATCCTGTCTTTGTCTAAATTTTTATCTTTGTTCACCCAATTTGAATCAATATTACCCGCTCAGTTGCCCATGTGATATGTTGATGATAAATTGTAGTAAGTTCAAAGAGTGGAAGTATTTATGAGCCGTGTTTATGTTATTTTCCCTTAGGTACATCTGCACTGATCTGGTTTGTCTTCTGGAGGTTATTTGTACATGATAAACCATCAAAACATCCACGTATATCAGATGTAGAGAGAGTCTGTACTGAATCATCAGTTGGGGATGAAGATAATGTAAGTAATCAATCTCAGAAAGAAACTAACTTTTCCGTTTTCACAGGAATGATTTCCTTTGATGTTTGCAACACAGAAGAGCTGATTTTCCTGTTACAATAACATATTTGATACAAACAAACGTTGGTGCTTCAAATTTTCTTGAAATAAGTGTATAACACTTCTTGAAGCACTTTTAAAGGAAACCCTCAGAATCACATCTGCCTCATGATCTGCCGCTTGACCGCTCAGCCATGACATGCCATGTAAAATAGCTGTTATTTTCTTCAGGTGTAAAGAAATCCTATGGTATCTGATCTACTTCTCTAGCATTGGGGATACTGTTCACAGAAGCTCTTGGAATCTGTAACTCCCAAAATGCCGTTATTCAAATATCCTTCTAAAAGTTGGGCTCTATAGTTTCAGACCTTTTTCTTAAAAATAACTCTCATCCCTGTGAGACCTTAATTTTATCGCTTAAAGCCCCAGTTCGACATTGGTAAACTGACTGTAAATACTTCCATTCTTTGCACAGATCAAGATGAAATGAAACTAACCTGTCAAAGTTTAACCTCGTTTCGTTATTTCATTTGCAAGAAAAACAGTAAAAATGCATTCAGCATTTTTGTACACATTCCTATAGCCAGTGTTTTCGTCTCACTGAGATGTAAACTAATTTTGGATCTTATTTAATTTATTATTCAAAATTGGTAAC